>OX359280.1:45019054-45426554 GCA_947179155.2 Hedera helix
CCTTCCCCAATTCGTACTTAGCACCAAAATTCTTATTGTAGCCGAAGTTCTTATCAAGCGACCGATCAGGCTCCGTGGCTCCATCTTCGGGAATCGGACCTTCACGGGGCTTGGCATGGCCGAAGCGCTTGGCTAGGGAAGCTTTGATGTGCTTGGCTGGCGACGGCGGAGGGAACGGCCGCTTGAAGAACCTCCGCGGGGTGGACCTTGCCGGAGACGGTGAGACTCCGACCGGAAGCGGAGTGGTCCCGCCGCCTTGAGGAAAAGGACTCGGCCAGAAATTGGTCGCCGACGATCGAGCCGGAGTGTTATTAGCGTTAACAGCAGAGGAAGGGAGCGGTGACTGGGGAGCGTGATCGGCGTCGGAGGTAGGTAAGGTCTTGCCGTAACACTGACCCATGGAGGGAATTGGTGTTTGGTTTTGGTATGTATGGAGCGTTGAGAGCGACGGAGTGGAAGAAAGAAAGTCAACGGCGAGAAGGTGGGAATTGAGTCTCCGTACAGGATCTAAAAAGATGAGCGCCGGAGAGAAAAAAGAGAGGAGGAGATCTACGGCGAGAAAACGATAAAGAAAGAGAATGAGGTTCAGTGAGTCAGTCAGTCAGTGAGGAAACAGAGAGAGAGAGAGAGGCGTGAGTGTGTGTTTGTGTGTGTATATATATATATATGTGTGTGGATGCAGGCAGACACAAACAAACGCACACGGTGGGTTTGGTAATAAAATCCCAAAATGAGGGTGTCAGAAAGGATTTAGGAGAGAGAAACAGATAGGAGGAGGAGGGGAAATGTAAAAAAGGAAAGAGTTTAGGAGATAGGAAATCTTGGGAGGAGGAGAATGGAAAATAAAATTATAAAAAATCCTACTACATATATGTACGTAACATACTCCTCCCTCCTCCTATCAGGCAGGCAGGGCAGACTATCACGAACCTAACCTAGAGAGAGAAAGAAAGAGAGAGAGAGAGATGACGAAATAGATGGATGATACTAGCCTGCTGCTAGGTAATCCAGGCACACCACAAAAGTCAGAAAACTTTCGAAAATAATAATGGGAATACTGTAATAAATCGTAAGTAATAAAGAACACCAGTAGTATTATAATAAGGATTTTCTTATAATATGCTCTAATAGCACATTTTTAAATGTTAAAAATAATATATAATAATATTTATTTATGTATTTATATTGAATTCAATGTATTAAAAAATAATATATTAGTGGACTCATGTATTGAATTTTGTGTAAATATATAAACAAATAAAATTTACTTATATTTTTCGCACTTAGTATGTATCCTAAGGACACATGTTAAAAAAATCCTTATAATAATAATAATAAGTAGATGAGACAAAAACAAACAAATAAGAGAGAGAGAGATTATTATCCCATGTGGCGCTACTCTCACCATTCAACTCTAACAACCAACCGCTACTAATATATATACGATGACATTTAATACTCTCTCTCCTTCTCTATCTATCAACTAATATATAGTTGCTGGTATCATTGAAGAATTATTTTATGTTCTTCAAATATAATAAATAGTTTTTATTTTATTTTATATATATATGTGAAGTTTCTGTAAAACTAATTCATTCATGTATAGATTTTATTACATTTTTGATTAATTAAATGTCAAGTTTCACTATAAGACCCACTCACCCAAAAAGAAAATTTAACGGTTAACTGATAAAAATTACTTTGATATAACACACTGATCTTCGCTAATAACTCACGTCGATGGAAAGGTTTATTATTTATTTATTTAACCCTTTCTCCTTGATGTAATAAATTCTTAATTATTAGTACCAAAATAAAGAGAGAAGAAAACAAAGAAGTAATTATAAACTCACTCTTTCTATCTCTATACACAAACACAAAGATAACTTAAAATCAATTATATATATATATATATATATATATATATATATATATATATATGACGTACCCGTCTTACTTGATCAATGTGAGATTTTGAATCTCAACGCGTCCTTGTATATTAAAAGAGATAATTAGTTGACTTTATATAGGCATAATTTTAATTGAACATCACACAATTTGATTTATGGTAAAGACTAACCTAATACAAAATATACCTAATGTATTTAATACTAATTTTTGAAACAAATTCGTATCTTTCAATATCCTAACATAAATTTGTTAAAATTTAAAGTATCTTAAGAAAATTAAATTTGATTTTCATAATTTAGTTATAATGATATCGAAATATACCAAATATGATTTTAAATATATATATATATATATATATATATATATATATATATATATATATATATATATATTACTATAGCACATTAAATATATCTATTATTTGATATTACAAAAGTACGTTATTAAGAAATAATACATTCTTCTGATCATTTATTCGACTCGATATCCCGTGCCAACTACGGGATCGGCAATTGTAGTCCTATTCGAAATTCGAGTTTCAAAATTTTCTTTTCGAACTTTCTTATTATTCCTATACTCCTCTTTTACTGCAGGATGCATATATTCCAACCATAATGATCATCCATAGTTCAAACTTTTGTACCATTCATAGTTCAAACTTTTGTAGGTGTATAGTTGTTAGGATTGATAATTTAAAGTATTTGGATTAGGAATAAGGTTTCATGAATACTTGTCATACATAAAAAGTATTAAAGTATTTAGATTAAGATATGAGATTTTTTTATTATTATTATTATTATTATTATTATTATTATAAAATGGCTAATCTATGCATGCGTTCTTAAAAAAAGGAAAAAAAAAAAAAAAAGGAGACCATGTAGAAGCAAAAATGAATTCAAAACTGCCAAACGAAATTAAAAACATACAATCAAACTATATTTGTGATCTTATCCAAAAAGAAAATAGAAAATAGAAAAAAAGGAAAAAGAATTTTAATTTTTTTTCCTAAATGGATGTAAGGTTGCCTACAAAAAGAGAATTTCAATAATGATATATATCATTTACTAATAGATATTATATGAGTGAGTTGCCTAAAAAGAAAATGTACCATTTCTCATATGCATCTTATGGGATAATAAATACAAAATAAAAATCAACCAATTAAATTCAAATATAGTTTATGAGTTAACAATAAAACATTGTTTGTGTACTTTGTGTTATTATAATACGATCGGTGACTTGTACCAAGCACAAGATTTACAATTGTATATTATTTATCAATTATAATTTATATTACTATATGTACTCTAAATATTAGCTAAATAATGATAGTGTGATACTGTAAATGATAATGAAAAATATTGACAAATAACAAAAATATCTCTCTAATTTTGGATCAAATTAAAAAGATAATTGAATATTTAATTTTATAACAAAGCAAGTGGTACTTAATTCTTTTATATAAAACGACTTTAAAATGCTATTAAAATAGTTAGAAATATAACTTTACCTAATAATGATATTCATATTCTTTTTTAGTGTTTAATAAAATGCATTGGCTCATCAAGACAATATATATATATATATATATATATATATATATATATATATATATATATATATAAAAGAAAGAAGAATAATTAAAAGATGATTATAAATAAATGTATAATAGTAGATTTCAAGTGTCCTAATTGAAATTGGAGTCACGTTAAAATTGAAATAATTGATATCTCCTCAAATCATTGTAAATGGATAGAATTTAAAAAAAAGAATCAAAATAAAAAGAAAATAAGGAATAAAAAGGATTAAAATATGATTCTAAATGGATAAAATTGATGGAAACTTATATATATATATATATATATATATATATATATATATATATATATATATATATATATATATATATATATATATATATCTTATGAATTAGATAATACATCCAAAATAAAAACAAACAAACAAATAAAAAAATATCAACCAATCAAATTTATGACTTAATGCAGTTCAGGACTAACCAAAAAATTTTAGTTGACTCATACATAAAATCATTATTTATGTTATTATAATAAGTATAGATTCTCATATATATCTTATAGGATAATACATACAAAATAAAAATAAAAATTAACCAATTAAATTCAAATATAATTTTATAAGTTAACTCAGTTTAGAATCAATCAAAATATCTTAATTAACTTATATAATAAAACGTTATTTGTACTATTACAATAAATATAGATATTGGAATTGGTTATGTAAATTCCGGTAGGTCTGTACTATCAAAAGTAAGAATACTGGAATAGTGACTAGTGATGCTATTAGGCATGACATTTAAGTAAGGAGTTGTTTGTTTATAGTTGAATGGGGTTAAATGGCTGAGTGACTAAATCGGTCAGTCATTAAGTGTATTTGTTTAGGTTTAAATGGCTGAATCGATCAGATTTTTGGGCTGAATGACTAAGTCTAATTTTTTTGGCTGAATGGTTAAGTCTCTGCTGAATGAAGTAAAAAAATTTTAAAAAAAATATTAAATATTATATTAAGTATTATTATATAAATTTACAACAACTTTGAATTTTTTCAGTGGAGTAAAATAATAAAAATATGTTTTTCAGACATATCACTTATCAAATAACTATTTTCATTCAGTATTTAAAAATCTACTTCATTCAGCTCATTCAGATTACTTAAACATTCAGAACTATTTCATTCAGTTTTTATCAAACACTCCCTAAGTCCGCCATGTAATCCCTAACACTAAGACTTTGTTTCAGAGTTTTGGACCCAAAAAAATAGAAAATTTAATTAGAATAAAAAAAAAATAGAAAACTTTAAAAGTTTTATTTTGGGTTGTTTTTATGCTTTTAATAGAAATAATAAAAAACTTAAAAGTTTTATTTTCTTATGTTTCTAAGTTTCAATAAAAAGAAAACAAAAATATCATTTTTATAAATTTACCCTTATATTACATGTGATATATTAATTCTCATTATAACTATTGACGTATGAATAAAAAATATGCAAGATAATAGTTTAATCAAAGTCATAATTCATAATCAAATACAAATATCCAAATATATATTAAACAAAAACTGTTGGAAATGGATTTGAAAACTAAATAATTAGAGCATTTTTTAGGCTCAATTAATGTGGGACCCAAACTCCAAAAATGTCGGGTCCATGTACCAACACGTTCTCCTCCGCAAAGAGTATAACGTGGTATATTTATTTGTTCAAATCCATTAAGTATTGAATGAAAAATTGACTCCAAAATCATCTACTTGAAATGTTTAAACTTGTCATAAATACCTTGTCCCTCATAGAATAAATGAGGGAAAGGTGAAGGGTTTATATATGGGATAATTGCACAATGGGAAGGGCCCCAAGGGGCACCCCACTTTTGTGGAAGGGAGAGGACCTAGCTAAGGCTTGGTTTGAACACACGCGCGCGCCGCCGCCCGCCCGGCCGGGCCGGGCCGGGTCGTGGGTCGTGGGTAACTGTGCCTGTGCTGCAATCATTCATTCATTCAATTTCCAAAAATTCAATCTCCTTTTTCCAAGTAAGTACACTGAACTTTCTAATTTCAATTTACTTACTTAATTTAGTAACTCTGTTATTGCATATTAAATATTTACTATAGTTACGGGAACTACAATCTTGAAGCAAATTTAAACTCTTTCTGTAATTATAGTTTATTTAATATCATTATGTAATTGCCATATAAACCAATTTTTTTTTTTTTTTTTTTAACAAACTTGGTTTATTTTAAGTACTGATTATTCTGTTAAATTTTCTACAGAAATTTGTTTCTGTTTTTTGTTTTAATATTATATTATAATTAAAATTTATATATATATTATTGTACAAAACAGAAATTTATTTCTGTTTATCTCTCTTCTACATATCTTAAATTACTTTCTGTTTGTATAACAGAAATGGCATCTACTAGTACCATCCCTACTGTGAGTATGTCTCATGGAGAAAAACCTGAAAAGTTCAATGGAACAGATTTCAAGCGTTGGCAACAAAAGATGCTCTTCTATCTTACAACTTTGAACTTGGCTAGATTTCTTCAAGAGGAATGTCCTACTCTTGTTGAAGGAGAAACTGACAAGGAGAAAGTGGCTGCAGTTGATGCATGGAAACATGCTGATTTTCTTTGCAGGAATTATATATTGAATGGATTAGACAATACACTTTATAATGTGTATTGTCAAATTCAAACTGCAAAGGAACTTTGGGAATCTTTAGACAAGAAATATAAAACTGAAGATGCTGGCATGAAGAAATTCATAGTCGGTAGATTTCTTGACTATAAAATGGTGGATTCTAAAGCAGTCATCACCCAAGTTCAAGAATTACAAGTAATCCTACATGACATTCATTCTGAAGGAATGTCACTAAGTGACTCATTCCAAGTTGCTGCAGTGATTGAGAAACTTCCACCATCATGGAAAGACTTCAAAAATTATCTTAAGCATAAACGCAAAGAGATGAATCTTGAAGAATTGATTGTGCGACTTAGGATTGAAGAGGACAATCGAGGATCTGAGAAGAAGAATGGGAAAAATTTCATTGAAGCAAAGGCTAATGTGGTAGAACAAGGGCCAAACAATAATAACAAAAGGAAGCGCGAAGGCGAAGGTACTTTCAAATCCAAGAAAAAGTTCAAAGGCAAGTGCTTCAATTGTGGCAAGCAAGGACATAAATCAAATGAATGTCGCAAGCCAAAGAACTTCAAGAAAGAACAAAAAGCTCAAGCAAATATGACAGAACTAGAAAAACTTTCTGAAAATGTTTCAGACATTAATCTCTCTGCGGTTGTATCCGAATGTAATTTGGTAGGAAACACAAAAGAATGGTGGGTGGACACTGGCGCTACTCGCCACATATGCTCCAACAAATGGATGTTCTCTACCTACAAACCAGTGGAAAATGACGAACAACTCTTCATGGGAAATTCCTCAAGTTCCAAGGTTGAAGGACGTGGAAAGATTGTGCTGAAAATGACATCCGGCAAAGAACTGACTCTCAACGATGTGCTTCACGTGCCGGATATCCGTAAAAATCTAGTTTCTGGGTCACTGCTTAGCAAGAATGGCTTCAAGTTGGTGTTTGTGTCTGATAAATTTGTACTTACCAAAAATGATATGTTTGTAGGAAAGGGCTATATGTCTGATGGGCTCTTTAAGATGAATGTAATGACTATTGTACCAAACTCTATTGATAATAATAATAAAATTAATTCTTCTGCTTACTTGATAGAGTTTTCAACTATGTGGCATGCCAGATTAGGACATGTTAATTATAATACAATTCGTAGATTAATTAATTTAGAATTCTTGCCTAAATTTGATATTGATCCAAAGCATAAATGTGAAATTTGTGTAGAATCTAAAATGACAAGATTACCTTTCCATTCCGTTGAAAGAAAAACCGAACCTCTAGATTTAATTCACACTGATATATGTGATTTAAAGTTTATGTAAACAAGAGGAGGAAAAAAGTATTTCATTACTTTTATTGATGATTGCACAAGATACTGTTATGTATATTTGTTAAGAAGCAAAGATGAGGCCATAGAAATGTTTCAACATTATAAAAATGAAGTTGAGAATCAACTTAACAAAAAGATTAAGGCTATAAGAAGCGATAGAGGTGGTGAATACCAATCACCATTTGAAGAGTTATGCTCTACTCATGGTATCATTCACCAAACTACTGCTCCTTATTCACCTCAATCTAATGGTATTGCTGAACGCAAGAACCGAACATTGAAAGAAATGTTGAATGCTATGTTAAACAGTTCCGGAGCACCTCAGAATTTGTGGGGGGAAGCTTTGCTTTCTGCCAATTATATTCTTAACAAAGTTCCTCATAAGAAAACACACAAAACACCTTATGAATTATGGAAAGGTCATAGACCTTGCTATAAATACTTAAGAGTGTGGGGGTGTTTAGCAAAAGTAATGGTTCCTAAACCTAAAAAGGTTAAGATAGGACCAAAAACCATTGATTGTGTATTCATTGGTTATGCAAATAACAGTAGTGCTTACCGTTTTCTTGTTCATAAATCTGAAATTTCTGATATTCATATTAATACTTTTATTGAATCGCGAGATGCATCATTTTTTGAGAATGTGTTTCCATATAACTGGAAGCTGTCGTTATCACTCCAAAATTATTCCTTACTTTCACTCTTTCAATATAAAATTGGTATAATGGCAAGCAAGAGTCGAACCCACGGGAAGTGTATTTTATGATTTATCTAAATGTTTCTAACAGTAAATAACAAGTAATAAATAAAAAGGGGATTTTTGTAACTATGATTTTACTAGAAAACAAGAAATATAAATTAAGATTATCCACTGATTTGCAAGCTTCAGTTCTTCAGTTCAGTATCATCTTTTCATAAATATGATATAACCAAGTTAATTAATATCTTTCCTTCAATGAAATTAATAACCCTAAGCAACCACGGTCCGCGTTACCCGAAACTCCCCTTTGGTTTTAAATCTAATGTGACGATCGCCCCCACTAGACCCTAATTATCATACAACCTAGAACTATCAGTCTAGATTTAATATGACAATAGCATTAAGAATTAGGGAATTAGATTATTCCAAGCAATAATCGTACGATCGCAGAATATTTAACCTGTCTTCTTGATATCATAGCAATATTCGAAAGCTTGACCACAATCAAATACCACTATTCGCTACTTATGATCAGATATAACATCGTTTGCTTAATATTATACCTTAATCTAGCATATGATAATAATCAAATCAATTCAATGGGCCCTTATCAAATTAATCAAACCAATCATCATTAAGCAATTCAAATAGATCATCAAGAATAAATTCCACATACGAAGGAAGAAATACTAATAACTCAATTAATTCATAGATAATAAATAAGATTCAACATCCCTTAGAACTGAAAATAAAGAACTTAGCCTGACATAGTTGAAAACGCCAATCAATCTTCAATGGAAATCCTTCTCCCTAAGTTGTGTTAAAACCATTCTAATCCTATCTATTTATATCCCTAATAACTCTACTAAGTACTCCTAACTCGTAGCAACTTCACAATCCTTCTTTTGCTCAACTTCTGGAAACACCCGAACTCTTAAAATAAATTCCGCCGACCACGGCCCCGGCCACGGATTCCTTTGTAAAAGCCGGCCCCGGCCGCGGTTACTGTTCACAAATTACAAAATTGCCATTAAGCTCCGTTTTTACCGTTTTGACCCTCCAAAGCTATTTTCTGCAATATAAACATAAAAACAAGTAAAATGCAAATAAAAATACTCAATGATAGCAATTAATTAAGCCCAAGAATATCGATTCGTAAGTATAAACTACACTCATCAAATACCCCCAAACTTAAGACTTTGCTTGTCCTCAAGCAAAAAAAAATACCAACAAGAAAAACAACTACATTAACTATACTAACTACATGAATGCATATGCATGTCCAACTAATGCCTCGAGCAATAAATCAACACAATTCATAAAAATCCAGCCTCAAAGATCCTTAAGTAAAAATTCAGCAAAATCTCAAATTCATGCATAATCAGAACTCCAACGTATCACCAATTTCATTCACTACCAACCCTTGTGTGTGTGTGAATTCAATATATCAACTCAATCAAAATTTTAATACAACTCATGAACCAATGTGACAAATAAAAGATATCAACTCAGAATTTTAATCCCCTCCATACACTTGTCTTCACATTTTTTCTCATTTTTTCCTTCTTCATATTACGAGTGCGTTTTACGCTCCATCTCGTGTAATATTAACTTAGCATGTGCAATGTCCATTTTTCTTAGGCTTTTCAAAATTACCCATGTAGCGAACTTTCCACCAGTGACTCCCAAACCAGTTGGCTTTAGGGCACTGAATGTAGAGACACTCCTAAGGGCTTACTTGTTCGAGCAATAGAGGCCACAAAAACAGACTAGCTAAGATTCTGCTCATATCTGTCTACTCTTCTTTATTTATTTTTTTCTTTATTTTTTATAGTAAAGACAGACATCGAAGCAATTATGTATTTCACCCTTATATCATACGATCCAACACAGTATAGAAGTCACCACTATCTTCAATTAGCACCTAATCCATTAAATTGAACCAAAATTCAACTGACTTAATATATTGAATGTGCAATGAAAAATTAAGGGTCTCGAATTCAATAAAACTAGCAAATAGTTAGAATATCCAATTTAGCAGTCCTTATCCATCTTACGTAAAATTATTACAAAATTCATCAAAATTTTTATCATCGGCCATCATTAAACTTCATGCATCAATTACCGCTCAAGTTATGCAATGAAATATGATCCTAAATGCATGCAACCAATTAATTAACACTAAATATAATAAGAAAAATATTTTTGTGATTTTTTTAATTTTTTAATTAATTTTTTTTATATTTTTATATTTTTTTAAAACTAAGACAACTAAATGCTAAACCAACTAAACAATGTCCTAAAATATGCAAATGCATCATAATATTCCTAAGACTACTATATATATGCAGAGTAAATATGCAGAGTAAATGCTTTACCACCCCCAAACTTAAAGCAGACAATGTCCTCATTGTTAAAGAAATAAAGAATTGAAGAAATAAGAACAAGAAGACTCCCCTGATAGGTCAATCATCGGAATCGGAAAAGGGACTGGAGCGGTCATCATGGTCATCAGGAGGCGGGTACACCGGCAATGGCTGTGGCTCAGGAAAATGGACTGGATCGGCCGTGGGATTCATCCTCGCGAACATCTCAGTCAAAGCATTGTTAAAATTAGACTGAGAGTTAAACATATGAGCCTGACGTGCTGCGAGTCGTGCATTCTGCCGTTCTAAGCGATCCATCCGATTATCGACCCACAATTGCATATTTCGGAGCTGAGTGCTGAATTCGGCCTTACGTGTACCGCCAGAAGTAGATGGTTCACCAGTTTCAGCAACAGGGTCGTTCGGGATGATAAAACCTAAACCACGGGGATGCGATTCACCACCGTCCCAGACTTTATAGCGCGAAATCAAGCCATGATCCAACAAGATCAATGGCTGCTGCGTAGATTCATCGGACCCCCATCTAACACCTGCTCGCCTACATAACCCACAAATGAGCGAAGGATGTGGCAACCCGCTTTGAGTAGGACGTAGATTCCTCTTAATAGAGGCTTCAATCACATTCCCCACATCTATGTGTTTGCCCGTGACTATAGCATAGAGCAATACCGCCCGTTCTTTGGTGACATCACTAACGTGCGTAGACGGCATCAACTTTGCACAAATAAATGCATACCAAATCTTCCCATACCGGCTCAAGCAATTAGACGGGAATATCATGGAACCCTGATGGCCTCTAGTGGTCCAAACCGTCCCAGGTTTGCACAAATCGCGAATGATCGTGTCGTAATTCGGCTGCTCAAGAACAAACTTCGCGTATTGGCAAAAGACGGGTGGCTCTATGTTATAAAAGGCATTAATCGTAGCACCACTAAAGGAGACCATCTTCCCCCGAATCATAACAGTACAACGCGACGTATCTTCAGCGTTCGCATAAAATTCCTTGACTATTGAGATCACGGCAGGATCCGGTTGATCCGTGAAGGAATCCCATCCACGCTCCATTATCATCCGAGCCATATCACCATCAACTAGCTCCTCGGGACGAAGACCGCGCTCGGGAGTTAGAGCTTTGCCCATTAAATATATATCAAATTTATCCGCCGCCTCCGCACTAACAAACTTCTTCTTATCATAAGCACGGGTCGACGGTGTGGAACTTTCACCGCGGTGACGTTTCGGTGGCATAGTGAACAGAAAACCAAATCCCTAACTCGCAATATCCCACCACAAATGCGTAACACAAACCGAACAAGCCAAATATTGGAAAAACGAACAAGTGGTGTCTATGAGGCAATTCAACAAACACCTGGCGTGCAATATTTTTGGTCCCAAATTCAGAGCATACAAGCAAGGCTAACAATGGCAGAACCTGCAAGCTCTCTGTCACACACCACACAAGCATACAACTCCCACCAAAACTCCTCCAGTTGGCCAACACAAACCAACTGGGTAACCAAAAGAGGATGCAAAGAAGAAGCAAAACCAAACGGAAAGACGAATGGAAACTGAAAATGGTACCCGAATGGGTAGGTAGCGAACTACTCGTGACCCAAATTGGAAGCCTGGTATGACAGGGATCGACCCCCTTCGTGGCAAAATCGAACCCCGTAGCGGAATCGGTAGGGAGGCAGTCTCGGTTGGGAGGAGGTGATGGAGATGGTTCGTAACTGGGGATTTCGGTGGGTCTCGGCTGGGAAGGATTAGTTTGGAAGAGGTGAGATGATGTTGGCAAGGAGGGTTCGGGAATGGGTCTCGACTGGATAAGTTTGTGCGTGTTGGGTCTCGGCTGGGAGAATGAATCGAGAGAGAAAGATGGTGCGTATCTGGGTGTGGGTCTCGGCTGGAAGAAATAGAAGCTGACCCGACCAATTGGTTTGGTTTTAAATGTTTTATTTTTGTTTTATTTCCGTGCACGGCCGGGGCCGTGTTTTCCTTCTATTAATCTGGCTGGGGCCAGAATCGACCGAGAATATCTGGCCGGGGCCGGGACTGGAGAGGCAAAACGCTGGCCGGGGCTAGAAAGAACTGAGAGGATCCGGCCGGGGCCGGGAGTTCGTAGGCATATAGCCGGCCGGGGCCAGGAATGGCTGAGAGGAGCTGGCCGGGGCCGGGTGTTTCTGGGCTTGGAGCCGGCCGGGGCCAGATTTGGCTGCATGGTTCTAGCCGGGGCCACGGTTTTAAGGTATAAGTGCCGGCCGGGGCCGTGGTGGTCTGAATTTTTAAGGTATAAAAATTCCCAAGGATTAGAACGGTTGAACATGGCGAAATATATCCTAAGCTAAATAACTTTGAAATCCTAAATGAACTAAGCTAAAAAAAAACGTAGAAATTAAAAAACGCATGAAATGACTAATTTAAATTCGGGTTGCCTCCCGAGAAGCGCGTTTGTTTAATGTCGTTCGCGCGACATGTTGCTACTCAAGTGTGATAAACTGGGTCCAATAAGTCCACGAGCTCGACGTCCTCCACTTGAAATCCTTCATAGAACGGTTTAAGCCGATGACCGTTCACTTTAAATATTCTTCCCGTGCGTGGGTCGTTAATTTCTATCGCACCGTGAGAGGAAATGTGAACAACCACAAAGGGCCCTTCCCACCGAGAACGCAGCTTTCCTGGAAACAGTTTCAAGCGGGAATTGTACAAAAGGACCTTTTGACCAATTACAAACGTTTTTCGCACAATTTGCTTATCGTGAAACGCCTTTGTCTTTTCCTTGTACAATCTGGAGCTTTCATAAGCCTCATGGCGTAATTCTTCTAACTCTTGTAATTGTAATTTCCTATGTTCGCCAGCTTCAGTCATGCTCCAGTTACATCGTTTAATGGCCCAGAAAGCCTTGTGTTCTAGCTCGACGGGTAGATGACATGGCTTTCCGAAAACGATCCGATATGGTGACATTCCGATAGGAGTCTTGTATGCAGTGCGATAGGCCCATAATGCATCTTCTAGTTTCAGACTCCAATCTTTGCGGTTAGGCTGCACTACTTTCTCCAGAACGGACTTGACCTCACGGTTTGAAACCTCTGCTTGGCCATTGCTCTGCGGATGGTAAGCCGTTGAAACTTTGTGCATGACATTGTATTTCTTGAACAGTGCTGTTAATGTCCTATTGCAAAAGTGCATTCCTTTATCGCTGATGATAGCTCTAGGAGTTCCAAACCTGACAAATATGTTAGATTTGACAAAATCTGCAACAACTTTAGAATCGTCAGTCTTGGTGGCTTTAGCCTCCACCCATTTGGAAACATAGTCAACAGCCAGAAGAATGTAAACATAACCATAAGAGACAGGAAATGGCCCCATGAAATCAATGCCCCAAACATCGAAAATTTCAATAACCAAAATGGGTGTTTGTGGCATTTGATTCCTACTGGATATGTTTCCGGTCTTTTGACAATTAGCACATGATTTACAAAATAGATAGGAATCTTTAAAAATACTAGGCCAGAAGAAACCGCATTCTAAAATTTTACGAGCTGTTCGTTTTGGTCCAAAATGACCCCCACAAGCGTAAGAATGACAGAAAGTTAAAATGGATGAAAACTCAGAGTTAGGGACACATCTTCTAACTACCTGATCAGCACAGAATTTCCATAAATAGGGGTCATCCCAGACATACCGTTTCACATCGCTCTTAAGCTTCTCTTTCTGCAGTTTGGAGAACTCACTAGGAATATAAGCGCTGACTAAATAATTTACAATGTTTGCGTACCAGGGTGCAGCCTTATCAACGGAGAATAAATGTTCATCTGGAAAGGAGTCTTGCAGTGGAAGTGCTTCTTCATCTTTAAGCAACCTGCTCAAGTGATCTGCCACTAAATTGTCTGCTCCTTTTTTGTCCTTTATTTGCAAGTCAAATTCTTGGAGCAGCAGGATCCATCGTATGATCCTTGGTTTGGAATCCTTCTTTGTAAGCAGATACCTGAGAGCAGCATGGTCAGAGTAAACTATGACTTTAGTACCGAGAAGATAAGATCTAAATTTGTCTAAAGCAAAAACAACAGATAATAATTCTTTTTCTGTTGTGGAGTAGTTAATCTGAGCAGCATTCAATGTCCGAGAAGCGTAATAGATGGCATGAGCAGCTTTGTCAACTCGTTGGCCCAAAACAGCCCCTACTGCATAGTTGCTGGCGTCACACATGATTTCGAATGGTAAATTCCAATTTGGTGGTTGTATCACCGGTGTGGAGGTCAATAATGTCTTTAATTTATCAAACGCCCCTCTGCACTCATCGTCAAACTGGAATTCTACCTCTTTTTGCAGCAACTTACACAACGGCATTGCTATTTTGGAGAAGTCCTTGATAAATCTTCGATAGAAACCTGCATGACCAAGAAAAGAACGAATCTCCCGCACGCTTGCGGGGTAAGGTAAAGCAGCAACAATTTCTATCTTAGCTTTATCTACTTCTATTCCCTTAGCTGAAACTACATGACCTAGGACGATACCCTGTTCTACCATAAAATGACATTTTTCCCAATTTAGAACAAGATTCGTCTCTAAGCATCTATCCAACACACGAGTTAAATTATCTAAGCATGCATCTAAAGAATCACCATGAATTGTGAAATCATCCATAAATACTTCAATGCAATGTTCAAGAAGATCAGAAAATATACTTATCATGCATCGTTGAAACGTACTGGGTGCATTACAAAGTCCGAAGGACATCCTACGGTATGCAAATGTACCGAATGGGCATGTGAAAGTGGTCTTTTCTTGATCTTCAGGTGCAATCACAATTTGGTTATACCCCGAAAAACCGTCTAGGAAACAATAATAAGTATGGCCTGCTAATCTTTCTAACATTTGGTCAATAAAAGGGAGAGGGAAATGATCTTTTCTAGTTACGGCATTCAACTTCCTATAATCAATACACACTCTCCATCCTGTTTGCAAACGAGTAGGCACTAACTCATTATTATCATTTTTAACGACTGTTATGCCAGCTTTCTTAGGAACTACTTGAACTGGACTGACCCATTGACTATCTGAAATAGGATAGATAATACCTGCATCGAGTAATTTCAGAACTTCTTTCTTCACAACCTCCATCATAGGTGGATTCAGTCTGCGTTGAGCATCTCGCTTTGGGATGGCTCCTTCTTCCAGAAGAATGCGATGCATACACACAGCTGGGCTAATACCTTTGATATCTGCAATTGTCCAACCAAAGACTTGTACGTGGTCCCTTAAGACTCTAAGCAACTTTTCCTCTTGGACTTTGGTCAGATTATTCGCAATTATCACTGGCAGTGTTTCCTCTTGCCCTAGATATGCATATTTCAAGTGGATTGGTAGAGGCTTTAATTCCAACCTCGGAGCCTGCACAACAGAAGGTAACAACCTTTCATGAGTCACCGGTAATTGAATGGACGATACGGCATACTTATCTGAAATTTTCGGTAACGAGTGTAATGCGGCTATGGTATCCTTTAATTCCGCATGTTGTTCAATCTCGTCTTCCTCTTCCAGCTCCAAACTATTCGTGATAGCATCCTCCAAGGTTTCCATGTGTAAGTGGTCGAAAGATTTCTGCACCAAGGAATCAAGGACATTAATAGAAAACACGGAATTGACATCACTAGGGTACCTCATGGCCTCGTAAATGTTGAATTGAATCTTTTCGCCGTCAAACTCCATGGTCAAGGTCCCATTGTGCACATCAATCATCGTTCTTGCTGTTTTCAAGAATGGCCTCCCTAACAGGATATGAGAAGGATTTGGAGATGTATCGTCCTCCATGTCCACAATATAAAAATCTGCGGGAAATATTAGTTCATTCACCTGCACCAAGACATCCTCAATTACCCCTTCAGGGTATGTGTTAGTACGATCAGCTAATTGAATAATGACACCAGTGTTTTTCAAGGGACCTAGATGCAAAGAAGCATAAATAGATAGTGGCATGACATTAATTGATGCTCCTAGATCTAGCATAGCTCTTTCAAACCTGATATGACCTATCTTGCAGGGAATGGTAAACATACCCGGATCTTTACATTTTGGAGGCATTTTTCTTTGCAGAACCGCAGATACATTCTCACCAACTGTTACCTTTTCATTGTCTTGTAATTTCCTTTTATTAGTGCATAATTCCTTCAAAAATTTTGCATACCTTGGAACTTGCTTGATTGCATCTAATAGAGGAATGTTCACCTCTACCTTTCTAAAGGTCTCCAGAATCTCTTTCTCTTGCTCGTCCTTCTTTGAAGTTCTAAGATTCCTAGGAGGAAAAGGTAAAGGGTTAGACTTAAGCTGAATAGGAGTTTTAGGGATTACCTTTGAGATCTCTGCCTCCTCCTTAGCTTTTTCCTCATCAAATTCAACCGTAGCCCTTGGTGTGTCCATTTGTTTTCCACTCCTTAAAGTAATCGCACTTGCGTTTTCCCTCGGATTGATCATTGTTTGAGAGGGCAACTTTCCAGAGCCTTGAGAGTCCAATCGTCCAACTGTGGTAGCTAATTGGCTCATTTGATTTTCGAAGCTATGAATGGAAGCCTTTGTATCTTGTTGGAACTGTTGGGTTTGATTCATGAACTGTTGGGTATGATTCATGAAGGTTTTAAACATATCTTCCAAAGATGCTTCAGATTTTGTAGGTGCTGCTTGTCGAGGTTGATATTGCTGTTGAGCTTGTTGAAAACCTTGTTGTCGATTTGGAAAAGCATTCGACATTGGTGGCCTGTTTCCTCCGTAGCTCAGATTAGGATGATCCCTCCATCCTGGATTGTAAGTATTAGAGTAAGGATCATATCTTCTCTGAGGTTGTCCTTGAAAATTTCCTGCTACGTTGGCTTGCTCTATGGTGCCATCTTCTTGCAGTGTAGGACAAATATCTGTCGAATGATCCGATGACAAGCAGATTCCACAAGTTCTTGTAACTTGCCCGTTCCCCACAGAAAGTTGACGAACCATAGCAGCTATCTCCGAGAGTTGTTGTTCAACGTTGCTCGAACCAACTTCATTTACTCTTTTCGGTGCATGGTCCATCCGAGTTCCGTATTGCTGTGAGTTAGCCGCCATGTTAGCAATTAAGTTCCGTGCGGCGTCTGGAGTCTTATCAACCAATGCTCCTCCACTTGCAGCATCGATCATACTCCTATCCATCGGTAGCAATCCCTCGTAGAAGTACTGAATTTGGTGTTGATCGTCAATTTGATGTGGACAACACGAACACAGCTTCTTGAACCTTTCCCAATACTCGTGAAGAGTTTCGCCACTAAATTGTCTGATGGCACATATCTCCTTCCTTATGTTGGCAACCCGTGAAGGAGGAAAATACTTCTCCACGAATAGCCTCTTCATATCATCCCATGATTGGATCGAGCCGGAGGGAAGATAGTACAACCAATCTTTTGCCAAATCTGCTAAGGAGAATGGAAAAGCCCTAAGCTTTATGTGTTCTTCCGATACTCCATGTGGCCTCATTGTGGAACAAACCACGTGGAATTCCTTCAAGTGCTTATATGGATCTTCACCTGTAAGACCACGAAAAGTAGGCAAAAGGTGAATTAAGCCAGATTTCAATTCAAAAGCAGCATCTAAAGCGGGATATTCTATGCATAATGGTTGTTGGCGTAAATTAGGAGTAGCCAACTCCCTCATAGTCCTATTATTTGGTGCAGCCATTTCTTCCTCTTCCGAATCGCTAGAGGAAGTCAGTAATGCGAGCGCAACGTTTAAGCCTGGTGATGTAGTAAAATCGTCTTCGAACTCCGAAGTTATGTTCCGTGCTCGACGAGTCTCTTTCCTTATTCTTTTTGCAGTTTTCTCTATCTCTGGATCAAATTTTAAATCAGGAGAGTGAGAGGATCGAGTCATAAACTGAAAGAAAACAAAGAAAATTTATAAAAACAATCACTTCCCCGGCAACGGCGCCAAAATTTGGAAGCTGTCGTTATCACTCCAAAATTATTCCTTACTTTCACTCTTTCAATATAAAATTGGTATAATGGCAAGCAAGAGTCGAACCCACGGGAAGTGTATTTTATGATTTATCTAAATGTTTCTAACAGTAAATAACAAGTAATAAATAAAAAGGGGATTTTTGTAACTATGATTTTACTAGAAAACAAGAAATATAAATTAAGATTATCCACTGATTTGCAAGCTTCAGTTCTTCAGTTCAGTATCATCTTTTCATAAATATGATATAACCAAGTTAATTAATATCTTTCCTTCAATGAAATTAATAACCCTAAGCAACCACGGTCCGCGTTACCCGAAACTTCCCTTTGGTTTTAAATCTAATGTGACGATCGCCCCCACTAGACCCTAATTATCATACAACCTAGAACTATCAGTCTAGATTTAATATGACAATAGCATTAAGAATTAGGGAATTAGATTATTCCAAGCAATAATCGTACGATCGCAGAATATTTAACCTGTCTTCTTGATATCATAGCAATATTCGAAAGCTTGACCACAATCAAATACCACTATTCGCTACTTATGATCAGATATAACATCGTTTGCTTAATATTATACCTTAATCTAGCATATGATAATAATCAAATCAATTCAATGGGCCCTTATCAAATTAATCAAACCAATCATCATTAAGCAATTCAAATAGATCATCAAGAATAAATTCCACATACGAAGGAAGAAATACTAATAACTCAATTAATTCATAGATAATAAATAAGATTCAACATCCCTTAGAACTGAAAATAAAGAACTTAGCCTGACATAGTTGAAAACGCCAATCAATCTTCAATGGAAATCCTTCTCCCTAAGTTGTGTTAAAACCATTCTAATCCTATCTATTTATATCCCTAATAACTCTACTAAGTACTCCTAACTCGTAGCAACTTCACAATCCTTCTTTTGCTCAACTTCTGGAAACACCCGAACTCTTAAAATAAATTCCGCCGACCACGGCCCCGGCCACGGATTCCTTTGTAAAAGCCGGCCCCGGCCGCGGTTACTGTTCACAAATTACAAAATTGCCATTAAGCTCCGTTTTTACCGTTTTGACCCTCCAAAGCTATTTTCTGCAATATAAACATAAAAACAAGTAAAATGCAAATAAAAATACTCAATGATAGCAATTAATTAAGCCCAAGAATATCGATTCGTAAGTATAAACTACACTCATCAATAACTTGAATGAAAAGTCAAATTTATACAAAAGACCTTTGGAGGCTACTATTGGTAATCCTGAAAATATAGACAAAGAGTCTGTAGTGGATGAACCTAGACGTAGCAAAAGAGCAAAGACTTCAACGTCTTTTGGTCCAGATTTTCTAACATATTTGTCAGAAAATAATCCTCAAACGTACATGGAAGCAATATCCTCTCCAGAGGCTTCTCATTGGAAAGAAGCAATTAATAGTGAAATTGAATCCATTATGCAAAATCATACATGGGAATTGGTAGATCTTCCACCAGGTTCCAAACCCTTAGGGTATAAATGGATCTTCAAAAAGAAGATGAAAGTTGATGGTTCAATTGATAAATACAAAGCAAGGCTTGTTGTTAAAGGCTATAGACAAAAGGAGGGATTAGATTATTTTGATACTTATTCACCAGTTACAAGAATCACTTCTATTCGTATGCTAATAGCAACAACATCATTAAATAGACTTGAAATACATCAAATGGATGTAAAAACTGCATTCTTAAATGGTGAATTAGATGAAGAAATATATATGGAACAACTTGAAGGTTTCATTGCTCCTGGACAACAAAGGAAGGTATGCAAACTTGTTAAATCCTTGTATGGATTGAAACAAGCACCAAAACAATGGCATGAGAAATTTGATAATACTATGTTATCAAATGGATTTAAAATCAATGAGTGTGACAAATGTGTTTATGTCAAAAACACTCAAAAGGAATATGTCATTGTTTGTCTTTATGTTGATGATATGCTAATCATGGGTAGTAACAATGAAATTATCAACTCTACCAAACGTATGTTGGCTAATAGATTTGATATGAAAGACTTAGGGATTGCTGATATGATATTAGGAATCAAGATTTCTAGAACTTCTGATGGAATTATATTATCTCAAACTCATTATATTGAAAAAATACTTGAAAAATTTAATAAGTATAATATAATTCTAAACAAGACCCCAGTTGATATAAATCTTCATCTAGCCAAACATGAAGGTGATAGCATATCTCAACTAGAGTATTCTCGTATAATAGGCAGTTTAATGTATGTCATGAACTGTACTAGACCAGATATAGCTTATTCCGTAAGCAAATTAAGTCGATATACGAGTAATCCAGGTAAAGATCACTGGAAAGCTATTTTGAGAGTTTTGGGATATTTAAAATATACTCAAAACTATGGTTTGCACTATTCGAGATATCCAGCAGTATTAGAAGGATATAGTGATGCTAATTGGATATCTGATAGTAAAGACTCAAAATTCACAAGTGGATATGTCTTTACCCTTGGAGGTGCAGCGGTATCTTGGAAATCCTCAAAACAAACTTGTATTGCAAGGTCTACAATGGAATCAGAGTTCATTGCTTTAGACAAAGCTGGAGAAGAAGCAGAGTGGCTTCGTAATTTCTTAGAGGATATTCCAAATTGGTCAAGACCTGTGCCAGCTATATGTATACATTGTGATAGTCAATCAGCAATTGGAAGAGCACAGAGTCATTTATATAATGGTAAGTCACGTCATATACGACGAAGACATAATACAATTAGACAATTGCTCTCAAATGGAATTATCTCAATTGACTATGTAAGGTCAAAGGATAATATTGCGGATCCGCTTACGAAAGGTTTAACAAGAGAGCAAGTGGAAAGTTCATCGAAAGGAATGGGTTTAAAGCCTACTGTTTAAATAAGAGTCGTCATAGTGGCAACCCAACTTAGTGAATGGAGATCCCAAGATCTAGGTTCAATGGGCAAACCAAATTATGTAGTACTCAGTAAAGCACTGAGGAGATATTAACTCCTAACCATTCCTATGATGAGACAGTGCACATCTGCCGCGAGAATAAGGATAAGTGACACTTTTAATGACTTTTATATCTAGAATACGTTCAAGTGGGGTATTGCAGGATACTCTTGATGGAAGTCACCTACGTGAGTAAGAAGGGGGCCACTTCTGTGAGAATTTTGAAGGCTGAATTCTCTAACATACTCACGGAACCAAGAGGTGTTTCAAGGCCAAAATGAACACAAACGTGAGAACCAACTATGTCTGAAGAGATATTTTGTTAATTCTATTGTCTTGGTTTACACGAAAAGCTGACGGTTCAAAGACATCAAGTCTACTGATTAGCCAAGTAAATCCGATAGATTTTACTAGGGCAAGTTCAAAGCCACTAGGCTACTTAACCCGATGAAGTATCTTTTCTTCTGTACTCGAACTAGTGTCTGCATATTCATGTTTTGCATATAGAAAAGCCAATTTTACATTCATGTGGGGGATTGTTGGAAATGGATTTGAAAACTAAATAATTAGAGCATTTTTTAGGCTCAATTAATGTGGGACCCAAACTCCAAAAATGTCGGGTCCATGTACCAACACGTTCTCCTCCGCAAAGAGTATAACGTGGTATATTTATTTGTTCAAATCCATTAAGTATTGAATGAAAAATTGACTCCAAAATCATCTACTTGAAATGTTTAAACTTGTCATAAATACCTTGTCCCTCATAGAATAAATGAGGGAAAGGTGAAGGGTTTATATATGGGATAATTGCACAATGGGAAGGGCCCCAAGGGGCACCCCACTTTTGTGGAAGGGAGAGGACCTAGCTAAGGCTTGGTTTGAACACACGCGCGCGCCGCCGCCGCCGCCCGCCCGGCCGGGTCGGGTCGGGTCGTGGGTCGTGGGTCGTGGGTCGTGGGTCGTGGGTAACTGTATATAATTTTTTGGGCAAAATTTATTTAAAATTTTGTTTAAAGTTTTATTGCAAAAGCGGAAACAAAACTGTGTCGTTTTGAGACGCGCCTCTTCTGAACAGAAGCACCCTTTTGATAGACCCAAAACTACGTCGTTTTATGGCGCCTTTTCTGAACAGAAGCGCCCATTCTTATTGGTCCAAAACTACGTCGTTTTGACGAATGGATGCCATGCCAAAGGAGGTGTCCCTTCTGATCAGTCACAATTCATCCTATAAATAACCTGCCTGTGCTGCAATCATTCATTCATTCAATTCCAGAAATAACTCTCATTTTTCTGCATTCATCTTATAGTCAGTTCGAGTATAAAGCATAGAAATTGAGTTCGAAGAATTCTTAATTTTGAAGTGCTTCTAATTAAGGATTGGAAATCCGTTTCATCTTGGGAAGTAATTATTCAAAAACCTTTTAGCACCAGTAAGG
Source organism: Hedera helix (assembly GCA_947179155.2). Classification (NCBI taxonomy): domain Eukaryota; kingdom Viridiplantae; phylum Streptophyta; class Magnoliopsida; order Apiales; family Araliaceae; genus Hedera; species Hedera helix. The sequence continues at coordinate 45,041,930 of OX359280.1, forward strand.
GAATAAATTTGCTTCAAGGAGACTTTGTGAATTCAAAGGACTCGGATTTAATCTTTCCAAAAATTCAATCTCCTTTTTCCAAGTAAGTACACTGAACTTTCTAATTGTAGTTCCCGTAACTATAAAAACTACTTCTACAAAATTATTGTCATACCATCTATTTAATCAATAAAACTAAATGAGTTTCATAGTTAAAAATTGATTATGTTTTGATTAATATAGAAAATAATCATATTAATAATAACAAAAATCATTAATCACATTTTTTAAAGGAATCCGTGACGTACAAGAGTAATATAATGATGAGGTGCACGCATGAAACACAAAAAATTGTACCAAATTTCTAACATTTCCATAATTTTTACGATACTTGAGGGAAAATTTATTTCTCTCCTTTTCCGATCTACAAATAAAAAGTGAAAGGAAAGCACAACCCAGAATGCCCTCTCTCGTCTTTTAAATACTACTACTACTAACAAAATAAATAACAGAAGTAATTCAGTCCCTAGTTCTGTTTCACGTCACACGAGCTTTAGTAGAATAAAATTAGATTGCAGCTGGGCAATCTTCTGATCTAAACAAGCAATCTGTAAGTTAATCTTCCTCTCATCTTATTATTATTTTTTCCAATTAATCCACCACTATTTAACCCATATAAATCTTTGCCTTAATTCTTTTTTAGTTCAAACCAAAATTTTAATGTTATAGTATCGCCATTAACAGTTTATGCATACAAATGCAATGCAAGGTTGGAATCTTAAAATAATAAAAGAATCCATAGCATTGACGAATTTGTAAACTTACAAATTTTTTAATTCTGAGCCTGCAGATCGAAACAAATTATGCTCGAAGCTGAAAGCTAGTGTATGTGATGAGCTGCTTTGCCTATTAATACTAGCAGTTTAACAATAAATCACAGGTTTAGGCAACTAAATGCAAGCATCACTATCTAAATGCACCTTAATTTACAACCTTGAGATTTGTCGATGCAGGTATAAAATATCAGTTTGAAAGACAAAGAAGAAGTAATAAGTCTCTTTCTCCCTTTCCGCTTAGGTTTAGTAGATACGTAATAAAAAAAAATGGAGACATGTATTGTAATTAAAAATTATTATACTGTAAGTTGAGGATAATATGAAAATTATAAAAATATTATTTATCCCATTTTCTTTTCAGTCCAAATCAGGTTATGAAAAACTTTGACAGGAAAAGTGAAAGTTTTTTATCCATTTTTTTTTTTTTTACTAAAAAAACCATAAACATAAGAATTAGACAAAAAACTTAAGCTTTTCGTCTATTTCTTTTCTTTTCTGTCCATTTTTAAACTCAGAAACAGAGCATAATTCTCCAAATAGGTAAAACTCTAAATTATCGGTGCAATATATGTCTAGTTTTTAGATAACACATTTGTTTTAGAGTAATTCAAAGAGAAATTATGCTACAGACAATTTTAATTGTAATGGTAATAAGTTTGAAAGTCTAGATGCATCGCATAAAAATAATCATGTATATCTTAAAAATGCTTCATTTATTAGTTAAATAAATTGTTCATATACGAACAATGTTCTCAAGTACTTTTAAACCTCCAAACACACCAAAAATTGATACATTATCCTGTTATTCAATCATAAATGTTTTTGTATTGATTCTAAGAATTTCACAAGTAATTATTGGTAATTTGACTTTAAACAAACTTGAACAAAGGAATAACTATATAGCTCAAAAGTTTTTCTATGTGGACCTTTATTAATTGAACTATATATCCTCATTGTTATGGATATGTACCAATGAGCTTATTCTTGGTACTTTTTCCTTCCATTTCTACTTTGCATGTTTTTTCTTTTATATATGTATGGAACTATAGCTTAGTTAAAACTTATTTGGTCATATTTATGGGCTGAAGAATCCATACATACCACGCTCATCCATTTTCAAGTGATATCTTATTGTTGGGATATTTCACATGAATTTCACATCGGGTAAATTTAAGAGTGCAAATGAGTTCATAAGTATGGAGTACTCTCAACGTAATAGGTTAATCTTTTAGGTAAAAAGTTGATTCAACTTACTTATTGGGTCAGTCTACACAGATGTGCACTATATTAGTGATGAATTGATGTGTGATGGATCGTTCAATTCGCTACAAGTAATATTAGAGCCCATGGTTCGATGATAAAAAGTATTTAGAGTCGAGCAAGAGTCTTAAGTGACTTAAAAAAGGTGTGCTCAATGGTAACTACTCTAGTGTGTGATACTTGTGATGGGTATTTAAGTGAAACTTGGATATTGTTAAGATATTTTACATGAATTTCACATCGGGTAAATTCAATAGTGTAGATGAGTTAATAAGTATGGTGGAGTCTCAATCTAATAGGTTAATCTTTTAGGTAAAAAGACGATCCAATATACTTATTAGGTCAGTCTACATAGGTATGCGCTACATTTGTGATGACTTGATGTGGGATAAATCGTTCAATTTCACTACACTTATCTCATGCCAGTTAGGCTTTATGGAGTCTAAAAAGTTGAATATTTGTATTTGAGCTAAAATTATTAGAAAGGTGGAGTTAGTTAATTAGGGCACCCAAAAAAGAATTTGGTAGAACTTAACTGGTGTTGAGCTGAACTCAAAGACAATCCAAGTCTATCAGGACCAAGCCCATGAATAATTATTACTTCATATATCTAGCTACTTACTGTAAAAAATTACTATTAAATTTACTTAGGAAAACAAAAGGGAAAACTATAGAGAAAAAAAAGAAGATATATTTAAAATGCAGATTAATTCTTTAATATATAATTGGAAGTTCAGCAAAATCATTCAGATAATAACAAAATTAATGCAACTGAGAGTGTTTTACGTACTATAAGTTTGAGAAGTAATCATATATATATATAAGCGTACCTCTTAAATATCATACATCTCTTAAATAACATATCTTTATCAAAATGACGTCATTTTGAATATTTTTTTTTTAAAAATATTAAAAGAAGATGTGACATTCCCCGATCTCACTTGTTTTCCTTTTATTTACAAAAATGTCATCAAATAATCTTCAAAACAATGTCGTTTTGATAAAAAGTATGCTACTTAAGGAGGTATGTTATTTAAGAGATATGCTTTTGAACCGTCCTATATATATATATATATATATATATATATATATGGGGATAGACAATAACTAGTAATGTAGTACTAGCTAGCTTGTGATGGCTAATACATACGCCCTTCATCACCAGTGGTAGTTGGCAGCTGGCACATATGAAACAATTTGGGACTGCATTTGCTGTTTTTAGGGTTGGGACCATTGAAAGACCATTTTAGTATTGCATTTTCATGGCATGGTCACGTAAAAATACTAGCTAGTATATCTTATCTGTTAGCAAATGGTTTATCAATAAGGAAAAATGGTTCAGAGGATTGACATGAGTAATCCATATCCTTACAGTGTTTATTACCTCTTTACCAAAAAAATAGTTTGCTAAAAGGTTATTAACAATATACCTCCAAGATATATGTCAAGCTTATGCTTTTTCTTTACTGTGATAGCAATTCATAACTGAACTCTACGAATACTACTTTGTAACGGTTAAAAGATCAGAGAGTAAGAGATTACACAAAGAGAATGAAGGTTCAGTTACTTAGAAACACAACTGAACTTCACTATTTTTATTGTTAAAATGCACCTTTATAGTTCATGAGTTTTAATCAATTTTGAGTTTAATTTTGACTTATTAGATGATAGAATTTATATTAAATTAAAGGTACTTTTTATATTCTATTACAAGGAGATTAAAAGAGAAATTATATAATTTAAGTATGAATTATGTATTGTGTTATATCAAAGTGGGTACATAAAAAGGTGAATTGTTGTTTGCAAAACTAGTTCTCCTTCTTTGTTGAGTTACTCTATGATTTTAAGAGTTACTTTACGAATCAGTAGTAATATTGCTCTACGATTCTCAAAGTTACTCTACGAATCTGTGGTAGTATTGCTCTACGAATCTATGGTAGTATTGTTCTACGAATCTGTAGTAGTGTTGCTCTATGAATATGTTGATAATCTACGATTAGGTAGTTGCTTTATGATTTTGTAGTTGCTCTACGATTCTGTAGATGCTCTATGATTATGTAGTTTCTTTACGAGCTGATCTATGATTCTCAAAGAAATTAATTATAAAAACAAAGTTAAATTATTAGTTACAAATGATTTATTATGCACATCAGTTATAAAGAAATAATATAACTAAAAAAAATTGTACAGTTATTTAATTCAAAGAAATGTTATTATAGAATTAATTCTGTAACTGACATTATTTGAATAAATAGTGAAGCTCAATTGTGTTTTTAAGTAACTGAACCTTCATTCTCTCTATGTAATCCCTTACTCTATAATCTTTCAATCTTTTCAAAACAGTAGAGTTCAGTTATAAATTGTTATCATAGTGAAGAAAAAACATAGGCTTGACATATCATGGAGGTATATTGTCAGTAGCCTTTTAGCAAATCAATTTTTTGATAAAGAGACAATAAATACCTTAAGGACAGAGATTACCTGTATCAATCTTTTGAACCAATTTTCCTTGTTGATAAAGAATTTCGTAACAATCTTAACATGTTTTTTAGACATGGATTCAGAGTTGATTAAAATTATGAATCAAGATTTTGTCAAGCTAGATATCTTTGATGGAAATAACTTCAGTCATTGGCAAGATAAACTAAAGTTCTTGATCACAGTGCTCAGAATTGTATATGTCCTGGACCATAATCTTCAGCTTGTAACTGAAGATCCCAAACCTGCAGAAGGTTAACAACCAGACATTAACGCAATTGAAGCACTAAGGGAACAAAAAAATAAGACGACTGAAGATGAGGAGTTTGCATGTGGACATATCCTCAATACACTGTCTGATCGTCTCTATAATTATTACAGCATTGTGTAGTCCCTAAGGGAGGAGGCTTTGGAATTCAAGTACAAAGTTGAAGAAGAAGGTGCTAAAAAATATTTAGTATCTAAATATTTAGATTTTAAGGTGGTTAACAATAAACTAGGTTAGGAGAATTTTGTATTATCAATTTTGTATTATCGTCTTTATTTTTATTTGTATTTTAAATCCTATTAGGGTTTGAAAAGTGTACTTCCTACTATGGTTAGGAGAATTTTGGAGCCTATAAATAGAAGGCTTGACACACAATGTAACATACAACTTTTCTATTAGAAAAATTCTCTCTTCTATTCTTTGGTGCTCTCTACAATTATGAGTAGCTAAATTCTTTTTCTTGGGTTAAGTGATTGAAGCCATCAAGATTTATACACTGTGAGATCTAATTTATTTTAATTGTTCAATTTATATTTTGAGTATTGAATATTTTTCTGTGTTTAATTTTATGATTAATTCGTTTAATTGCTAGGATGCATACTAGTTTATTATTCGTTGAAATCTACTGCTAAATTAAATATCAAATTCGTAATTGTTTGGTCACTTTAATTTATGAAGAAACTAAGTTTAATAATTGTTTTACAGATCAAAAGATTATTTTATCTTAGGAAGAATATTCATCTAAATTAAATGCAGACGCTTGGATTGTGTTGTTTAGTTCAACGATCTCTCTATTTCTTTATGCTGCTACTAGGTTAAATCTTTAGCCCTTGTCTGAGATTATTTAGTAATAAGGGTTATTTAGATCGCTTGTTTCTACACTAAAATTAAGGGGAGATAGAAAAATTATTCGAATGGGAGTAATTATTCCACGTTGAATATTTAAAATATGAATTCATTTATTCTTGCATCAGTGATCAGTTGTAAATTCTTAATGGTGGATGTTAACTTAAACCAAGGCTTTTTCTTCTCATTTATTTTAATAAATTACTTGCAAATTTATTTTAGTTAGTTTTATTTAAATTATTTCTGTAATTCAAAAACCCCCCCAATTTTTATTTGCGAAAACATAAAATTAAATAATCATTCTCTGTGGGATCGACTCTTACTTGCACTACTACATATTTATTTTTCCAAAGTAAGATTTTATTTTTGGGTGCTTGCGACATCACACCAAAAAATCAAAACCTCTCACCTCTCTATATTAGCCACATGGACAATCACACGTAATACCCTCACAAGTCGACGGAGAATGTTGTTTCAGGAACAAGTAATCAGCATTTATAAGAGTGGCAGAGTGCGCTACATTTAAAAACAAAAACTAAAAGATTATTCATATAGCATACTTAAAGTTGGTCAATACTGATGGTCTGATGTTACCAAAAATTTTGTCACACTAGCTACCTTTTATACATAAACCAAGAACAAAAGGAAATATTCCACTTAATTCATGTCTCAATTCCATTGTCCTTCACAGAAAATTATATTTATGCATGGGACGACACATAAAAATTATGCAACTGGTGTCTGCTTGAAGAATTAAGTTGACCACTAACTTGATAGGAGATGAGCAATTGAAAAATATATATTAGAAATTTATTTTTCTTGTGTTACCACTATCTTTCCTCTTCAGGTAAAAGCTTCCAAACCAATCAACTAGGAGAAGGTAATACACTAACAATGGTGAAAGAATTCTAGATGTGAACAATATATATACATATATAATCAATAATTTATTTTTTTGTCAACAGTGTCAAGCAATTAAAAAAAAAAATTTGCCCGCGGGCCGAGCCAGAAACAGCCCAAATTTTGTTGGACTGCATTTTTTAAGCCTACAACCCAATTTTTTTGAACCAGTCCGGTTCGGTTCGCGAGCCCCAAGCCTTTTTTGTAAGACCCCGAATTTTATGAAATACAAAATTTAATTTTTCTTCATATAGATATTTTTTTTAAAAAGTAAGTGGTTAAATCGATAAAGTTAAAAGTTAAGGATGTTATGTGCAAATTTTATTTTGTCGGACAATATTCGCTTTGTCGGGGAATATTCGTTTGGTCGGGGAATATTCGTGCCGTACGACGGCGCCGAAATAATAAATTATTGGTGGACCCCACAACGGAATATTTGTCGGATATAGAAAACGACAGAAGTAACCTTTTTAAATAAAAATAGTCAACGGAACTGTTAAAATACCGGTGATAAAAGAATAGTAGCATACGGTAGTTTATGGTATTTTCTGTAGCACACGGTACTCTACAGTAACACACGGTATTGCATAGTGTCTCATATTATTGGTCTGATAATTGACACCGTAACTGTTATGCATCATTTCATCGATAATTGTCACTGCATAATATTTTATATTATCAATTCAATAATTGTTGTTGCACTGTTTTTAAAATTATTGAACCTAATAATTGTCACAGTAACATATGCACAGTAATTCACATTATTGAATCAATAATTGTCATTACACAGTAACGTATGCTTTATTTTACATTATTGTTATCTCTATTATGATGTTATTTAAACAGTTGTATTTCATTAATTTATTGACTTGATATCTAAGAGCTAACTATACTGTATTTATAACAATTAGTCATAATAATTGAATTGATAAAGTTATTTGTTTATAATATAAAGTTAGGTGATTATTAGGTGATATGAAATGAATGGTGTAGATTAAAGTGTGAATTATTGTTGAATAATTGAATTGATTTGTTTATAATATAAAGTTAGGTAATTATTAGGTGATATGAAATGAATGGTGTAGATTAAAGTGTGAATTATTGTTGAATAATTAAATTGATTTGTTTATAATATAAAGTTAGGTGATTATTAGGTGATATGAAATGAATGGTGTAGATTAAAGATAATATAATATTTGAAATGGATGGTGTAGATTAAAAGGTGATCTTTAAATGAATGGTTTAGATTAAATGAATGATAAGATTTTTGGCTATAAATAGAAGCCTTAACTTAAGGATTTTTCATAAACTTCCTTACTTGTTCTTTCTTTCTCTCTCTAAATACTTCTTGTGAAAGTTCTCTCTAAGTGTGCTTAAGTCATCTTGAGTATTTGTGAAGATCTATAAGTATACGTATACTGTTCAAGTTAATCAACCTCATTTAAATCAATATCCAGTCACGTGTTGAGGTAAGGGATACCATCTTTTTCATCTTCCATTATTCAAACGTACTATGGTAAGGGATTATCATTATTTGATTATCGATAATAATATTGTTTCTTCCTTACTCATAAGACGTGCCTTTTATTTCCATGTATTAAATTGTGGGAATAACCTTACGGAGCGGATTGCCGCCTGTTGGTGAATAACCTTTCGTATTCATTCATTATTAATCTCTGAGAATAACCTTACGGAGCGGATTGCCGCCTGTTTGGTGAATAACTCTTTGTACTCAAATCCTATTAAATTGTGGGAATAACCTTACGGAGCGGATTGCCGCCTGTTGGTGAATAACCTTTCGTATTCATTCATTATTAATCTCTGAGAATAACCTTACGGAGCGGATTGCCGCCTGTTTGGTGAATAACTCTTTGTACTCAAATTCTATTAAATTGTGGGAATAACCTTACGGAGCGGTTTGCCGCCTGTTGGTGAATAACCCTTTGTATTAATTTCCTTCACCTTTTGTTAATCAAACCTGCTACGGTAAGGGATATTATTTTCTTTCATACTCCTAAATCGAAATTTATTATGGAACTATTGCTTCTATAATTCCTGAAAATATTATATGTTCCATAATAGTTGAACTTCATTATTTCAACTGAACCTTCCTATTTACGTGAACCTTTCTATTGAATTGTAACCGTTATTCTGAACTGTGGATCTTGAATTTCACTCCACATCATGTTGACAATTTGGACATTATTTGAATCTGTACAAAGTAAACTTCCGATACTTATTGTTATCCTATTTCTTCTGTTCATCATTTATATCATTCTAATCATCCAAAAATCAAGCTGTTGTGAATATCTGTGGCCGGGGGCACAGATGTGATATATTTGTTGAACAGATGATAGGTTAAAGGCGATATAATAGGTTAAAGGCGATACATCTGTTCGGTGTCTTTTATGGCACGTGGTGAATGTTCTCTTTGGCCCGTAGTGCAAAGATGAACTGTTGTTTGGTATGATTATGACCAAAGGCTGAATCTGGTATAATCATGACCGTTGGTGCTATATTGAATATCTTTGGCCCGTAGTACAAAGATGAACTGTTGATGTGCATGATTATGATCAGGAACTGTGAATTTGTATTATCTTGACTAATGATATTTCAGATGATAAAAGTTGATGATGTTTTTCCTAAAAAGAGAACCGAGTGGACATTATAGTCTGCATTATTCTTCTAATAGATTACTCATTCCGCTGCTATTATTGATCTGAACGTTGTTTAAGAATTTAACTGCAGTTTTTGATATAAACCTTGTAGTCTATTGTATTCTATCAATAACTCAACTGTTGAAGACTAATGATAATTTATTCGTCATTATCTTAGTCATGATATTCTTTACTGGGCTATTTGAGCTCACCCTTTCTTTTGTTCCATTGTTTTTCAACAGGAGATGAAAACATAACAGGGTCTAGCCGGAGAATGGAGTGAGGGTTCGAGGAATAGTTATCATAGTCTTCACGTTTTGTAAAATAGTGTGGCAATAATAGTGAAGACTTAGTTGTGTATTATTATACACTGTATTGTTGTACGTTGTGCTTTGTTGTAATAATTTTGTTGTAGTATTTTGACGACTCAAGTTTGGGCTGTGTGGGCCCAGATTTGGGGGCGTCACAGTTGGCATCAGAGCTTAGGGATATGGTCTTTAATGGAGATCTGGGGTTAGAACTAGGAGGGGAGAGACGAATAGAATCAATCACTAGTGTGTCCTACCTAAATTAGATTTATTTTTTATCTAATGAATCGATTTGAATGTAGGAACATGAAGAGATGAGTCAGTTTATTTGAACTAACATTTATTTTGTGACCACAGTTAATTATGACATCTGGAAATCAGGAGGTTAACTATGAAATTACCGAAACAAATGTAGCTGCAAAACAAGAGGCGACGAATAATCTTCTTACAAACTCAGAGTTGAATCATTTGCCTAAGGCAAAAATTATGCGTGTTCTATCCGGTAAGGATGAAGGTGAAAGCTCTGCTACAGTCGTTCCAGATCCATTCTTAGAAGCAATTAAAGGAAGTAACGAACTTGCGGAAATTATTGCCTTTAATTTACTCACTAATTGGGAGAGTGATATCACATGGTTATGCTCTATAACAAAGGATCAGAATATATGGACTTTTCATATTAGTCTTTGGGATTTATGGTGTTCCAGCTATGATTTTCAAGATTATTTAAACATGATGTTTCTATACTTTTGGGCGTTACAATTTAGAGGAATTCAGGTTAAGTTAGTCACTATCGTGGAAACTGCAGTCTATCGAAAATACTATTTTAATGGAAATCATTGGTACCTTACTACTGATGAAGTTGATGAACCCGAGAAACAGTTTGCTAGAAAATTATTCAGTGGTATTCCCATGGTTGAAATACGTGAAGATCCGAATGAAGTATTCGGGATTCGATTTGACGATAACAGTCAAGAAACCGAATGAGGTGATAACCGGTAAGCTATTCATAAATTCTCGTGAAGTCTATGCCATATTAGATACTGGCTCTATCCACTCTTTTATCTTACCTATATGTACTCAACGTTTAAATTTGACTATTGAAAACTTAAATCTTGTCTTATCAGTTGAAACCTCATTGGGAGAAATACCTATTACATTTACTATCTATAAATCTTGCCTAGTTCAAATCAACAACCTCACATTACCTGTTGACCTTATTTCTTTGGAGATGCGTGAATTTGATGTGATTTTAGGAATTGATTGGTTGACTACCCATCATGCTAAAATTGATTATTTTCATAAGATTATTAGTTTTCATATTCCTAATCAACCTGTCATGCAAATTCAAGCAACTAAACCATTGAAATCTATAACTGTTATTTCTAGCCATAAAGCCATTCGTTTATTGAAAAACGGATGTCAAGCCTTTTTAGCTCATGTCACTGATTTGAACAAAAACACGTCAAACTTGAATGATATTCCCATTGTTAATGAGTTTCCTGACGTTTTTTCTGAGGAACTTTCTGGCTTACCCCAAACCGTGAAATTGAATTCTGTATCGATCTTGAACCCGACACTAAGCCCATTTTTAAAGTCCCATACCAAATGGCTCCCATAGAACACCAAGAGTTGAAAGTTTAATTACTAGATATCGGTATCATTCATTCTAGTACAAAACTTATATCGAGCGAGGAATGCGAGAAGAGTTTTCAAGAACTCAAGAGGAGACTTGTTTCAGCTCCTGTTCTGACCATACCATCAGGATCAGGAGAATTTGTTATCTACAGCGATGCTTCTGGCAAAGGTCTAGGCTGTGTCCTTATGCAACATGGAAAGGTTATAGCCTATGCCTCTCGACAACTCAAAGATTATGAGAAAAATTATCCTACTCATGATCTAGAGTTGGCAGCAGTCGTTTTCGCGTTGAAGATCTGGAGACACTACTTGTACGGAGAAAAAGTGGATATCTATACGGATCATAAAAGTCTCAAGTATTTCTTCACCCAGAAGGAACTCAACATGCGACAACGACGTTGGCTTGAGCTGTTAAAGGATTATGACCACACAATCCAGTATCACCCGGGAAAGGCGAACGTTGTAGCTGACGCTTTGAGCAGAAAATCTTATGCGAGTACAAGTGCACTGCTGACAACACAAAAGTGTATTTTGTACGACTTGCAAAAGATGGAGATAGAGCTAAAGACACCAGGGACCCACTCGAAGATTGCTCACGTGCGAGTAGAACCAACTTTAATCGATAAAATTAAAGCTGCTCAAGCTACCGATCCGGAACTGATAAACATGATAAAGAAAGTACAAGAAGGTGCCATTCCCGAAGCAAGACTCGACGAGAAAGGAATACTTCGAGTCAACTCTCGACTCTGTGTTCCTAACGATCCTGAATTAAAGCATAAAATCATGATGGAGGCACACAACACGCCGTTTGCAATCCACCCAGGAGGTACCAAGATGTATCGAGATCTTCGACATACATTTTGGTGGAACAATATGAAAAGAGAGATTGCGGAGTTTATCTCAAGGTGCCTAACTTGTCAACGTGTCAAGGCAGAGCATCAAGTTCCTAAAGGTCCATTACAATCACTTGAAGTTCCCGAATGGAAGTGGGAACACATCAATATGGACTTCGTGACGGGTCTTCCAAAAGTTTCTCAAGGCTTAGATGCAATTTGGGTGATCGTAGATAGATTGACCAAATCTGCTCATTTCTTGCCTATACGAGAAAACTTTTCACTTGAACGTCTTGCCGGTATGTACATAAATGAGATCGTGAGATTGCATGGCATACCAGTTTCCATAGTTTCTGATCGAGATCCTAGATTCACTTCACGCTTTTGGATCAGTCTACAAAAAGCTATGGGCACTGAACTACGTTTTAGTTCTGCATACCATCCTCAAACGGACGGACAATCGGAAAGGACGATCCAGACCCTCGAAGATCTTTTGAGACTTTGTTTATTAGACTTCAAAGGAAGTTGGGATAAGTACTTGCCGTTGGTGGAATTTTCTTACAACAACAGTTACCAAGCAAGCATAGGCATGGCTCCATTCGAGGCATTGTATGGAAGGAAGTGTCGCTCTCCAATATGTTGGAATGAAGTAGGAGAAGCAAAATTGTTGGGACCCGAGTTGGTACGCTTGACGACCGAAAAGATCCAAATGATCCGACAACGAATACAGACCGCACAAGAACGACAAAAGAGTTATGTTGATCTTTATCGGAGAGACGAAAGTTTCAACGTCGGAGATCATGTATTCTTACGTGTTTCTCCATGGAAAGGGGTTACGAGATTCGGAAAGAGAGGAAAGCTCAACCCTCGATTTATTGGCCCATTTGAAATCCTCGATCGAATAGGAACCGTAGCCTACAGACTAGCCCTACCACCAAGTATGTCTCGCATCCATAACGTTTTTCACATATCTATGTTACGTAAATATGTGAAGGACCCAAACCACGTCATTGAGTTAGAACCAGACGTTATAGCAGAGGATTTAACATACGAGGAGGTACCTGTTAAGATCCTGGATAAGAAGGAGCAGATCCTACGCTCAAAGGTTATACCTCAAGTTAAGGTTTTATGGAGGAACCAAGATACTGAGGAAACGACCTGGGAGCTAGAATCTGAGATGAAATCTAAGTATCCTTACCTCTTCGATATGTCAGGTACGTCAATTTCGGGGACGAAATTTCATAAGGAGGGGAGGTTGTAAGACCCCGAATTTGATGAAATACAAAATTTAATTTTTCTTCATATATATTTTTTTTGAAACAGTAAGTGGTTAAATCGATAAAGTTAAAAGTTAAGGATGTTATGTGCAAATTTTATTTTGTCGGACAATATTCGCTTTGTCGGGGAATATTCGTTTGGTCGGGGAATATTCGTGCCGTACGACGGCGCCGAAATAATAAATTATTGGTGGACCCCACAACGGAATATTTGTCGGATATAGAAAACGACAGAAGTAACCTTTTTAAATAAAAATAGTCAACGGAACTGTTAAAATACCGGTGATAAAAGAATAGTAGCATACGGTAGTTTATGGTATTTTCTGTAGCACACGGTACTCTACAGTAACACACGGTATTGCATAGTGTCTCATATTATTGGTCTGATAATTGACACCGTAACTGTTATGCATCATTTCATCGATAATTGTCACTGCATAATATTTTATATTATCAATTCAATAATTGTTGTTGCACTGTTTTTAAAATTATTGAACCTAATAATTGTCACAGTAACATATGCACAGTAATTCACATTATTGAATCAATAATTGTCATTACACAGTAACGTATGCTTTATTTTACATTATTGTTATCTCTATTATGATGTTATTTAAACAGTTGTATTTCATTAATTTATTGACTTGATATCTAAGAGCTAACTATACTGTATTTATAACAATTAGTCATAATAATTGAATTGATAAAGTTATTTGTTTATAATATAAAGTTAGGTGATTATTAGGTGATATGAAATGAATGGTGTAGATTAAAGTGTGAATTATTGTTGAATAATTGAATTGATTTGTTTATAATATAAAGTTAGGTAATTATTAGGTGACATGAAATGAATGGTGTAGATTAAAGTGTGAATTATTGTTGAATAATTAAATTGATTTGTTTATAATATAAAGTTAGGTGATATGAAATGAATGGTGTAGATTAAAGATAATATAATATTTGAAATGGATGGTGTAGATTAAAAGGTGATCTTTAAATGAATGGTTTAGATTAAATGAATGATAAGATTTTTGGCTATAAATAGAAGCCTTAACTTAAGGATTTTTCATAAACTTCCTTACTTGTTCTTTCTTTCTCTCTCTAAATACTTCTTGTGAAAGTTCTCTCTAAGTGTGCTTAAGTCATCTTGAGTATTTGTGAAGATCTATAAGTATACGTATACTGTTCAAGTTAATCAACCTCATTTAAATCAATATCCAGTCACGTGTTGAGGTAAGGGATACCATCTTTTTCATCTTCCATTATTCAAACATACTATGGTAAGGGATTATCATTATTTGATTCTCGATAATAATATTGTTTCTTCCTTACTCATAAGACGTGCCTTTTATTTCCATGTATTAAATTGTGGGAATAACCTTACGGAGCGGATTGCCGCCTGTTGGTGAATAACCTTTCGTATTCATTCATTATTAATCTCTGAGAATAACCTTACGGAGCGGATTGCCGCCTGTTTGGTGAATAACTCTTTGTACTCAAATCCTATTAAATTGTGGGAATAACCTTACGGAGCGGATTGCCGCCTGTTGGTGAATAACCTTTCGTATTCATTCATTATTAATCTCTGAGAATAACCTTACGGAGCGGATTGCCGCCTGTTTGGTGAATAACTCTTTGTACTCAAATTCTATTAAATTGTGGGAATAACCTTACGGAGCGGTTTGCCGCCTGTTGGTGAATAACCCTTTGTATTAATTTCCTTCACCTTTTGTTAATCAAACCTGCTACGGTAAGGGATATTATTTTCTTTCATACTCCTAAATCGAAATTTATTATGGAACTATTGCTTCTATAATTCCTGAAAATATTATATGTTCCATAATAGTTGAACTTCATTATTTCAACTGAACCTTCCTATTTACGTGAACCTTTCTATTGAATTGTAACCGTTATTCTGAACTGTGGATCTTGAATTTCACTCCACATCATGTTGACAATTTGGACATTATTTGAATCTGTACAAAGTAAACTTCCGATACTTATTGTTATCCTATTTCTTCTGTTCATCATTTATATCATTCTAATCATCCAAAAATCAAGCTGTTGTGAATATCTGTGGCCGGGGGCACAGATGTGATATATTTGTTGAACAGATGATAGGTTAAAGGCGATATAATAGGTTAAAGGCGATACATCTGTTCGGTGTCTTTTATGGCACGTGGTGAATGTTCTCTTTGGCCCGTAGTGCAAAGATGAACTGTTGTTTGGTATGATTATGACCAAAGGCTGAATCTGGTATAATCATGACCGTTGGTGCTATATTGAATATCTTTGGCCCGTAGTACAAAGATGAACTGTTGATGTGCATGATTATGATCAGGAACTGTGAATTTGTATTATCTTGACTAATGATATTTCAGATGATAAAAGTTGATGATGTTTTTCCTAAAAAGAGAACCGAGTGGACATTATAGTCTGCATTATTCTTCTAATAGATTACTCATTCCGCTGCTATTATTAATCTGAACGTTGTTTAAGAATTTAACTGCAGTTTTTGATATAAACCTTGTAGTCTATTGTATTATATCAAGAACTCAACTGTTGAAGACTAATGATAATTTATTCGTCATTATCTTAGTCATGATATTCTTTACTGGGCTATTTGAGCTCACCCTTTCTTTTGTTCCATTGTTTTTCAACAGGAGATGAAAACATAACAGGGTCTAGCCGGGGAATGGAGTGAGGGTTCGAGGAATAGTTATCATAGTCTTCACGTTTTGTAAAATAGTGTGGCAATAATAGTGAAGACTTAGTTGTGTATTATTATACACTGTATTGTTGTACGTTGTGCTTTGTTGTAATAATTTTGTTGTAGTATTTTGACGACTCAAGTTTGGGCTGTGTGGGCCCAGATTTGGGGGCGTCACACTATTGGACAGGAAGTTTAGATGAAAAACAGTTCTTGTGCTAGTGTTGGTGACAAAAGAATTGTAGAACTGAACTTCACCTCCGAGAAGAAGCTGACTCTACTCAATGTGTTATTTGTATCATAAATTATAAATCTTTAGATAAGAAAGGCTTTAAAATTTCTGCAAAGTCTGGTAAAGTCATTATTATAAAGAATGGTATCTTTGTTGAAAAAGGTTATTCTTGTAACAAACTATACAAACTATCTATCAATAAAATTAATTTTGTTTCTTGTTATACTACCTTTGAAAATTCTTTGTGGCATAGTCGATTAGGAGATGTTAATTCAAAGAATTTAAAGAATATGCATGTAATAGGATTAATTGATATTGGTAATAATGAACTTGAAAAATGTGATACATGTGTTAAATCAAAAATTATGAGAAAGCCATTTCCAAATGTGTACAGAGAATTATAATTGCTAGATTTAATACATACTGAAACCTAAGAAGTAAATGGATTACTAACTAGGGGAGGAAAGTGATATTTAATTATGTTTATAGAGGATGCTAGTATTTATTGTTATGTATTTCTACTTAGAACAAAGGATGTCGCACTTAACACATTTAAAAAATACAAATCAAAAGTAGAAGACTAATTTGAGAAGAAGATTAAAATTTTATATTCTAATAGAGGCATGGAATATTATTTGAATGATTTTGATGCATTTTGTGAAGAAAATGGCAACATACATCAAGCAAGTGTTGCCTATACACCACAACATAATGGTTTAGTGGAAAGAAAAAATCGTACATTTATTGATATGATTAATTGTATGCTAAATCATGCTTATTTACCATATAATCTATAGGGTGATGCACTTCTATCTACTTGCCATATTTTAAATAGGATTCCTAGTAATAGTATGAAGACTAGTTTTTATGAAATATAGAAAGGTAAGATGCCTAACATAGATTATTTTAAAGTGTAGGGGTGTATAGCTTACTTTCGAGTTCCTAATCTTAAGAGGACTAAGTTAAAGACTAGAGCTATTAAGAGTATCTTTGTTGGATACTCTACGAATATTAAAGCCTATAGACTTCTTGATTTAGAGTCTAATGTGATAACTGAGTCAAGTGATATGGAATATTTCGAAAATAAATTCTCATAAGATATTGAGAATGTGGACATGCCTAAACTAGATAAGCTTAGAAGTTCTTTAAGGTCAAATGTTGAGGTTGGGGAATCTAATGTTCCGAGTCAACTTAGTGAACTTAAAAGGAGTACTAGAGCTATAAAAAAGTAAGATTTGAATAATGATTTTATTTCTTCTCAGTCTTTATTATTTTTGGTAGAAGGAGACCAAAATAATGAGGTGGTAAATGAAACACCTTATATTTATAGTCTTGAGATTGATCCTAAATCGATTAAAGAAGTTTAACACCTTTTAGGGATGCTGCCTTTTGGAAGGAAGTAGTAAATGGTGAAATAGATTTAATCTTGAAAAATAATACTTGGGTATTGACAGATTTACCTGAAGGTTTTAAACCCATAGGGCGCAAATGGGTTTTCAAAACAAAATATAACATTAATTATATTATTTTTGCTTTTAAAGCAAGATTTAATAAAAGATTTTAGACAACTTGAAGATATTGACTATTTTGATACTTATGCACCAGTAGCACGAGTTACTTCTATTCTTTTTACCTTAGCCTCATTGTTTAATATTTTCTTCCATCAAATGAACGTTAAGACAATATTTTTTAATGACAATTTGAATGAAAAAGTATATATGAAACAACTCAAAGGGTTTATTGCTCCTGGTAATGAGGCTAAGAGTATGCAAATTAGTTAAATCATTTTATGGTCTAAAACAAGCACTAAAACAGTGGCACAAGATATTTGACACTACTATTTTAAACTTTTGGTTTAAATGTGCAGATATGTGTTTATACTCTAAAACTACTTCTGACTATATGGTGATAATCTGTTTGTACGTAGATAATATGTTGATCAACAATACAAATATGGTAGAAATAAATGTGACTAAAGGGTATGTATTCTCTGTCTTTAAGATGAAAAACTTAGGTAAAGTGGATACTATTTAGGCATATGAGTTAAAAAAATGTAGTGGCTTTTTTTTGTTAAAGTAATCTCACTATATTGAGAAAATACCAACTAAGTTTAGCTACTTCTAGTTTAAGGAAGTGAATACCCCTTTTAAAAATGGAGTTGAACTCAAAGAAAATACTAGTATAACTATTGCACAGCTAGAATACGCAAGTGCTATTGGTAGCTTTATGTATACTATACATTGCATTAGGCCATATATTTCTTTTGTAGTTTTAAAACTCAGTAGGTATACGAACAATCCTAATGTTGATAATTGAAAACTTATTAGAAGGTTACTTGGATACCTGAAGAGAACAAATAGCTTAGGATTGTTCTATGATAAATTTCCTAGTGTTTTGGAGAGATACTCTGATGCAAGCTAGATTAATAAAATATGAGATAATAAATCTACAAGTGTGTGATTTTTCACTCTTGTCGGTGGTGCTTTTTCTTAGGCAAACAAAAAACAGATTTGTATCTCTCACTCTATGATGGAGTCAAAAATTATAGCTTTGGCTCAAAGAAAATAGGTTGAGTAGATTAGAAATATGTTGTTAGACATAAATCTATGGTCAAATCTAATGCCTCAAATTTTACTATATTGTGATAGTGAAACTACGCTTACAAAAGTGTATAGTGTTACCTACAATGATAAGTCTAGACATGTTAGTCTAAGACATGAATTTCTAAGATAATTGATACATGATGAAATCATAAGTATTATCTTTGTAAAGTCAAGTAAAAACTTGGTTGATCTATTTTTATTGAGCCTCTAACGAGACTTAATAAGTTTGACTATATGAGATATGAGACTTAAACTATTCTGAGATAGGGCTGATAGGAACCCAAGTTATATCTAGGTTACCCTTAGTTTATAGGTTTAATGAAAAAAATAAGTCACAGTTAATTGTTGTGTTACTATCTACTTGGTTTCATATGTAGTTTATGATAGTAACGTCTGTTGCACGACTGAGGATGAGCTATAGTACTCTTAACAAAGTCATGCACTTTTAGCAACAGAAGTGCTTGAGAAACATGTTGCCTATATGAACTAAAAGTGGAGCTACATCTTATAAAGAATTATGGTTTACTCTCTTAGAGGTTCATGAAACTGGATGTTGCGTGATAAGTGAATTTTATATCTATTTATTAATTATCTTTTCACTTAATTATTTGTGCGTTTTCAAGTATTTTACATGGTTTTTATTTAATTTAGTAGGATTTGGGTTTTTATTGATTATTATGTGTTTTTATTATTGTTATTATTTATATTTATTTTTGTAGGATAAAGGAACGGAATGACATAATCATAATTAACCTGAAAAGTGGTTGGTTGCACAATACGCGCGGGTTGTTGAAGGACCTCACCAACACAACAATTGGAAGGCACCGTTTGGCTTTAAAACATGCAGCAGCTAAGTGGGCGCATGGCAAGGCTGTGCATGGTGCGGTTGTGTATGCAAGGAATTTTGGCGCAATGTGCGAGATGTATCAACCTAATCAGCCGCCTGGCGTGGGATTTCTAAGCTCGCTCTTTACACTCCTTTCCGTGTGGGTCCACAATAACAAAATAATAAAGGAGATATATATTCTGCAATCGGAACAAGAATTAGATTAGGAATTAATTAAGTAGTATATTTTAATTAGGATTTTTAATTCCTATTAAGTTTAGGAAAAATTATACTCCTATAAATATTCTCTTTCTATGTATTAGTCAAGTGTTGGAAAAAAGCTAATGAACATTATGGGAGGTTAATTCTCTTCCAAATTTTGGAGTTTAAGAGCAAGCAAGATATCAACAAAGATGGAGGTCATGGATGAAAGAAGCTTGGAGATAGAAGATTGGCGGGAGACTATTTTTCTTCTCTAGTCTTTTTATTATCTATGTCTTTCATTGTTGTTGAATATTTTGTGATTATAATTTTATCTGCTATGAACGACTTTTTAACTTAATATTTTAATGAAGCTTAGTGTTTAGTTTAAATTTATTATCTTTCCGTTGATTGGCACTATACGAATTGATCATTATATTTTGTGCGTTCATGTAATAATTGCTTGGCCAGTAATTAATTTGGGATAATCTATATGAAATTGGGATATTGATTATTTATTTGGATCTGAATATAATGACATATGTTTGTGATATTCTGCATTAGTTGGAATTCATAATTTTTGCATAGGATATGAATATACCTATATACCATGTGTAACCAATTTAGGAAATTTGTTCTTAATGAATCAGTTCCAATTTAAATTACATAAGAATATAGTAATTTAATTTAAATGTGTATTTTTATATGCTAATGGAAAGAGGCTTATAAATAACTAAGAATTCCTGGTTAACAATTCATCGTGACCGTATAATTAAATGGAGAATTATGAGATTTGAATGAATCATTAGGTGAAATTAATAATCTTATATTTATTTATTTTATTATTTTGTTATTTATTTTTATTAGTTAGTTTAATTGGTAATTTTAGTTTAATTCATATGTTTAAATAAGGTTGAGTTGATATAAAATTAGTACTTGGAAAATATTAGATGTAATTCTCTGTGGGATCGATACTTGACTTATCATTATATTACTTGTTGACCGTGTATACTTGCACGCATATATTCATATAGAAAATACCTAACAAGTTTTTAGCGCCGTTGCCAGGGAATTATTTTTTTAGTATTTTTTCAATATTGATTTCAATCAAATTGATATTAATTTAAACTTGTATTTTTGTTTTAATGTTGTAGGTTTCATTAATTTTTGGTTTTTTTTGTGTGCAAGGTCATATCTTAGCGAATTGTGGAGACGGTCATTATTGTGGATGACAACTAATTAATTGACAGGGAAGTTCTTTTTTGCTTACTATGTGGATCTTGTCAGTTCCAAGTTTGGGGGTCTTCTATATTTCACTTTGATATGTCATATTATTTATGTGTTTTGTGTCGTTAGGTATATGGTCTTTGTCTTTAGGTTGTGTTACTTCAGTAGTTAATTTTATTTTAGTTAATTTTTTATTTTTTTATTTAGTTTATTTTAAAATTTTAGAATGTTGTGAGTAAATTTACTGCAAACTCTCACGAGACACAACTTGTCCACTTGAGGTAACCATGAGGTTTAAAGGCTTGTTGCACATACTAAGTCGTGAGTCCTACGAAAGTGGGGTAGCTTAGGATTCTTAGTTATGTTATGTATTTTATTTTAATTTATTTTAATTTTATTTTAGTTTATTATTTATTAGGTTTTAATAAATTGCTTCCATTTTGTTTGCAGATTATTTGGTCCAATGTTATGTGGTGCCCTAGCCTTTCTGATGTTCCTTTCCTACGAACCAAGCTTAACAGATAAATGGGTGATTGTTATAATTTTTTGGGAAGTCCTTTAATTTTAAATTCTTTATTTATACATTGAGGACAATGTCTGTTTTAAGTTTGGGGGTGTGTCTAAATTTTTTGTTTTTCTTGTTTTTATTTGTCATTAGTTAGGCATGTAGGTATTATGCATTTAGGAAAATTTTGTTTTCATTGTGTTTTTAGGAATATGTTAGTTATCCATGTTTTTCATTACTTTTTTTAGGGTCACTTAGGCAATGAGAAAATATTTGGATTATATTTATGGTCGATGATAAAAAAATTTAGTTCTTATTTAATAACTTTTGAAAAATGGATAAATTTTTATTAGTGTGAATTTTGACATATTGTTGGTTATTATTTTATTTGAGATCCTTTAAATTTTTGAGCACATATCCATTTGTTTTGAGCTAGTTTTAACTTAGAGAAAATTTATTTAATTGAATGCTTATTATAGATATTTATGAACTTTATATCTTATTTGATCATAATTTAAAGCAAAATATTAGGCGAATTATAATTTAGGAGAGATGATTTAAGTGATTTTTCTATGATTACTTAATATTGAGTTTCTCAAGTTAAATTGTAGAGGAAAAAATATGTGGTGAGTTGAGATAGAGGGTAAAACGCACTTACTCATAAACACATGCAAAAACGAGATGGAGCGTAAAACGCACTTGTATTGAAAAAAGAAAAAAAAAGTGAGATGGAGCATAAAATGCACTCATCTATGAAATAAAAGAAAGACAATGGAAAAAAGGAAAACTAAAAAGGATGGCCATATATTTTAGTTAAATATTTGAGAAATTATATGGTTAATGCAAATAATAATCCTAATATGTTTAATGCGTTGAAACTTTTTGATCATCTAGTTATATTTTGTTGGTTCATTAGCTAAAAGATGTGAAAAAAGTAAGTTTATAGAGTTTTGCGTTGTGATTCGTTTATTGTGTAATATCTTTTATGAGACATTTAATTATATAAATTCATTTGAGTTTAATTAGTTTGATACATTTGAATTCACACACACACGAAGGGTCTTAAGTAAAATAAGATTAATAAATACGTTGAAATTTTTTTCTTTGCATAATTTTGAAAATTTTCTTTGAGTTATCATTTAAAAAATCATTGAGGCCAATTTTGAATTTCATATTGATTCATTGCTCGGGTTAGTTGATTTGTTTATTAGAGTTTTTATTTTTGTTTTGCTTGAGGGCAAACAAATATTTAAGTTTGGGGATATTTGATAAGTGAATTTTATATCTATTTGTTAATTATTTTTTCACTTAATTATTTGTGCGTTTTCAAGTATTTTACTTGGTTTTTATTTAATTTAGTAGGATTTGGGTTTTTATTGATTATTATGTGTTTTTTTTATTGTTATTATTTTTATTTATTTTATATTTGTTTTTGTAGGATAAAGGAATGGCATAATCATAATTAACCTGAAAAGTTGCTGGCCGCGCAATGTTGTTGAAGGACCTAGCCAACACAACAATTGGACGGCGTCGTTTGGCTTTGAAATGTAACGCCCCCAGATTCGGATACCTATACCTCGAATCTGGTGCTTTACGATCCAACTCACACAACAACTAATATCATCTACATGCGGAATAATAAGAAATATTTACATTGAGATAACATAAATATTTGCGTCCCAAGTCTCGTAACCGTTACTAGTACAACATCACTTAAAATATCCAGTACAAACATAAGTCTTAATATAATACCAAATAAGATTGGCTACAACGTCTAGATAAGGCTACTCAGCAACTTTGCCTTTGCCTTTGTCCTTTCTTGAACTAGTTCTTTGCTCAAACTTAACTGTAATGTTTAAGGGAAGTAAGGGTGAGCAACGAGTTTGCTCAGCAAGTATAAAAACAATAATAGTAAGCATTTATGTGCAGAAATACATATATCAATGTATATAACAATAAATAAGAGCTCAGGAATTGATTAAATGAATTGTGAACAATGAAGTGTCAAAAGTTCTAATTCTAATCATTTATATTACTGGGAAGTCACTATGGACTAAAGGATATATATGAAATCAAGAATTTCAACATTTTCAGATAAATAAATAATTGAACTAAAAAGTCACTATGGACCGTGAACACATACTTGAATTAACAGTATTTTACTGAAAATTCACAATAATAAACAAGTACAATAGGTGATCAGCCTAAAATACCCTATGTTATGCATAGCACTCAGACATGCTATTCGCGCGCGTGTCGGTTCCCCGACGTAAAGTAGTTGTTCATCTCAGCATATTATAAGAGTCATCACCAAGGTAATTGGTTTGGATAGCTTTCTCAAGAAAATATGATTGATTAACAATCGATCTTATCATTGGTCTAGCTGATACAAATGGCATAGACGTACTTCTCAACACCATTAGAAGCAATTGATACATTCAATGTTCGCAACTAGGGTTCGAATAATCGTTCAAGGATATAATCATGATATTAAATCAAGTTTCAGAGATAATAATTTAATCTTTGCAATATAGATAAACAGGAATTAATCCATCAATTAATTCTACTTGTACGAATTGATAAAAGTACAAGTTAAAGTACTTGTTTGGATCGTTGACTCTGTCGGACTGTAATTCCTTATCCTTTGAACAACCTATGTTCAACATATTCGTCTAACGATTAAATTCTATTAACCTTCACATAATAACCCAATAGGTTTGACTTACAAATTCTATATAACTTGGACTCTTCAAATCGTTACCCATATAATTTTAAAAAATTTATTTATTTATACCTTATTGTTTCTCACATAAAAATAACACTTCATATTATTCTATCTGTTTCATTATTCTCTATCATCTCTTAATGATTCACAGCAAAATGATCTCACCATATTTAAATGATCTCACCATATTTGTTTATGACTTATTATTACCTTTTTTGAACACCCTTTAATAATTCACAAATAAAATAATTTAAGTTATTATTTTATTTGCTTAATTTTCAATTAAAGTAACCTTTACTCTCATTTTAATTTAATTGTGCTTCATTAGTACATAATTAAAATAATTCATAATATTATTTTAATTATCCATACTTTAATAATTCACAATCAAAATAATTGTTAACAATATTTAATTACATTTGCTTTATTGATTTATAATTAAAATAATCCTTAATATTATTTTAATTCACAATTAAAATAACTTATAATTTTATTTTAATTTCTTATGTATTGTAAATTCACAATTAAAATAGTCCTTTAATACTATCTTAATTATGTAAATAATCTTTATTATTAACTCACAAATAAAATCAATTATTATTATTATTTTATCCGTTTAATGTTAACTCACAAATAAAATAATTTTTAAAGTATTACTTTATTTGTTTAATTTTATTTAATCAACTTACAAATAAAATAATTTTAAGGTATTATTTTATTTGTTTAATATTATTTAATCAACTCACAAACAAATAAAATAATTATAAAGTATTATTTTATTTGTTTAATATTATTTAATTAACTCACAAATAAAATAATTATAAAGTATTATTTTATTTGTTTAATAATATTTATTTAACTAATAAATAAAATAATTATAAAGTATTATTTTATTTGTTTAATAATATTTAATTAACTCACAAATAAAATAATTATAAAGTATTATTTTATTTGTTTAATAATAAAATTTTTTAATTATTTTATTTGTTTATTATTATTTATAATTATTATAAAAAGTTTTTTTTTTCGCGGGCGGGTCGGGTCGGACCGGGTCGGCTTGGTCAACCAAACCGATTTGCCTGGCCTGGTCAACTGAAAATTCGAACCGACGTTGCAGCGTCCGGTTTTACACTAGGGAGCAGCGCTGCAGCACCATCCCTGTAGAATGAATTTTTTTTTTTCAATTTTTTTTCTACCTTTTTTGATTCAACCCTTCATATCTTGCTCATTTTAAATCTAAATGAGTTTAAATCAATTTTGTTATTTCATAAACTCATAACTCTTCAACATTCCAATTTTTTTATTATTTTTACAAAAATTTATCTAACAAAAAATATTGGTTTTTCAAGCTAAAGTTTCATTTGAACATCCTTTACAAAAAAAATCACTATAAATCCATTTTAACTCTGTTTTTGTTCGTTCTACTTGAAAAATCTTCATATTTCATATAACTACAACATACAATTTTTAGATCATGCAAATTAGTTACACATTTTATTCTATTTTTACCCAAATCACATATCTTCACTAGTACACTTAGGGTTTTCATGTTCATATGTATTTCTTTTGTCCACTTAGACATAAAACACGTATGAAAACATACAAAACACGTATTCTCCTTCATAAAGTCATCCTCGTACCTTCTAACCCTTCATGATCCCACAACATAAAATTTTCCTTAACCAAGTATAAATATTTACATAACTAGCTACAACATGTTACAAAGGAAAATATTTAGGGTTAGAAATTATTTATACCTTCTAGTAGCTTTATTGCTTTTAGAGATGAAGTTGTAGTAGACCTCTCCTTTCCCCTACCTCCTTAGGTTCACCTTGATTTTCCAAATGACAAGAGTTTCCTTTCTCTCTTTTTAATTTCTCTCCCAAGCTTACTTTCTCTC
Organism: Hedera helix; assembly: GCA_947179155.2. Lineage (NCBI taxonomy): Eukaryota > Viridiplantae > Streptophyta > Magnoliopsida > Apiales > Araliaceae > Hedera > Hedera helix. Next base: position 45,068,136 of record OX359280.1, read on the forward strand.
TTTGCTAGAACTTAACAAATGAAAGCAAACTTTAAAAATTGCCTTGGAAACTCCTATTTATAGGAGAATTCCTATACCAATACACTTCATATACATGTATAAATACATATATTTAGTCCAATATATATTGGATTTACCCATCCATATAGCTATTAACCGTAGGTTAGTCCAAGTTTGGTGAACTAACCATACCTTTGGTACATTAGGCCATATCCAAGCCAATGATGCACCTAATATATATATATTTTTAACCTTACCCTATATAATTATAGCCCCCACATGGCTCCAAGCATAAAAGACAACCAACTTTCTAGCAAATTCTACACACATTGACTTTTAATTTATAGTATGTTGGACTATGTCACATTAATTCATGTGCCTTCATAATATTCACATTGGGGTTAATTTAATTATCCTCATTAATCCATTGCATTATTTAATCATCTCACAATTAATTAATTAATTAATTCATTCATTCATCCTAATCATTATGCCGAACAAGGCATATTACAAAAGCTTTAATTAATTAAGTTCATCATCATCACTTTATTAATTAAATTGTTAATGCTTACCACACAATACATAAATGTATGAGCACACAAATAATTTCTCAAGTAATTGGTGTGATGTCGCAAGCACCCAAAAAAATAAAATCTTACTTTGAAAAAAATATTAATGTAGTAGTGTAAGCAAGAGTCGATCCCACAGAGAATGATTAATTTAATCTTATGTTTTTGCAAACAAAAGTTGGGGGGTTTTTTAATTAAAGAAATAATTTAAATAAAACTAATTAAAATAAATATGAAATAAAAAAGAATAAAAAGCCTTGGTTTAAGTTAATATCCACCATCAAGAATTTACAACTGATCACTGATGCAAAAATAAATCAATTAATATTTTGAAGATTCACCGTAGAAAGAACTACTCGCAGGTGGAATAATTTTTCTCCTCTCTCCTTAATTTTAGATAAGTAGCGCCACTTGGTCTAAATACCCTTACTATTAAACAACCTCCGGCACTTGCTAAAGATTTAATTTAATAGCAGCATAAAGAATTAGAGAGATCGTTGAACTAAACAACACAAGCCACTTGTTTGCATTTAATTTAGATGAATATTCTTCCTAAGATAAAATAATCTTTTGATCTGCAAAACAATTATTAAACTTAGTTGCTTCATTAATAGCAGTAGATTAATATGAATAATAAACTAGTAGTACTCCTAGCAATTAAACAAATTAATCATAAAATTAAGCATAGAAGAATATTCAATAATCAAAATATAAATTGAACAATTAAAATAAATTAGATGTCACAGTATAAATCTTGATGGCTTCAATCACTTAAACCAAGAAAAATAATTTAGCTACTCATAAATATAAAGAACACTAAATAATAGAAGAGAGAATTTTTTATTCTAAGAAAAGTTGTATTTTACAATGTGTCTCAAGCCCTCTATTTATAGGCTCCATAAACCTCCTAACTTGTCCAAACCCAAATAGGATTTACAATTAAAAATAAAAAAAAAGAAAAATAATTATTATCCTAACCCTAGTTGGAATTAAAATCCAATTTGGAATCAAAAAGTAGCAAAAAATCCAAAAAATCCCGTTTCTGCTCCATTTTCGCGCTGCCAAACAGGGCTTTGACCGGGTCAACGCGGCTTTTACGCGCGTGTGACGTCAGCACCACTGCCGCGCATTGCGCGGATTCCTTTTAGCTGCCGAACGACGTCGTTTCACTTACGCGTTCCTGCTGAAACCTGATACCCTCGCGCATTGCGCGGACACTGTTCCATCAAATATCCAAACGGCGTCGTTCTGATCCTGGACGCTGAAACTACCGCGCATTGCGCGGAAACTTTTCCGACTAATTACCGTAATGCTACCGAGCGGTTTATTTACCAAAATGCCATTTAAGTTTTGCTGAAATTACAAAAATGCCCCCAAAGCTTATTTTTCCTACAAAATAAAATATAAAATAGTTAAAAATAAATAAAAATAATATAAAAATACTAAAAATAATAAAAGCACATAATAATTAATAAAACACCTAAAACACTAAAAATAAATAAAAACACATAAATAAAAAGAAATATAAAAATACTATAAAATTACCTAAATTAACATAAATTAACTAAAACCCTATAAAACCTATTAAAACTAAAATGAGTTAAATAATTAAACATTTAAGCATACAATAAATATAAAAACTAAGTATTAGGGAATAAAAATATCGTATAATTCAACCCTATCAGTAATTTATTAATTTCTTTAATATAAGCATTTATAAATTTCTTGGATATTACATGAAAAATGGCGCGGCTGTGCATGCAAGGAATTTTGGCGCAACGTGCGAGATGTATCAACCTAATTAGCCGCCTGACGTGGGATTTCTAAGCTTGTTCCTTGCACTCTTTTCCGCGTGGGTCCACAAACAACAAAATAATAAAGGAGATATATATTCTGCAATCGGAACAAGAATTAGATTAGGAATTAATTAAGTAGTATATTTTAATTAGGATTTTTAATTCCTATTAAGTTTAGGAAAAATTATACTCCTATAAATATTCTCTTTCTATGTATTAGTCAAATATTAGGGAATAGCCAATGAACATTATGGGAGGTTAATTCTCTTCCAAATTTTGGAGTTTAAGAGCAAGCAAGATATCAACAAAGATGGAGGCCATGGATGAAAGAAGCTCGGAGATAGAAGATTGGCGGGAGACGATTTTTCTTCTCTAGTTTTTTTATTATTTATGTCTTTCATTGTTGTTGAATATTTTGTGATTATAATTTTATCTGCTATGAACGACTTTTTAATTTAAGATTTTAATGAAACTTAGTGTTTAGTTTAAATTTATTATCTTTCCGTTGATTGGCACTATACGAATTGATCATTATATTTTGTGCGTTCATGTAATAATTTCTTGGCTAGTAATTAATTTGGGATAATCTATATGAAATTGGGATATTGATTATAGATTTGGATCTGAATATAATGACATATGTTTGTGATATTCTGCATTAGTTGGAATTCATAATTTGTGTATAGGATAAGAATATACCTATAAGCCATGTGTAACCAATTTAGGAAATTTGTTCTTAATGAATTAGTTCCAATTTAAATTACATAGGAATATAGTAATTTAATTAGAATAAGTATTTTTATATGCTAATGGAAAAAGGCTTATAAATACTAAGCAATTCATCGTGACATTATAATTAAATGGAGAATTATGATATTTAAATGAATTATTAGGTGAAATTAATAATCTTAGATTTATTTATTTATTTTGTTATTTATTTTTATTAGTTAGTCTAATTGGTAATTTTAGTTTAATTCATATGTTTAAATAAGATTGAGTTGATATAAAATTGGTACTTGAAAAATATAAGATATAATTCTCTGTGGGATCGATACTTAACTTATCATTATATTACTTGTTGACTGTATATACTTGCACGCATATATTCATATAGAAAATACCCAACATTGCGCATGACCATAATAGCGCAAAATAATGAGTGTTAGGATGTATATTTAACCAGGCCTGATCCGAGAATTCACATTGGGCTAGGCCCAATAGACCGTCAGCCTGGTAGCTTTCCTATTGGGCTTACAGCACGTGGGTGGAAGATGAACCGGATATACATCATAACTACCTAGTGTAATGGACAAAACCGTTACACAGGTAACCGTTATTCAGGTATGCAGTATAAATATTCAATTTATAATGGAGAGAAGGGTAACGCACTATTTTGCAATACTAGATACTCAAACCTCCATTGTTGACTTTTTCGATACCTTCACTAACACTCACACCGTAGGAGTCCACAAACGGCCCAAGCCGTTTGGACTTTTGTGCAGGTATTCTTACCGGACGGCCAGCAGGACTGCCCGACAGAATCAGGTGTCAACATTAGCGTTAGAAGGAGGGCTTTCTAGTAAAACTTCCATCAACTATCATTAACATGAAAACTTCACAGTCGCAGAGTCATCTGCGACGACCACCTCTCTCCCGGTCTCACCAGGAGACGGCGGCAGATAAAGACCGCCGCTTCCAGATAATCCTCGACAGAAAGAAGGCTCTGGACCTCCAGCAAAAGGAGCTCGACAAACAGTATGAGAAATTAACCGAGGCAGACAATGATCTTTTGAGCCAGAGAGGCTCGGCCTCCCACTCAGATCGCCATACCGGACGGGATGATAATCGCACGGAACTCCGAGGGGGAGGAAATCGAAGAAGCGGGAAGGAACCGGTTCACTCCAAGTCGATCTGGACAGCAGATTTGAGAAAACAAGCCAGATCGCCAATAAGGAAGGATCGGGAAGACCGACGTAGTCATGGGAGCCACACTGGAGAATCTTCCCCCAATAAGGCTTCGGATAAATACTATGGGTCCAAGAAAGCTCGATTCTCTCCATTTTCGAAAGATCTGGAAGAAGCCAAGATCGATCGAAGCCTCAAGGTCCCTACCTTGGAGATGTACGACGGAACAGGAGACCCGCATGATCACACATATTCCTTCGAGCAGGCCATGCACTTTCATGGTCACGATGCCGTGGTAATGTGCCATTTGTTCTTATCCACTCTGAAGAAAACTTCCAGAGAATGGGTCATCTCCCTTCCATCCGGATCCATTAAATCATGGGAGGAGCTGCAGGAACAATTCCACAACCGTTTCGGAAGCAACAAGCGGAGAGCCCGAATGATGACATCCCTCCTACAAGTAAAACAAAGGTCGAATGAAACTATTCGGCAGTTTATCAAAAGATTTAGGGAGGCTGTGTCAGAAATCAACGGGATTGACCCGAAGCAGGTAATCCAATTTTTAACCATGGGATTAAATGTTGATAAATCTAGCAGGTTAATTGAGGAGCTTATCTCGAAGGCTCTCGAAACTTTATCGGAGACCTACGAGAAGGTGGACAAGTTCGTGGAGTTGGAAGAGGCTCTCGCCAATCTTCGGGGGTCATCGAAACATACCGGTGATTTTCACCAGAGAGACCCCGGAAGCGTTAGTTCCAAAAAGAAATCCAACGGTAATGGAAAGAAGGGGAATGATCGAAGAGATTCCAACAAGGATCGGCAACAAAAGAACGATCCCCCGAGGGATAGAAGGGGTGCTGACAAGGATTACACACCCCTGAACACTAGCAAAAGCAATATCGTGAAAGCGATAAAAAACAAACTCTTCTATGAGAAGCCCCCGAAGATTCGGGCTTTTGCAAGACAAAAGGAAGGAGATAGATATTGCACTTATCATGAAGTCAAAGGGCATGATACCGAGGAGTGCTACCATCTCAAAGACTTCCTAGAAAAGCAGTTACGGAATGGCAACCTGAACAGTTACGTCGCCGATTCCTACCGACCATCAGCCTTCGATCGCCTAGAGCCACCACCACCCATTACTGAAGCAAGAGGTGTGGTTGATGTCATTTCTGGAGGATCAATCTCCGCTCTGTCCAATAGGAAGAGAAAAGCCTTCGGCAGAGAAATCCATTAAGTGTTCGGTAAACCGCTGGGCATCAAGACCAACCCCATTACCTTCTCCGATGATGATTACCCATCGGGGATGGTTACTTTTCACCAGGATGCATTGGTCATTACGGCTCAAGTCGGCACCATGGATATGAGGAGAATGCTTGTTGACAATGGAAGTTCAGTCGATGTACTCTACAACCAAGCATACAATCGGCTGGACTTGGGGGGAAGGAAGCTGGAGATCTGCAATGAGTCCCCCTTATACGGGTTTGGAAATAACCCAGTCCGTATAGCAGGGACGATTGAATTGTCTGTGATCTTCGGGACTGCCCCGAAACAAGCTTCCATCATGGTCCGTTTTTACGTGGTTCAAGTGGAAAGCAATTACAATGCCATCTTGGGAAGAACGACTATATCGGCATTGAAAGCAATTACCTTCATCCCGCATTTAAAAATGAAATTTTCAACCAAAAATGGGATCGGGGAATCTATTGGTGATCAGGATCTTTCTCGAAGGTGTTATTTACAGACCATCCAGACATCCTCTACCAGTGATAGCAAACAGAAAGCCACCATGAAGATCGAGCTGGAACCTTTCACTGAGGGATGTACTGAACCACTAGCAACACCGGCCGAAGATACGGTTGAAGTGTCATTATTTCAAGATGATGATCAAAAAACTGTACAGATTGGCACAAACCTTCAAAATGAAACCAAAACTCGGTTGATCACCCTTCTTCGGGAATATTCTGACATCTTTGCATGGGTTCTAGCTGATGTGCCAAGCATTGATAAAGTTGTGGTCGTACACCAGTTGAGTGTCAACCCGAACTCCAAACCCGTAAAGCAAAAACGGAGAAACATTGCCCCCGAGAGGCAACAGGTAATTGATGATGAAATTGATAAACTTCTGGCTGCTGACTTCATCTTTGAAATCAATTATCCTGAATGGCTCGCCAATGTAGTGTTGGTCAAAAAACATAATGGGAAGTGGAGGATGTGCGTGGATTACACAGATCTCAACAAAGCATGTCTGAAAGACTATTATCCTCTCCCGAGCATAGACCAATTGATCGACTCCACCTCGGGACATACCATAATAAGCTTCTTGGATGCCTTCTCGGGGTATAACCAAATCGCCATGCTTGAAAGCGATATACCGAAGACGACTTTCATCACCCACCGAGCCATCTATGCCTACAAAGTCATGTCCTTCGGGTTAATCAACGCGGGGGCTACTTATCAGAGAATGATGAACAAAGTGTTCAGCAGCCAGATCGGGAGGAACATGGAAGTCTATGTGGACGACATGATCGTTCAAAGCATGAAGGAGGATGATCATTTATCCGACCTGAAAGAATGCTTCGAGAATGTCAGAACAAACAACATGAGACTTAACCCAACTAAATGCACATTTGGCCTCGGGTCAGGCAAATTCTTGGGATATATGGTCGGCCGAAGAGGGATTGAGGCAAATTCCGAAAAGATATCGGCTATTCTTGAAATTCAACCTTCGAAGAACTTCAAAGAAATTCAACGGCTGACTGGGAGGCTGGCAGCTCTTCGGCGATTTGTGGCACGACTAGCCGAGAAATGTCTCCCATTCTTCGGGACTTTGAAGGGAGCCCAGAATCAAAAAACATTCCAATGGACTGAAGACTGCCAAGGGGCTTTTGAACAAATTAAACGATATATCTCTTCCCCTCCGATATTAAGCAAGGCGCTGCCCGAGGAGGATCTACAAATATACTTGTCCGCCACATCCTTGGCAGTCGGGTCAGCTTTGATCAGGGAAGATTCACAAGGGCAAAAGCCAGTCTATTACGTAAGCCATGCTCTTCGGGACGCTGAAACCAGATACCCAAATTTAGAGAAGTTAGTTTACGCACTGGTTATCTCCAGTCAAAAATTGAGACATTACTTCCAGGGGCGGATTATCATCGTCCTCACGGACCAACCGTTACGGAAAGTTCTTTACAGACCAGAGTCTTCGGGAAGGTTGGCATCATGGGCCATTGAGCTAAGTCAATTTAACATCGAATTTTGTCTTCGGACGGCTATAAAAACTCAGGCTCTCATCGATTTCATCATTGAATGTTCATTCCCCGAGGATGCCAAAGAAATAGAACCCGAGAACGAGGAAGTGACAATAAACCCCGAGGAGTCTGCATGGTCATTGTATGTTGATGGATCCTGTGCCGAGGTGAGAAGCGGTGCTGGGGTAATCCTCACTTCTCCGGAAGGCTTCAAAGTGCAGCTATGAATCCAAACCGGTTTGGATTCATAGCCACTAATAACATAGCCGAATATGAAGCATTGGTGGCAGGGTTGAAATTGGCCCGAAGTCTGGAAGTAAAGAGCTTGACAATATATAGTGAATCCCAACTGGTTGTGAAACAAGTGTTAGGGGAATATGAAGCAAGGGAAGTTCATTTACAGGCCTATCTCCATCTGGTTCGGTCCTTATTAACATTTTTCCCGAGATATCAGATATTAGGCGTGGTCAGATCCGAAAATACCATGGCCGATGCTCTTTCCAAATTGGCAACCACCGATCAAGGGGAATTAGATGGGGCAGTATACTTAGAAAATCTCCAACATCAGAGCACCTTGGTTCAGACAGTGTTGGATATTGAACAGGCGGATTCGTGGATGACCCTTATCTTCAAATTCCTTTTGAATGGTGAATTGCCCGAAGACAAATCTATGGCCCGAAGAATAAAGTACAAATCCACGAAGTACTGTATCCACAATGACCATCTGTACCGAAGATCCTATTCTTCCCCATTGCTCCGATGTCTCGACCCCGGGAATCCGATTACGCACTTCGGGAAGTTCACGAAGGAATCTGCGGGGATCATGTGGGAGCAAAAGCACTTGCAAATAAAATTTTGCGACAAGGATATTTTTGGCCGACCATGCTTGAAGATGCCAAAGACTTCGTCATAAAATGTCATAAGTGTCAAATATTTGCATCCGTCCCACACCAACCTCCCGAAGAATTATCTCCGATACTCTCTCCGATACCCTTTTCTGTATGGGGAATAGACTTATTGGGCCCTCTTCCACAGGGTAAGGGACAAGTGAAATTTGTGATCGTCGCCATCGATTATTTCACCAAGTGGATAGAAGCCAAACCACTTGCCAAGATCACCGAGCATACATGTCTCCAATTCTTCAAAGAACAAGTAGTCTACCGGTTCGACATGCTGATGATTCTGGTTTCCGACAACGGGCTTTAGTTTGTCGGCAAAACGTTCGAAGGGTTCTTAACAGAGCTTCACATTCAGCATCGTCGGACTTCGGTAGCCCATCCACAGGCCAATGAACAAGTAGAAGTTACTAACAGGACACTTCTTCATGGCATAAAAAGAAGATTGGAAGATGCGAAGGGTGCCTGGCCTGAGGAGCTTTTGCACGTTCTTTGGGCCTACCGAACAACTCCTCGGACTACTACTGGGGAAACGCCCTTCAAGATGGCCTATGGTGCCGAAGCCTTGATACCTCACCAAGTGGATAGAAGCCAAACCACTTGCCAAGATCACCGAGCATACATGTCTCCAATTCTTCAAAGAACAAGTAGTCTACCGGTTCGACATGCTGATGATTCTGGTTTCCGACAACGGGCTTTAGTTTGTCGGCAAAACATTCGAAGGGTTCTTAACAGAGCTTCACATTCAGCATCGTCGGACTTCGGTAGCCCATCCACAGGCCAATGAACAAGTAGAAGTTACTAACATGACACTTCTTCATGGCATAAAAAGAAGATTGGAAGATGCGAAGGGTGCCTGGCCTGAGGAGCTTTTGCACGTTCTTTGGGCCTACCGAACAACTCCTCGGACTACTACTGGGGAAACGCCCTTCAAGATGGCCTATGGTGCCGAAGCCTTGATACCTATTGAGATCGGGGTACCTTCACCAAGGGTTTTACACTTCGATGGAATACTCAATAGCGAAGGACTTCGGTTAAACCTCGACTTATTGGAAGAGGAACGTGATTCAGTGGTCCTCAGATTGGCTGCTTATCAACAACGGACTGCTCGACACTTCAACAAAAATGTCAAAAGTAGGTCATTCAATGTGGGCGATTTGGTCCTTCGACAAGCCGAGGCCTCCACACCTCGGGAAACTGGCAAACTGATGCCAACATGGGAAGGTCCATACTTAGTGATCGAAGTGTTGAGGGCTGAAACTTACAAGCTTCAGGGCATGGATGGAAAAAATATTCCAAATACTTGGCATGCTTTTCGGCTTCGTAGGTATTATCAGTAGTTCACACTTTGTACTTAGTCAAATTTTAAGGTTATCATTGCAACCGATAGAATTTTATACTTAGTGAAATTTTGAGGCTATCATTGAGGCCGAGAGACTTTTGTACTTAGTCAAATTTTGAGGCTATCTTTTTAGCCGATAACTTGTTATCTTTTCGATATTAATGAGAATGTTTTTTATCATCTGGTTCTTGTATTACTGTTTTGATACACACTTTAAAATTCATCTCCTAGCCTGATTGGATTTATATCCGATCAGGCTAGTGGGAGGCGAAGCAATATAAGTAAACAATTGTACATACATATGATAGAATAAAACTCATGAGAAAAGATAAATTGGCCGGAGGGTTACAAAATGTAAAATAAAAAACAAACAAAAATCTTTACATTTCAATCCTCGGGAAACATAATTCCCAGCTGATCGGGATCATGACCCTTCTCCTTGGCAAGCTCCCGAGCATATTCAAACCCCTCGCTGAATTCGTTCACAACAGAAGACAAGATGTCAGCCTGAAAAACATCCGAGGCTTTGTATTCATCTATCACCTTCTGTTTGAGTTCGGGAATTAAAACGCTCGGGGAAGCAGAGGCAATCGGTCCTTTCAGCCAATCGGCTTCTTTGGCACCCCAACCTTCGACGATCAGTTCAACGTTGTCTTTAAGATTCTTCATCTGATCAGTCTGAAGTTGGATGATGTTTTTCGATTGGGTCAGGAGAATCTTCTGACTTTGGATTTGGGCTTCGAGCTCGTTCTTGTTATTCTCAAGCTGGATTTTCTTGAGCTCGTTGGCCTGCACCAAATCGATTGCATGGGCATTCGCCTTCTCCAGATCGATCACCCGGGCCTTCAGGTAATCGATCTGCTTGTCTTTCTCCAGACGAGCCTCCCGAGCCGATTCATACTCCTTTTTCATGATCTGGAAGGAGTCATGCATGATCTTCAGCTGATCTTTGGTCTTCTGGTGGTTCTTCAGAGCCTCAGCATGCCCTTTGCTGCTTTCCTCGGCTCTTCTCTCCAGAATCTTCTGCTCATCGGAGACCCTCAGGAGAATCGCATTTCCCTGAAAATAAACGGTTGAATGATGAATGAGTCAGAAAGTTAACCAATTCAAATAAGAAAATTTTGCAAGCAGATCCTTACCTTTGGATGGCAGGAGAACAACATCTTCATAAGCGTCTTCAGATCAGCCCCCTCGATACCATCTTCGGCAAACGGGATCATCGAGGAACCCAAGGCGTACATATTAATCCCCTCCTCGGGTTTTGAACCCCCAGTGGGCATTGGGGGATCCATCGGACCGCCTTGGGTGTTCGGGAGCTCTTGACCTTCAGCGGGTCTTTTTCCTTTATTTTGAGAGGGAGGAGCAAGGCATTCCTCTGATTGCCTGATGACGCTTTGCTTGACGGGAGGAGTAGATGAGCTCCCTTGAGGAACGGAAGCTTGCTGGGTTCTTGCCTCCAGTACTGATGTCAGAACCAGCCTTCTCCTCTTTATTTTCGGTCTGCCAGCCCCCGAGTCTTCGGCAACAGACTTCTCTCCTTCGGTGGGTTTGATAATATCACCCACCTGGGAAGATCCCGTGGCCCTCTCGAGATTGGCAGCGGCCTGGGTGGAGTCCTTAGGCTTTGTAGCCCTCAAGCTTCGGCTCGCCTTTAGTTTATCGGCGGCACTCATCTTGGTCCTCGGGGCCCCAGCCGCCTCCAGAATGGCTTCATTGTTAGGATATTTTCCTTGATCAACCACTGCAATACAATCAGAAAAGAAGGGTAAGCATATCAAAAGGGTTTCAGAACGAATGAGCAAGCACAGAAAAAGACTTACGGCCAAAAGAATACAACCAGACTTGGTCGTTAAGGAGATTCTGGTCCCACTTCACAGATGGTCTCTTGGAATATAAGACCTCGAACTCTTCTAACCTTGCCCGAGAGATTCTCTTCGGATTCAACTGGTCTTTGTTCGGATCTGACCAAGGTCCGACCATCTCAGTGTCCGGTCCCTTGATGAAAAACCAATCCCCGTGCCACCCTTTGTTACTTGAGGGGGTCTCCATTAGGGTATCCCTTCCCGGGGTCTTTATTACCGTGTAAAACCCATTTTCCTTATTATTAGTAATAGAAAAGAATTGAAAAAAGAAATCTATGGCCGGGAGGGTCGACTCAGAAGAACAGAAGGCAATAAAACTATTTATATGGATGAAAAAATTGGGGGATAGTTGGTTCAGGCTGAGCCCCGTCGTATCCAGTAACTCCAATACGAAGGGGCGAAGAGGGAATTGGACCCCATATATCAGCGTCTGCCTATGGATTGGGATCCATCCATCCTCGAGTTGGTAGTACATCCTCTTCCCAGCCCCAGACCTTTTGATTTCATATGTTTCAAGGATATAAAATTCTGTCTGGACTAAATCAAAATATTGGTTCCGGATTGAAGAAGGGATGTTGGCTATTCTATACTGGATATTAAAATACTTATTCCTATTGTACTCCTCTACATCCCTCATCCGGGTGACTACCACGGGTTTCCATGGTTGACCCTCTGGGATCTCCGGTTCGGCAACAGTCACTTTGTCTTCAACCCGGGAAGACGAAGCTTGAGCCCTCGTATCTTGGGTACTTCTAGCCATTATGGGGTATTGAAGAAAAGAGGGTGAAGAACTTATTTGATCTCAATAAGAAGGATTGGTTGAATATCGATCGGAAGACAGCAGAGCAGGAATGATAGAATCTGGGTTAGGAATGGAATTTTTCTCTCTCAAACGTCTTTTCTTTCGTGATAGCTGCCTCTAGTAAAAACGACGACACACTTAAGTTGATCCTTTTTATCTTGTCTAAGCATTGCAACGGTTCAGATGGAAACGATCTGACAGATGGGGCACATTCGCAGTATTTACTACAGCGTAATAAATGCTCCTTCCCGCGTAAGCTTTGCCAGCTATTTGGACACGAATTTTGAAATTCAAAATTGAGTTGCAAACAAAACGTTTGTGTAAGCCTTGGGCCGGATCCGTTGGGTTGAAAAATAAAGTTTTGGGCTTGATTGTTACATAAGGGCCCAAAGCTTGAAACCCTGATTATAAAGGCCCAAGGCCTTATCCAAAAGCTTTCCCATCGGTCTGATGCCTCCGGGCTCCCGATAAAGCTTTTACCTTCGGTTTGATACCTCCGGGTTCCCGAATGGCATTTCCCATCGGACTGATGCCCCCGGGCTCCCGATGGAGGTTTTTCTCTTCGGAAGGTTTCATTCTACTCCCCCAGCACATCCATATACTGGAGGAGTGGGGGGCAATGTTAGGATGTATATTTAACCAGGCCTGATCCGGGAATTCATATTGGGCTAGGCCCAATAGACCGTCAGCCTGGTAGCTTTCCTATTGGGCTTACAGCACGTGGGTGGAAGATGAACCAGATATACATCATAACTACCTAGTGTAATGGACAAAACCGTTACACAAGTAACCGTTATTCAGGTATGCAGTATAAATATTCAGTTGATAATGGAGAGAAGGGTAACGCACTATTTTGCAATACTAGATACTCAAACCTCCATTGTTGACTTTTTCGATACCTTCACTAACACTCACACCGGAGGAGTCCACAAACGGCCCAAGCCGTTTGGACTTTTGTGCAGGTATTCTTACCGGACGACCAGCAAGACTGCCCGACAGAATCAGGTGTCAACAATGAGAATACTCACCATAAAGGGAGGTTTTATATGTTTTTGACAACTTCGATCATGTCATTTAGGAATAGAAGTTCAATCTACGAACATCATCTATTTTGATATGACTTTGAGTTGTTTATACTAAGAGAATGCTTAATGTTTGTCATACCATGGTTTATGCATATGAGCCTTGGAGTTGATAGTTAGAGAGTTATTTGAAGAAAAATAGTTTTTCAAACAAGTGGAGGATTATTAAAATGCACATTTATATAATTCATAAGTTTTAATCAATTTTGAGTTTAATTTTTACTCATAAGATGATTGAATTTACATGAAATGAAATGTGTTTTTGATAGTCTATTACAAGGAGATTAAGATAGAATTATATAATTTAAATACGAATTATATATTACGTTATATCCAAAGTGGGTATATGAAAATGTGCATTGTTATTTATAAAACTAGCTATTATTCTCTGTTGAGTTACTCTACGATTCTAAGAGTTGCTCTACGAATTTGTAGTAATGTTGCTCTATGATTCCTAAAATTGCTGTATAAATATGTGGTAGTAGTACTGCTCTACGAATCTGTAGTAATGATGCTTTACAAATATGTTGATGCTCTACAATTATGTAGTTGCTCTATGATTCTATAGTTGCTCTACGATTCTATAGTTACTCTTCTATTAGGTAGTTGTTTTACGATTCCGTAGATGCTTTATGATTTTGTAATTGCTCTACGAGCTGATTTATGATTCTTAGAGAAATTAATTATAAGAGAGCTATTAATTGTAAACAAAGTTAAATCATCAGTTACAAAGAATTTATCATGTACATCAATTATAAAGAAATAATATAACTGAAAAAAGCTGTACAGTTATTTAATTCAAAAAAACGTTATTACAGAATTAATTATGTAACTAGCATTTTTTTAAAAATATAGTGAATCTCAGTTGTATTTCTATGTAACTGAATCTTCATTCTCTCTGTGTAATTCCTTGCTCTTTGATCTTTCAACCTTTACAAAACAACATTCATAGAGTTCAATTGTGAGTTGTTATCACAGTAAATGATGATCATTTTGGAGAATAAATTATTTCAGTAGAGTAAAAATTTATTTCATCTTTTTTACTTTTAATTTATATGAGAGATGATAGAATAAAATTCATTCCAATGGAATGATATATATGGTAATTTTTTCATTATATCACACAATCCACCATTACCAATAATTAAATATATACTTAAATACTTTAAAATTATTTAATTTTATCTTAATTTTATTCTTTCAATTCAAATGCAATATAAGTGCTTCGCTTCCTACTTATTAGTTATTAGTGAAAATACTTAAATACCTTACTTATTAGTAGGGCTGAGTAAAAAATCGATTTGCCTCCGAAATCGTACAAACCACACCCACCAACGGTTCTGACATATGTAGCGGTTTTAGGTGGATTGCAAAAATCGAATTTGTGATTTGAGTTTGGTTTCTGGGCAAAACCGCACATAGAAAAACTGCACCGCACTATTTTTTATTTATATTTTCGTTGTTTGGTCATTTTCAACATGGAGCATCTTAATCCTTTTGGAACTGCTTCTCATGTAATTATCTTTATTTAGAATTTTCATATGTGAGCAGAAATTTTCAATTAATCCATTTGAAATTATCCCTCATATAACTTTTATTTTGCTTTTGTTTAGACAAAATATCATAAGTGAGGTTATGTGTGTTATCAAAGTGGTATTTAATATTATGTGATGCTAAATTATTAATTTAAATTGTATAAAATTTAATTGTTTCAATTAGTTTTGGAATTAAAGCCGCACAAAATGAAACTGCACCGTACCAATTACAAGCGGTTTCATATGCGATTTTAGATTTATTAAACTGCACCTAGGCGGTTTTATGTGTTGTTTGGTAACACGCAACTATTCTATAGAGTTTTACTATACGTAATGATCCATAAAATAATCCATTATAAAATACTGGGTCCCATAAGATAATTAATATATAGAATCCACTATTTTACAAATAATCATTATATGAATCATTATGTATAACAAAATTCCTATTCTATGTGGGGTGAAAGTTGGCTTAAAAATTTCTTGAAATGCATGTGATAATTGTAAGTCTATCTGACTTTTGGAATAACTACCACCTTACTCACCTCCCCATTTTTACAAGAAAAAAGAAAAAAAAAAAAGAAAAAAAAAAAGGATTCTCTCTCTATACTCTCATCTGTGTCACGACCTGACTTCACATTTCTCTTTGCGACTATATATCTATATAATAAAACAGAATCCATTTTGAATTTAAAAGCACAAAGACGGTTCAAATTCTTCCAACTTAATCTAATGGATAATAATAATAATAATAATAATAATAATAATAATAATAATAATAATAATAATAATAATATTTATAATTTTTATAGTTTAGAATTTTATTAATAATAATACAGATGATAATAATATTTTTATTTTTCAAAATTTAATTTAATTTTTTATTATGTCGTGACTTCAGGCGCGAACAATTATTAGTACATTAATATATAAAGATTTGGTTAACATGAAATTACCTTCGTAATAAATTAAATAATTGATCAATACAATAATAACATAGAGAAAAAAAAATACTTTCAGCTTATGTATAAACTCTATATTAATTTATTATCTAATTTATTATGAATTTAAATTTCTTATAACAGGATCTCATATATAGATACGTTTTTTCAGACATTGCAGAGCATGAATACAAAAAGAAATAATGTCCCCGTCGTCGTCGTCGTCAATCTCACCACCACCACCACTACCATATCTAAGTAAACCCCTCGCCTATGACAAATTCTATTCATCGCCTCTTCATCTCAATTCCTAAAATCCAATTTATTCATAATTCTTCACACACCACTCCCTTTTCTCCTCCTCCTCCTCCTCTGTTGTTCTAAATTCCATCATGACTTGCCTCTTCCCATCCAAATCTTCTGGAGTCGATCGCGACCGATGACGACGACCACTATTATTTTCCAATTAATATTAGCCCCGAACGTCGTCGTCTTCATCCACATGATGTAGATAGTTGCCATTTTGGCGTCTGTCTTGACCTGCAGCGTGGAAACAGAGGATTTTTCTTCCGTGGACATTGGATATCCCACAGATGTTCTCCACGCGTCTCACGTTACTTTTGATCGTTTCAATCGCTTTCTTGGCTTGCCTGATGAGCTCCAGCCTCAACTTCCCACCAAAGTTCCCAGCGCAAGGTCTCATCCGCACCCACTGCCTGGTTATGCGTTTCTTTCATAATTCTTGGATTTCCATTTGATTCTGACTGCCAACCTCTTTGATCAATTGCATCTCTTGATTCTCTTCGGATTCAATTTCCCAAAATCCTAATTTTGTCATTTATTTATACATAAAATGGCAAATGCAATTTTTTGTCCATACAAAGAGTTGCACTTTTATAGAAAATGTTGCATTCAGCACTACTCTTTAATTTAGCAAAATGTTGCTTTTTTCAATGGACATAGCACTACTCTTTAATGGGAAATTTGGAGATTTATTTGGGTTATGGTAATAATTATTGTTATTATGTTTTCCCTGAAGCTAGTGTCTTGTAGATATATATGCCCAAGTACTAGGAAAGATAATATTGAATGAAGCCAGTTAATTGAAGTAGCTTTACAAAAATGGTGGGTGTGAGTGATTGGAAAATTGGGTGTGCTAGTTAACACATGGACAAAGGAAAAAAGTGTGATGAATGTGTACCTTCAAGAGAATTCATACTGTTTTTCTACTATAGTTGAGAATGGGTAGGTGCATTTACTAGAATCTTTCGGGCTAATATTTATGAACCATGTGTTTTGAATTGATTATCTTCTTGTGGTTTGCAACTTCAGGTCTTACTTCCTGCAATTGTCATAATTACTGATCTGGTGTAGGATGATTGAATAACAGAAAACTCTTAGCCTATTTTAAGCTGCTTTCGTTGTAGGAGCTCTTCTATATACAAAGATTGGACAACTATATGGGTCAGTACTCTATGATTAGTTCATGAATTGTCATGGGGTTGAACTTTTAAATGTTAAGCTTCATGGAAAGATAAAATCTAAACAGAAATTGAATCAGAAAATTTTGAAAATCGGATGAGGTTGTGAACTTGTTGTGATTGTATCACTCAGCTCAACTTCCTTTTTATTGTTTTTTCCCCTTTAAGAAAGTTGAAACACAAATGCTGCTCTCTCTCTCTCTCTCTCTCTCTCTGTTTCTTTCATAGAATATGTATTTTTACTATCTGTGTTTGGGGCTAGGGTGGCATTTGTGTTTGATTCGTTAAACTCATATTAAATGAGCGGGGACTCTTTTGTGAGACTTGCTGGTCCTCACCATCATGACTTGACTGAGCAACTATTTTTCTGATAGGTGAAATATGAATAAGTATTGTGCTTCTCGTGTTCATAAAATTTTGAACGCTTCAAGAACAATAAGTATTATATTGACAGGAAGGATAGAAATTAAGCACTTATTATTGTTCCCTTATGCATTTAATAGTTACATACCATTGCATGGTTCAAAGAAAATAGCTATACAATATCGAAGGACAGAGAACTAGTCTCTGAATGTTATAACTGATGAGGAAAGAATTTTGCTCCTTTGCTGAATATCCTCTTTGATGTGGTCTTATCTTAGTCTAATAACTAATTTCTCTCTATAAAAATAAATCAATGCTATTAAATAATTGTATCTAATCAATGCAATATGGCTTATGAGGAATTTAACCTTTGGCTTTTGTCACCCCAAATGATTTTCATGATATCAGTCCCGGTAACTTGTTGAGATAACTTGTTTTTATCTAGTGCCCTTGAACTATTATTTGTTCTAGTGATGAATCGTTTGAAAAGAAGCTCAAAATGGAAGTTTTGTGTGATCTAAAAAAGGTCTTTTGTGGTGGTCCCTAGGTTAGTTTAAATCTAAATCAATTTATAGGCGTTGATGCTTAACATATGCCAATATCATCTGCAGAGCAAAATACGCAAAGGTGAAAATTGTTGAAATTATCACATTTCATGCTTGGCAGTATCTAAAAGATGGAAAATGTTCTTAGTGCTACTTTCTGGAATGCTAGCTTTTGGGTTTGGGAGGGTGTCAATTCGGTTCTGTAAATAGTACGCCACTCTATATATATATAAATTTTAAATTCTGTAAACAATACTGAGGAAAGCTAATTTTTCATTACTTATTTGAAGAACTGATTTAAATATGCGTTGAATAATCAAGTACAAAGAATCATCCCGTTCATTTGCTTGTATCTTCACCTTGGATTATTGAAGTATAACTGATCTATTCTCTTAATTCTGCATTTTCTGTGGGATCTTTCTTATTGTTCAGTGCAAGCGTTTTTGGAGTTTCTGCCAACTCAATGCAGTGTTCTTATGATCAAAGAGGGAATAGTGTACCAACTATTCTTTTTATGATGCAAAAGCATTTGTATTCAATAGGAGGTCTTCAAGTATGCATTTCTTAATCTACTTCTATAGTCGTTGATTATTACCACAACAAGACTGTTGAATTCATTTCATGTGTCTTGCTTGAAGGCGGAAGGAATATTCCGGGTAAATGCTGAAAATAGTAAAGAAGAACAAGTTTGAAACCAGCTGAACAAAGGTCTTGTACCACGTGGAATCGATGTTCATTGTTTAGCAGGGTTGATAAAGGTATTCAAGGTTTTATTTCATTCTATTTGTACCATTAACCATGTTACCTATTCAACATTTTAATTCTAAAATTTAAATACCCAATGCAGTTACCCTTTTGGTCCTTGCATTGTGAGCGGCACACATTCTGTCCACCTGGTCACTGTTTATATTAATTGTGCTTTAAGACATGAAATATATACTTCTGTTACATATTAGGTTCTTTTTAAGAGGCATACTCCTTAGAGTCCTACTAACCACGGAAGAGTCAATTTAGATCACAAGTGTGAACAATGATGAGTACCTTCTGCTGATAAATTATATGCTAGTATTGTACACTAAATTGACTAGCGTTTTTGCTTCAATAGGTGGTCAATGAACTACTACACATTTCCTTTCCGTCAATTAAAGTCTGATCCTTTCCTCTGTCAAAATGAAATGGCACATATTTTAGTTCTATGGACACTTTCTTTCATCTATTAGCATAAAAGTGAGATCCTAGACTTTTAGTCCTACTAAAGGGGTCCTGTAGCATATAATTGGTACAAAAATGTGGCAATAGTTCATGATTTCAGGCAGATTCTTTAATCTGAGTCCAGTCAATCCCAAGAAAGGTCTACCTGCTAGTGGATCCAACATGTGTTCACTGGCGTAGCCCAGATTTTTCTCCATTGGTGGCATTAACGTTAGTAACTAGAACTTTCACTTTCATCAAAAGAGATCCTATATCGAAAGATTACTTTAAATAGTAGCACAATTATTTCACGTCTTTCGAATTCTTCAGACACAAATATCCTTTAAATATACGACAAATTCATATTGCTTGAGAACATCTGACACGGCACTTAATGGGTTCTAGATGTTAAATCTATAAATTATCATAGAAAGATGTTGGTGAGATGGTCAAGTGTTCTCTTGTTGAATACTTGGTCAAAGGCTCAAATTTTGTAAACAACCTCTCTTCTCAATAGAGGCATATATCTTATCTTCCCCAGACCCTACTATGTAGCCATGGGTACGATCTTTTAATCTTTGACCTATCATGTAGGTGTGCATGTAGTCAATAAATGTATGTTAACATACATTATTATGAATCTGGTTAGCATGAAGTTAACTTTATGGTAAGTTGGACAATAGACTAATATAGTGTTGACACGCAGAGAGTTCAAAAATATTTCACACTTGCGTTGCACATCCAATTCCAGGCAATGCATTGTCCATTCAATTCATCCATGTAAGTGAAACTATAGTCGTAACATTCTACTAAATAAAACCATTATATAACTAGCCTGAAATGAGACTGGACCCAAAAAGATAAAGAGAATAATACTGCCCGTTCCAAAATATTATATCAATTTTGACCTTTTAAAGTCAATTTTAGACATTTTCAAATTCAAAATTGATGTGATTCATTTCATATACTAAACCTACAGTCTTCTTATAATATGCAGACATGGTTCAGAGAACTTCCTACTGGAGTGCTTGATTCGCTGACTGCAGAACAGGTGATGAATTGCAACACGGAAGAGGAGTGCACACAACTTGTCAAAGAACTTCCTCCATCTGAAGTTGCACTGCTTGAGTGGGCGATCAATTTGATGGCAGATGTTGTACAGAATGAACATTTAAACAAGATGAATGCACGTAATATTGCCATGGCTTTTGTGCCCAACATGACTCAGGTATGCAATCATTTATATAGTTTCCTAAATAGATTCTACTTATCTTGTTGGACCACTTATAAAGTTTTTGACTTTCTAACCTTGTTACAAATAAACACAACCTTGACCAGTTGAAGTCTCAAAATTATTAGCACTACAAATCTTACATCATACATGAACTTCCTAAAGTGGGAAACCAGAAGTTACTACAATGTTGTTCTGTGTTTGTCAATGTCGGCTAGACGATATTAAGGAGATTAATGTACAGCATTGTGATTCATTTAATTACCTAATTGTTATTGGGTTTTGTCTATATGTACCCATGGTTAGAGGGGTTTGCAACACTTGGCCTCTGTTGGCACATGCACAATATCGTTGTAGTGACCAAACTAAGAAATCTCCTGATTTACAAACTTATACAACATTAGTTATGCTATTAATAACCAGATATTATTTCTATTTGATGCAGATGGCTGACCCTTTGACTGCATTGATTCATGCAGTTCAAGTAATGAATTTGCTCAAAACACTGATTTTAAAAACCCTTTGAGAAAGAGAAGAATCAAGTACAACAGTATGGCTGCTCTCATCATGTGAGGATTCCCCTAGTAGTAAGGGCGAACCCCATTTAAAAAGTTAAAACAGATTGGCATCAAATACTGAGAAATCCTTCGATAGTTGTGTCCCTAAGGAGCCTCAGCCTGGGCCTGGTAACCTTTTGCGGAGTGACACTTTAGACAGACTGGAATCTGAATCAGAGGAGAAATTTTGTAGCTTTAAGAGCAAGAATGATACTGAGTTAGAGGATTATGATTCTATGTCAGGTAGGAGATCACCTGTTACATGCACGAAAGGCAACTCAGAAAATGGTTTAGATGCTGAAGGGGAGATTCTTAACAGACTAAGTTTCACGAAAGGAGTGAGAAGGCTATCTAGGCATCCTGTTTTTCGTTTGAGCAAGCCAGTTAAGAAGAGCAGAACCCTAGGGATTAATGTAAATAATAGGGGAGGAGGTGGAGAAGCTCGTGCATGAATTGGATGATGAAATGTAGGTTTTGGTGGTTTGAGATTCTTGATATGTGCATGTGAAAATCTTTGTAACGGTATTATAGCTTTTAGGTATTAGTTAGTGTTGCTTAGTTAATATCTTAGGGAGAGGGCAGGCTTCAAGTTTCTGCTGCATGTTTTCAGATATGTCTTGGATTGAATGATTTGCTAGCTACTACTTGGTTATGTAATATCGTACGTAGGGTGCTCGACTTCTCCGATGACCCTAGGACAACGTAGGGGTGGATAAAACCTAGATTGTGTACCTTATTCTTTGAGATTTTTGATAAATAAAAAAGAAAAGGAAAAAAGAAAAGAAAGAGAGATCGTGCTCATTTTCAAATTGTTTTAGGCGTCTGACTTTTGAATAGAAGACCAGGTCTCATTTCCTGAAGCAGTCAGTTTCAATTTAGAAGAATTAGCAAGGGTATTAATATCATCGATCATTCAGAAAATGGCACGCAGAATGTAGATTTGTTCAGCTCAGTACCATCGATCTATATGATTATGTAACAAGTAGTTCCAGTTGACAAGCACATACACTTTTAATCCCTCAATCACTTC
Organism: Hedera helix; assembly: GCA_947179155.2. Taxonomy (NCBI): domain Eukaryota; kingdom Viridiplantae; phylum Streptophyta; class Magnoliopsida; order Apiales; family Araliaceae; genus Hedera; species Hedera helix. The sequence continues at coordinate 45,090,515 of OX359280.1, forward strand.
ACATCAGCCATGACCAACTTTATTCCTGAAAATTTGAGTACGAGTGTTATTGGCTAGCTAGGTTAAGCTGATCTTTGCTTTTGAAATTTTCGTCCAAGACATTATTCACATCTTTATAATTGATAGGTTATTACATGTTTCTCCCATTATTTAGTACGGACCATTTTCATAATCTTTTATATATATATTCAAGATTATGAAAATAACCCGCAATAAATAACGTAAGAAACATATAGTAACATGTAGTTATTACCTGTGACAGGATACTACATGTTTCTCACATTATTTAGTTCATGAATATATATATATATATATATATATATATATATATATATATATATATATATATTTCACCGACCTTCCAGAAACTAGAATTATGGTTGATAATGTATTGACTATCTATGGGTCGTTAGAATTAAGTGGTGGATGTTCATACTGTTTCTTTTTCAAATGGGCACGAGTAAAATGAGCAACCAGGTCAATATTTTAAAATAATAGTGTACTAATAAATAACCTTACAAAATCCACCAAAAAGTAGGGTATATTAATATCCTAATTCATACAAAAACTTTTCTAGTCCTGGGCCATGCGGCTATTTTTTCTTGTCCCGTGTCTATGATGAACTTAATTAAAAATTAGCAACCATGCATATTAGATTCATTCAGTCATGGAACTTGCAATAATTATTTAATTCCAGACGGACGGACGGCGTTGATGTGTTATAATTATCTTCTAATCAACATTTTTAGATGTCCTTCTACTTTTTTTTGGTCACCATATTATCCTTGACGCATTAGGTCTAACTTTCAGAGCAACCCACCCTTCATTTCCTCGTTCTTAACCGTGAAAACAGCCTAAATCTTTTTTCTTTCTTTGGATTAGCATTTAAAATGCAAATCAACTAAGAACATGCATGTGCATTAATCTTACAAAAAATATGTTATCTGTCACGTCATGAGATGAATAATTAATATTAATTTATCAAATAATATTGCCAAAACGCATTAAATTAACGTTAAATTGTCTTAAAACTCAACACGTCGAGTGGACTCATTAATAATTTAAAATTCTGATGGTGAATTCCCAATCAAATTACCCATCAAAGATGGATCGATATAATATTACTGATTATGATTGATACCCATTGATTGAGTAATGAATTAAGACAAAAAATAAAATAAAAAATCCCCTTGAATATATAATTGATGTCCTTCGTGAATCATGAGTAGTTATTTCAATCATCTTTTTGGTAGCGTAAAACATTCGCTCTCATATTATAAGATTATTGATTGATTTGTGCAATATGAGGTGCAAGGCTAGTGCAGATATATATATATATATATATATATATATATATATAATGATTCATACTAAATATTTATATATTAAAAATGGACAAACACTATCTTTATTGTCTAATACAGGAATCAACAGTTGAGATTAGAACTAGAAAATTTACGTCCGTTACTATTATTAACTCCGTCCAGGTTATATCCGCTACTAATAGTAGCAGACGCGCTACTATTATCAGCGACATTCGCTACTATTAGCGGACGTGAATTTTTCATTCTTAATTTAGGTCGTTGGTTCCTATAATGGATAGAGATAGTGTTTGCTTATTTTTGATCCACAGTAAATACGTGCTATGTATCGTTTTCATATATATATATATATATCTATATATATATATATATATGTGTGTGTGTGTGTGTGTGTGTGTGTGTGTGTGTGTGTGATCTATGTCCAAAAGTTAAACTGGAGCATTTATCCATCCAACACAATCTTGTTCGTTCGTTGAGAGATCAAAACATTGCTTAGAAAAATGATACCGCATAACAGTTATTAGCGTCGTAACAAACTGTTATGCGGTATATGACCCACATAAAAATTACCAAATTACCCATTAACTTGCCAAAAATAAGTGTTACACAATTGTTATGCGGTACTTATTGGAGCCGCATAATGGTAGCAACAAAAGATAAGAAAAGAATCGCGGTAGGAAAAAAAAAATAGAACTATACAATTGTTATGCGGTACCTAGTAGTATCACATAACAATTATGCGATAACAACATAAAAGAGTTGTAGTAGGAATAAAATAGGAACAAGAATTGCATAATTTTTGCTACCGAAACAAAGCCCTACCTTTGCCGCTTCCTTTGAAAATTACGACTACATCTGAAAATAAATCCATCTCTTTCTCACACACAACCAACATTAATCGGAGCAAGTGTATTCAACCTGCGACCAACAATTTCTAATATGAGCAACCGATCGACTTGTTTACTATCACATCTATAAGATCCAACGAAAAATCTAAGTTTCTCTCACTAACAAGTAAATTGTGCCTCTTATTATTAATTTTGTGATGAATATTGTGATGAATATTGTAATGTATCTATATGAAATATATATATTTTTTGTGGGTATAGTTGTAGCCACGTTGGATTTAGATGTCCATTCAACGGAGGTTTGATAAAAAGTCTTAAATCAAAAATGCATTCTCTTAGTCTGAAAATTAGAGTTAACATTTAATATTAATGTTCTGAATTCTATGCAAGTCGTAATCAGGATGCCTGTAATTATTTTAAAAATTGATATGAAAAAGTAAAAGTGGATTTAAAGGTAATGTTATTTAGACCAAGTATATTGATATTGTGATATAATTGTATATTTTTGGATAATTGATATATTGTTTATTTTTGTATAGAATGGACTTTAATCCTGAACCACATGATACTTCTGTACTTTGGGAACAAAGATAACACCGATCTGAGGAAGTATGGAATAATGAAGACAATAGTACTAGTAGGTTGCGTAGTGATAAGGGTGGGAGATCCCTTAATGTATTTAAGTTAATCGAAACCCAGATGAATTTATTAAAATAATGAGATGTTGGGGTGTTTAATGAGCCCATAATAGCCAATAAGATGGATGCATCTTTAATCTCCGCATTAGTAGAATGATGGAGGAGTGAGACTAATGTTTTTTATTTTTGCATATCGATGAGATGACTATAATGTTAGAAGACGTGTCTTATATCCTAGGATAATTTTATGATAATAAAGCCTATTACTTGTGGGCTTTATGTACATCCGAAAAAAGGAGCAATGAGAAACATTAGAATTGTTTCAATTTGTGCAAAATGAGGATAAAGCATATGAATGTAGTGATATAAGCACTAATTGGTTAGCTCTTCGATTTGAGTAATTACCTCGACGTGTCACTCCACATCTTGTTAGGCTATATACCAAGACATATGTTTTGTATGTAATTGGAAGAACTTTATTTGCAAATTCACATTGGAATGTATGTCATGCTTGGTATTTACTTTTTGTGGATGACGTCACAAAGATTGTAGAGTACGTATGGGGTGCTGCCATGCTGGCTTGCATATATTGTAATTTACACAAAACGACAAATATTGGTTCAACTACAATTGGCGGGTGTATTACACTATTATAGATAAATTTTATTATAATTACATTTAAATTAAAAAAATTCAACATAGATATTTGCTTGTTTGTTAGTTTGTTGATTTATTATTTTTTTCAGTTATAGGAATATGAATATATATTACTGTTGGACACACAATTCATCCTAATGGTCGTAAATTTTTTTACCACATATTTGTGGTTGGGCATATCGTCATTAAGAAGATAAAATCTCTAGTGGAAGACGTAAATACCCCCACCATAATATTATGGTGTATAGGATAGAACTTGATGCTATAAATGGCGCAATGATTACCTAGATGCCATATCAGCCATATGAACACTGGACTAGACCTAAGTACTATACGAAGATGCCATTTATAGGGGGACGTCCAGAATCCTGCTCATATGGTTTAATGTGGTGGAGTTTCAGATACTAGATTGTACTTTGTGTATGGAAACATTGCATGCTCTACACGAGACTATTGAAATAGTGGACTTCATTAAGCTAAAACGACCATATATTCATATTTGGAATTAGTGACGAGATCTGTTAGTTGTCTTAGTGGTCCCTACAAGATAAATTATCCCTATATCACAATACCTTTAGTGGTATAGAAGGGTAAATAGACTAAGAATTCAACGTCTGTATGTGACTGAGAAGAATGCGCGGACAACGAGTTAATAAGGCACCCCGACCGAGTGACTGCGCCCCGGCGCAGTGAGCAAATTTCAGAAAAGTCAACATCGATTTGACCATGCAATTTTGAGCAATTTTGATTTAAATTAGGATTTTATTTTCATAGTTGATATTATTTCCTTTGTAATTAAGTCTCCTATCAATTATATGAGTCGAATTTTATAAATTAGTATAAATAGACACTAAAGTTTTGTAATTAAAGGGGAGATTCACAAGTTTATTCATTCATAGAGATTATTATGTAGGTGTCAGGCTAAATTTTTCAATTTAGTTCTAGGGAATTTCAAATCCGATTGCGGTTAATGGTTAAATCAATTCAGTAATATTATTTATTCTTCGTTATATGAAGTTATTCGTGATAATCTGTTTTAATTATTTGTCTGATATTAAATTTAATTGGTTTGATTAGAGCTCGTTAGATTGATCAAATTATTAGTAATTGCTAGATTTAAGAATTATATTACATGTAATTGATATTGTTCCTAATCGTTGATAGTGAATAGTGATAGATGATTGTGGTCAAGCTTTTGTTTATTGCTACGGTTATCATGATATAAGTTAAACAGTCCGACTTTATAAGATTTTTGTTTAGAATAATCAAATTTTTTTATTATTAATGCTTCCATTATATTAAATTTAGAGTGCTTTTCTAGGTTGTATAATGGATAGAATCTAATGAATAACTTGTTTTGTTAGATTACAATTAATAAAAATTTGGGTAGCAGAGTTTGTTGTTGCCTATGGTTATTAGTTTCATGGAAGGATAGAAATATATTCTGATTGATTGAATTATTAATTGTAAGGGTGAGATTGAATTGAATTTTTTAATTTATTGGTTAATCTTATTAATTTACTTTTATTTATTTAGTTGATTATAATTAATTCAACCCCCCCCCCCCCCCCCCCCCCAAATTCTAGTTTACATTTCATAAAATTAAATTATTCATTCTCTGTAGGATCGATTCTTACTTACATTACTATATAAATATTTTTTCAAAGTAAGATTTTATTTTTGGATGTCTACGACAGCACACCAAATTTTAGCCCCGTTGCCGGGGAATTATTCTAATTTATTTTTGTGCTTTTGTAAACTTTATTTTAATTTTGTAATTTTTCTTGGTTTTATTTTTATAGTTTTACATAGTTTAATTGAGTTGTGCAGGTTTAAGATGGAAGTCATGCATGATTATGTTAATGAGGTAAATATTTCTTCTTTTGAACAACAAATTGAGAGTCTAACTTCTCTAGTTTATCAAATGATTGTAGGTATTTATAGGATTTGTGCGGCAATAGGACACTCAACTAATATGTGCCAAATTCTTCGAAATGAGTCCAATGTAGCAGGTGGTTTCCTTGGTCAACCATAAAGGAGTTATGATCCATATTCAAATGTGTATAATTCGGGATGGAATGATCATTCTAATTTTAGCTATGAGAATCCACAATTGAAACAACCCACAAAACAAAACTTTCCAAATTATCAACAGTACATGCAGTCATATCCCCAACAACAATAAGGCAAATTGTCTAATTCTGATATGTCCTTGGAAGAAATGATTAAAGCTCTTAAGACTAACATTTTGCAATTTCAACAGGAAACAAGGGCAATGATTCAGAATTTAAGTACACAAATGGGACAAATGGGAATTGTACTGAGTCAATTGGAGGAATAAGATTGTGAGCAATTACCCTGTCAAATGGTGGAGAATCCAAAAGAGAATGCAAGTGCAAACGTTTTGAGAAGTGGTCAAAGGGATCAAAATTCAGAAAAGACTGTCTCTCCATCGCTGACGTAAGAGGAAGCAAACAACATCAATGTAGATGCGGACAGTGTCATTGTAGACAATGATGTTCTTTGTGGTGATGACATACTTAAGCTGCAGGAAGTTGTTGGGGAAATAAATAAGAAAAATTTGGAGAATATAATTACTAACAATTTGGAGTTAAAGAAATAAGAAGAAACTAAGCAAATTCCAAAATTAAAGGAGGCTGCGACTGCATTACATTCTATGCCATTGGTTTTAGATAAATATGCAGTTGGTTTTAGATAAATATGCAGTATTTTCCATTCAATTACATGTCCTTATGAGAAATTTTTATTTTTTGTTTTGCAGGATCTTATTCCAAATTTAAAGATTTTCCCTAATTATCTCAAATACATGTTCCTTGAAGAGGGAGTCGAACATTCATGTCAAATACAAAGGAGGATGAATCTGCCTATGAAGGATAACGTGGTGGATGTGATACTTAAAATTCATGAAATTGGAGTAACGTGATGATTTTTATCACATATATTTTCCTAATATATGGAGCATCATCTTGACAAACACTTGTAACCTCATCATTTTTATCACATATATTTTCACCAACAAGTGACACAAAATGACAAGATTCAATATCAAACAAATTTATGAAAACAACAAGGATATATGAAGGATGAGAGATTTCTTACTTAACATTCTTCTAGATTGGAAACAACAAAGATTAAATTTGATAAAGATTGCTCTTTGTCCGAACTTTGTTCTTTAGATAAGATTTCACTCAACAATAACAACAATTCTTTATATAAAAAAGAATGAGGGATTTAGTATGAGATGCATTTTTTATGTTCCTACCGCACACAATTTCATGTTCTTACTGCATGCGGTACCTTTTGTTCCTACTGCACAACCTTTTATTCCTACTGCAAAACAATTATGTGATGCCTATTATATTGGAGTCACATAACAGTTATGTGGATTCAATAGGTATCACATAACAATTATGCGGTGCTTCTTTTTGACAAACTGATAATTTTTTATGTGGGTCATATACTACATAATAGTTTATTAGGCTGCTAATAACTATTATGCGATATCTTTCTTTTAAATTTTTTGATCTTATAACGGACGAACAAAGATTGGGTTGGATAGATAAATGCTCCGATCCAACTTTGGACTTGGATCATTTTTCATATATATATATATATATATATATATATATATATATATATATATATGATAGTGATCCATATCAAATGGTTGTTATGAACACTATTTCGGCAAATTCATCTACAACCATTCAATGCGAGATCCAATGCTCAAAGTAGGACAAAAAAAATTTACCTGTAGCTTCTCTTGGTAGAGGTGTGGAAGAATATTCTAAATACCCCCACTTTAGTTAGATTTAAATAGCTTTAATGTATTTATTTGTATAACTAATTTCTTAAGTAATAAAATTTAACATTATCAATTATATTTAATATATTTATTTTTATAAATAATTTTTGAAGTAATAAAATTTAAAATTGTCAATTATATTTAATGTATTTATTTGTATAAATAATTTCATAAGTAATAAAATTTAACGTTATCAATTATATTCAATGTATTTTTTTGTATAAATAATTTATTTAGTAATAAAATTGAACATTGTCAATATTGTGACAATTTGATTATTTAAAATTTAAGCTCCATATTGTAATATAATTTGATTTAATTAATATATATTATATTACAAATAAATACGTTGAAGTTATTTAAATCTAAGTAAAGTAGGGATATTTAGGACATTCCTTCATGCCATTACTGAGAATAGTGATAGGTAATTTTTTTTCCTGCCGCTACTAAAATGCTACTTTTAGTAAGTAGCGGCAAATATATTTTTTAAGCATTGGATCTTGCGCTAGACGATTGGAGATGAATTTATTGCAATAGTGCTTATAACAATTATTTGCTATAGATCACTATCCATATATATATATATATATATATATATATATATATATATATATATATATGAATAAAAATTATGAATTCAAACATTATTTTTTGCTAGTAATTAATCCGGGTCAGACTCGCAGAACATGAATATCCACTTGGGTATGGATATTAGAAAACGCAATTGTGATTGATAGAGTCCCATATTTTAGATAATACTTGATATGGTCAGAATTCTTTATTAAATATATCTCCTTATTAAGTCAGTTGTAGACTTATCCCATATCAATTGAGATTTATCGTTAAATACTAGATTCCTTTAGGCATGATCAAGGAAAAATAACGTATTATTTTTTTCATATAATTTTCTCTCTTACTAAATATTCTCTAGTATTTTAAAGTTTTCATCAATAAGTTTGAGTGTACTTGGTGTGAACATTGTAGAGCTTGTTCGTATCGTTGCTAGTAATAAGTACGTATTGACAAGGGACTATTGTATGTGGGATTGTAATAACTGTGTTTGTGATATTGCTTGTAAATTGGGTACTCCGACTCAACTGTTTCCGCTTTGTGGATAATAACCAACTCATATATAAGTTCATATGTGTTTGCATGATAGTTTTCATTTAATTTAACATTTTAACTACTTAATATATAGTTATTAATATTTGTGTAAGATATATGATCATTAGATAAAACTTTATTTGCATGATTGTTTTTCAACGCAAAATTTTAAAGACTATAAGCTGTTACTAATTTTTTTTCTATTTGTCCAAGTTAGGGGTGCTCTCTAATTTGTGGGGAGTGTTGTGGATATATAGAGCATGCATGCATCAGCAGTTATGAGTTAACATACCCTATTTAAATTATCAGCTAGCTAAGACTAAAAGTTGCTAGCTCTAGTCTTACCCGAGTGAGTATAAATTAATAGCTTGACGCATTTACTTTTTTTTTTCCTTACCAGTAAAAAAATATTTTATATAATGACATTAGTTCCCGTACAAACTTGGGAATAACAAAAAATACTTGATCAAACCATCTCCCATATTAGCATATATTTATGTATAAGATTACACAAATAGGCTTATTAATTTGTATACATATACATAAGCATGCGAATTGAGTCAAAGCTATGGAATTTTTTTGTAGCTTCTTCCTCTTTAATTTTTTTGTAAATGAAAAACGCGACACAGTCACTGGTCATACTAGACTCATAATTATAGATGCAATAAATTTTGAATGTGTGATTGCTGTTGTCACATATGTATGCTGATTGAACAATTACAACCATGCATGTATATAGTGTAATAGTATTTTGTGAAATAATATTAATCGAGTGTAATATGTGGATTCTAATTAAGTCTAATATGAGTTGACTAGCGTGAATTATTTCAATAAACTTTTGGAACTTGTGATGAATAGACCATTAGGTTACTAATCAAGAATAATATAAATAAGGAATTAAGTTATATCCTACACGTCTAAGGATTTCATAATACTAATAAAGTTATTGAGAGTTTCTCATCAAGACAGCGTTTAGGATATCAAGGGAGTGATATTTTGTTCATTCAGAAATCAATTCCACCAAGTTCATTATGGATTGCAAACAAGGTATACACAATATTATTATTTTTCTGTATGTTTTAGTTGTTCTTCTCCTATCTATATTTACGGATAAAATTAATTATTACAATTGGTATCAGAATTATCATAAATTAGGTTTAGAATCCTATAAAGTTAATTTTGCAAATAGAAATAAGTTACAAACATGTGACTTCGCCGATCCATACTGCTATTCGGATTACATATGATTTATTAAATTTCAACTATTACAGATTACAGTACCTATAATTTAGTTGATTGATGTTTCAATTAATGAATGTGTGCTTGCTGATATATAATTATTTTCAAATGGGTGTGAATTTATTTTGATACCGTCAACTATCAAGCAAGCATGTTTCGGTTTTGGTTGTATATGGGTTTTGCATGCTGTAGTATGACACTTAATTAACACGATATAGATTTACATGTTGATTCAAAGTATTGCGTGCAGAATTGCCTACCATTTCACACCATATTTCTGTTTGGGAATGTCAAACAAGTATACATTTATTACTCACAGTATGTATTCAAATTGGATATAGTTCAAACAGAGCATAATATTTTCATATATGGATGTATACAGTATGATTGGTGTCTAACTGGATTAAAGCAGTTCATGGATGTTAAAGCATACATTCGGGTTAGTCTTGCGAAAATTTATTACAGCATGCATGCGTTTATTTTATGGTCGAGTTGTACGTTAATTTGCTCCAGAAGTTGAAATATATCTTTTTATGATATATTAAAGATGGGTGTTAGCTATGTACAATGTCCACTACAAATTGAATTAGTTGTTTAAAGTTATAATTGTTGGAGTAGTGACTAATAAATTTAAGATATGTTTATTTTATATGATTAAAAATATAACAATTATTTTGGGTACAAATTTATATGGTCATGTACATATGTCAAGGTGGCCTATAATATAATAATAATAGAAAGATATAAATACAAAGATTCGCTTTCTTTTAACCGCGGTATGTGCAGGCTAGTTTAGTGTGTTGAGTATAAATATTGTTCTAAAATTATGATGTCATAATTTTGGTATGGATTGTAAATACAATACTATACTTGCAGTTAAAATTTTATGTATAATTTGACGTATATAATATCATAAGAAGTTGATATTGTTTTATATACATTGTAATTACTGCAAATATATGTTTTTATTTTACAAATAAAGTTTCAGTATAATTTTTCCATGCGATCAACATATGGCATAATTGATATTTTAAATTTATATATCACGAGAAAGATATTATTTTAGGTGTAATCAAAACATCATATTACGTAAGAAAATTATAGAAGTTTGATTTTATTCTCATGATGTGATTGTGACTAAATTATAATTAATTTAATCACATAACGAATTGATGTGAAAGTGATTTAAAGAATATCCCGATATGAGAATTTGGGGTTTGATTGAAATATAGTTCCCAAAGTGACAATTAGATTTTAATTTTGGTCTCACACGGTAGTGGAATATCTCTGATTTTAATGCGTGATCATTTGCCCAAAGGTCATAGTTATGAACTAAAATTGAGAGGGTCACATATATAACATATGCTTGAGCAGTGACTTGTTGAAATAATTTATACATCTAAAGATGGTAAATTGTTAAGATTAGAATATATTCTCATCGTTGTTATTATATGAGAGATTTTGTAACAGTATGCTAAACATTCTGCCCAAAGTTGATTGCCTAGTGATGTTTGTGAAATCTCAATGCTTTGATTGCTATCATTAAGTAAGTAGAAATTATTATTATAATTTCTTATAGTCACCTTCTTTATCAACAGTATTATGGTAATTATAGAGGTTCAAAATTGTTCCAATTTAAAATATTTGGAAGTAAGTATTATAATATTACAGAATAGATGACTGCTGACATTAAAAAGTTTTATGTCTCATTAAATGCAAAATAAGAACACTTTTGTAAACTTTAATTATATATGAAGTTTGATTAAGATCGTGCAAGTTAAGAACAATAAGGATGATAAATTATTGTCAAAACTTAAGGTTATGTCTAAAAATTATACTAATCAAGTTTCTCAAGAGACTAATTAATAAAAAGATTAACTGATCTCATATTTAATTACTTAAAAAACCTATTTTAAGTAAAGTGATGTTTATTTCTCCTTTTACAAGAGGATAACAAGAAATAAACTGACTAAAGTATAAAGCTTAATTGGTTAGCCAGACATGTAGCATCGTATTGGTTTTTAGGCTCAGGTTCATAAATCTAATATGTTAAAAACACAATCCATTTCCTTGTAGTTAGATAGTGATGCGACGTGTTATGTTGCTTTTATCATACAGATATTCATAAATTAATGAAAACCAAATTAGAAAAGAATCAAAAGCTGACGATCGACACTAATAAAGATGAAATAGTAGTATTTGTGAGAAATTTTTGTTTTGATTCAAGATCCTAATTTTGAACCGATATAAAGAAACACACTTTAAGCATTGTCTTTTAAGCGAGATTTGAATGCAGTTTCTATTTTAGACAAAGTTGATTTTACATTTAAAGTAAACGATTCTAAGAATAATATTTCTTTTGATTCAGATGTGATATGCTACAGTTTGTCATATTGTTTTTTTATAGTGTTTCTTTTTAGCTCCTTTGTTGTTTTGTTAAAAATATTGCATTTTAAAGGCTTTTATTTAAAGAACATTCGTTCATATTGTGATAAAGGTTTGGTCATGTTTCTAGAGAAATAGTGACAAGGCTGATAAAGTTTGACATTCTTACTCACTCTTGACTTTGGTAATCTAGAGTTATACGTACACTGTTATGGGGTATTTTAAATGACCAAGATAAAGAAGAAATTAACAATCCATTATACTGGTGCACTGGATTAGATCCATAATTACGCAAGTAATCCCTGTCTAACCACCCTATGAAAAAAATTATTATTTTCTTCCTTTAATTTATTGACCATTATTTCTACTATGGATATTTGTTTTTAGTTAAGGAAAATTTTAAATATTAAGAACAACTAAGGTAAGTCAATAAAATATTAAGATTATTAGAGTGGTGAATGCTAAGACAAACAAGACAATACTAGACAATTTAAGAGCTAAGTTTGTCAAATACTTTTTTTTTGTGTGGAAATATGAGATAATTTATTATAATTAATTGTCATGAGCAAATTAAGTGGTCAAAAGGCATAAAATCACTCTTATGGAGACACTAAAAAGTATGGTGAGTAACACACGTTTACAATTTTTATTTAAGGCGAAACTTTTAAAATAATTTTTGGCATTCTAAATAGAGTTCTTATTCAATTTATTCCTATTATTCTCTTCTAAGTTAGGGATCAAAAGAAAACATTGATCATTAAGAGCTTTGACTTGCCCTATAAATGTAAAATTGTGTAATCAAATTTTACAAGATAAAGTACAGATTTACCTTTTTGCTTATCCAAATCATTTGGAGGGTTATAAGTTACCAAATAATGTATATAATTATGGAATTATAGACAACAAAGTTATTAGAACTTAGTGTAGTTAAACAAGGTAATAATTCTCACGATGTTCAAGATAGTAACGAGTCTAGGGTTACATTGGTATTTTTTTTTTTATCATTTTTCTTTTTCTATGCAGATGGATTCAACAGAAAAAGAAAATTAGTCATAATTGAAGACTATAAGATCTATTTAGGAGGTAACAATTATGATATTAGTTATGTGTTAGCTCCAATAATTTATTCAAATTTTATTTCTGGTACTCACTAAGATTTACAGTAATATGCAATAAGAGATGAGATTCAATTAATAAGACATTATGGTGATTAAAAACTTATTGAGATACTTAAGATTTTAGTAAATGATTGTAATGATCATGTGGTATAGACCCAAAGGGACTATATATATAGTATCAAACAAGTTTTCAAGTTGTGGTGCTTCAGTTTTCATAATATAGTAACTTCATTTTATTTTAAATAAAATTTAGTAGTTTGGTGTATATATCACAAGGTGAGTAAGATAATATTTACTATTTCATAAGGTCAGCGAGAGAAAATAAATTATTTATTTGACATAAAGGACCTGAGTGATATATCTATCTTTAGTCATTGGCATTCATATAGAATATTCACATTGTTTGTTGGGTTCTTTCAGATGACACTTATGAATCGTATTTTGTAATAACCAAGAAAATTACGTAAGATTATGAAATGAAGTATTTGAAAATGACTATGTGCTATAATTGAATACATGTAATGAGAAGAGTACATTGATAGTGAATGATGTTAACTAAGTAAATTAGCTTGAATTAAACCTAAAACAAGAAGGAAGCCTAAGGTAAATTACCTAAGTGTATTGCATGTGAAAGATTATGTTATGGATTAACAAAGCTTGTATGTAAGCCTTGTATGGCAATGTGAGAGACCCAAGTTAATTTATGAATTAAGCTTCATCAGAAGTGCAAGTAATTAAGTCAAGTAAGTAATGGACTAGCCCAAATGTTTGTCCTATTTGATAATGCAATAAAAGGAAATTGTATAGCCTAACATTTGGTATATTTAAAATACTTATGAGTCCAATATTACCAATATAAGGAAGCCTAATACTTGAGCCCAATTTTAATTAGTCAAGCCCAAACAAAAAGTCCAAGTGGGGTCCTAGTTCTAGAAGGAATGGCATATGTGTGTGTGTGTGCGCGCGCGTGCGCGCGTGTGTATAATGAAAAAAATAATTGAAATAGGCTTAGAAATAGGTAAAAGTTTTATTTTATGTGTATATGAAATTAAATATGAATATAACCTAAGCAGAGCGAACCAAAAATGGGTTTAAACGGATTTATGATGATTTTTCTAATAAAACATGTTTTGTTGTAAATCCTAGAATGTTGGATCAATATTTTGGCTAACAAATATTTTTGAAAATGATAAAGGCTTTTAGATTTATAAAATATATGAACCCAACTAGTATTGGTCCAAATTTGTTGTCGATCCAACATAAAACAAGAAAGTTATGAAGTGTTGAATCAAGAAGGCAAAAGCTGAAAATTAGGGTTTTGGGGCTAGCGACGTTGCGCTTGGGTATATTGAGGCTCCATACAGAATGGCTCCAATGCTATTCGTTAAAAAGAAGGACGGATCATTGAAACTTTGTATCGATTATCGAGAGTTAAATAAAGTAACGATTAAGAACAAGTATTCGTTACCCAGAATCGACGACCTTTTTGATCAATTGAACTGAACAATGTAATTTTCTAAGATAAATTTGAGAATGGGATATCATCAATTAAAATTAAGGAAAGATGACATGCCCAATTCGACATTCAGGACTTAGTATGGGTATTACGAGTTTCTGGTGATGTCATTTGGATTGACCAATGCACCGACAACATTTATGGATTTGATGAACATAGTGTTTAAATAGTACTTGGATAAGTTTGTGGTAGTATTCATAGACGACATTCTAGTTTACTCTAAGATGCGAGAGGAGCATACAGAACACTTGAGAGTGGTATTGAAGATGTTGAGGAAGGAGAAGTTATCTGTAAAGTTTTCAAAATATGAGTTTTGGCCAGAGAGAGTTCAATTTCTAGGGTACGTTATTTACAAAAGATGAGATATCAGTGGATCCTGCGAAGGCAATGATCAATTGGGAGCAGCCAAAGACGCCAACGGAGGTAAGGAGTTCTTTAGAATTAGTGGGTTAATATCGAAGATTTATTAAAGCTTTTTTTCAAGATAGGGACCCCGTTAACCAACTTGACGAGGAAGATGATACAATTTGTGTGAACGAAGAAGTGCGAAAGAAGGTTTCAAGAGCTAAAGAAGAGGTTGAGTGAAGCACTTGTGTTATCCTTACCGGATAATACATGGATTTTTGTGGTGCATAGTGACGCATCGCATAAAGGACTAAAGTGTGTTGTTAATACAGAATGGAATGGTCATAGCATACACGTCACGACAACTAAAAGATTTCGAGAAAGGTCCTACCCATGACCTGGAGCTGGCAACGGTAGTTTTTACTTTGAAGATATAGAGACATTATTTATATGGTGAAAATGTGAGATACATACGGACCACAAAAGTCTAAAATATATTTTCACGCAGAAAGAGTTGAATATGCGTCAGAGAAGGTGGTTAAAACTGTTAAAAGATTATGATTGCGAAATCTTATATCATCCGGGGAAGGCGAATGTGGTGAAAAATGCTTTGAGCAAGAAAGGTAGGGAGAAGTTGTCAATGTTGACAGCTCAGGAGGAGCTAATAAGGGAAATAACAAGGATGGAAATGGAAGTAAAGAGTCTGATAGAGTCCGAGGAGAAATTATTCGTGAATGGAGGCTTGCCCAACTTTATTGGACAAAGTAAAGGAAGCACATAATGTGGATGAAGAATGCAGAAGAATAAGGGAGAAAATAATAGAGAGTGAGGAGGGTAAGTTCAAGATGGATAAAACATAATCTAAAGATTTTAAGAGGAAGTGTGGGTACCTAAACTGAAGGAGAAATTTTTGCAAGAGGCCCATAATTCGACATATTCAATTCATCCGGGTAGTACGAAGATGTATCAAGATTTTCGTCAATATTTTTGGTGGCCTAATATGAAAAGAGAAATCGTAGAGTGCGTGAGTTGGTGCCTGACTTGTTAAAGGGTCAAGGCGGAGGATCATAGACCAAGTGGCTACCACAACCCTTGGAAATACTAAAATGAAATTGGGAGCATATTACGATGAACTTCGTGGTAGGACTTCCAGCTACTTAGAAGGACCATGACACGATATGTGTCATAGTTGATCGATTAACGAAATCAACGTACTTTTTGCCGATCAAGATCAGATTTAATTTGGATCAATTGGCAAAGTTATATATTAAGGAAATTGTTTTGAGACATGGAGTGTCGATATCAATTATATCAGATTGAGATCCACGCTTCACGTCGAATTTTTGAAAAAGTCTACAAGAACTAATGGGAATACAATTAAGGTTGAGTACTACGTATCATCTTCAAATAAACGGGCAGAGTGAAAGTATAATTCAGACACTGAAAGACATACTATGAGCTTGTGTTATGGAATTTAAAGAGAATTGGGATGACCATCTACCTCTAGTAGAATTTGCATATAATAATTGCTATCATACGAGTATAGACATGTCGCTTTATGAAGCACTGTATGGGAGGAAATACAGAACGCCATTGTGCTGGGATGAGATAGGTGAACTTCAAATTTTGGGACCCGAATTAGTATAACATGCCGCAAAAATAATCAAAGCCATAAGAGCTAGATTAATAGCAGCGCAAGACATACAGACAAAGTATGCAGATTTGCATCAGAAGGACATAGATCGTGAAGTAGGTAGCTTCATATTTTTAAAAGTATCTCTCTGAAAAAGGAAAATAAGATTTGGAAATAAAGATAAGCTAAGCCCTAGGTTTATAGGACCTTTTGAGATATTAAAGAGGATAGGAGAAGTGGCGTACGAGATAACTTTATCTCTTGAACTGGAGCATATCCATAATGTGTTTCAAGTTTTAGTACTACGACCATACAAGCCATATTACAAGCACGTGATAGCCTATGAATCTATACAAGTCGAAAAGGACCTAATGTACGTAGAAATTTCGATTCATATAATCGATAGGAAGGAAAAAATTTTACGAAATAAAGTAATACCTTCTAGTAAGGTAGTGGGGAGAAGCCACAACACCGAGGATGTTACATGGGAACTCGAGGATAAGATGAAAAAGAATTATCCCCATCATTTTGATTAACCTTGTAGTGATTCTAGGGATGGAATCCTTATAGGCGGATAATGTAATAACCAAGAAAATCATGTAAGACTATGAAATGAAGTATTTGAAAATGATTATGTACAATATATATATATATATATATATATATATATATATATATATATATATATATATATATATATATATATATATATATATAATCAATGAAGTTAACTAAGTAAATTAGCTTGAATTAAACCTGGAACAAGAAGGAAAACTAAGGTAAATTTCCTAAGTAAGTGTATTACATGTGAAAGATTAGTTATGGATTAACAAAGCTTGTATATAAGCCTTGTGTGGCAATGTGAGAGGCCCAAGTTAATTTATGAATTAAGCCTCATCAGAAGTATAAGTAATTAAGTCAAATAATTAATGGACTAGCCCAAGTGTTTGTCCAATTTGATAATGCAATAAACGGAAATTGTATAGCCCAACATGTGGTATATTTAAAATACTTATAAGTCTAATATTACCAATATAAGGAAGCCTAAGACTTGAGCCCAATTTTAATTACTCAAGCCCAAACAAAAAGACTAAGTGGGGGGTCCTAGTTCTAGAGGGCATATATATATATATATATATATATATATATATATATGTTGAAAAAAAAGAAGAAATAGGCCTAGAAAATTCGGACACCCCTTCTCTTTCCTTTGGAGCATTGTGACATCCTTGAGCTTTGTAATTTTCTTGAGCACTACAAAAAGTTCCTTAAATTCCTCCTATTAAGCTCTTTTTCCTTAAAACATAGAGCCTTGTTGGAAATTAATTAACCCTAAACCATGTTTAACCTAAATGTTGAAACATTTGAGATAATTAAGTAGGATTATAATTGCTCTATAAATAGAGCCATCCACCCACACTTGTGAATGTTTACTTCTTTTTGTCCTACCAATTAAGATAGATATAGGGAGAGATAGAGTTAGAGAGAAGGGATAGCAAGTGAGAAAAAAAAAGAGTTGGAGAGTAATATCAAGAAAGCTGAAGCCATTTTCGGATTTAAGGAGAGAAGAAAAAGATAATCAAGGAGCTTAGCTAGCAAGTTTCAAGATCAAGGAAAGCTTTATAGGGTTTAAAAGTTTTCTAAAACTTAAAACTCTTTAGTGTAACTTTTATTTCAAAGTCATTGTGGTTTATCATGCTTGGTTGTGGGAGGATCTATGTGTTATGGGGAAACATGGTGGATTCTGAAGGTATAAGGTGGCTTTGATGGAGTTTTTTTGTTTAATATGTGTCTTGATGCTTAAAAGTATGAGTAAAATGATCACGAGCATGAACGCATAAACTTAATCAAGTGGAAAGTGATTTTCTAAGCTATGAAACCTAAGAAATATACATTATTTTTAAAGATCTATAATTTTTATTTTACGTGTATATGAAATACGAAGATAACTTACGTGGGCGAACAAACAATGAGTTCAAATGGATTTACAATGATTTTTCAAGTAAAACATGTTTTGTTGTAAACCCTAGAACGTTGGATCAATATTTTGGTTAACAGATATTTTTAAAATGACAAAGGCTTTCGGATTTGTAAAATATATGAACCCAACTAGTAATAGTCCAAATTTGGAGCCAATCCAACTTAAAACAAGAAAGTTATGATGTGTTGAATCAAGAAAGTAAAAGCTAAAATTTAGGGTTTGGGGTTAACGTCGTTGCGTTGGGTTGTAGCGTTGATTAGCTTAGAGCCTCTAGAAGCTAGCACAACTGCGCTGTCTATAGCGCTGCGTGCTGAGTCGGGTCAAGAAATTTTAGATCTGCGTTGAGTCCGGGTTAGGTATGATAAATAAACTATAAATATAAATAAATAATAATAAAAGAAATAAATAATAAATAATATAATAAATAAATAAAATAATAATAAAGATTATTTTATTTATAAATTCTGGTTGTGAAGGTAAATGAAATAGGTATGCACCAATGTGTGGATCGAATCAAGTCAGTATTTGGGGTCCGATAGTGATTAATCAGCAGATTGATTTATTATATATATAGGTTATCTGTAAGACAAGATTCCAGACCTAGCGATAAACACCAAGACATATAAGTTTCCCTAACTTGTACACATTTATTATCCTGTGCAAGTATTTTAAACCGCAATAGTTCTTGAAAGATAATTCATATTGAGATTAAATATAATTGCTCACATTTTGTGTTCTTGAAAGCTTTATTCATTTATCAAATTGTTGAAGTTTGAAGTTCTAATTGTTCATGAACTGTTTTACGAAGTAAGTC
This sequence comes from Hedera helix, assembly GCA_947179155.2. Taxonomy (NCBI): domain Eukaryota; kingdom Viridiplantae; phylum Streptophyta; class Magnoliopsida; order Apiales; family Araliaceae; genus Hedera; species Hedera helix. Next base: position 45,109,941 of record OX359280.1, read on the forward strand.
TATGTTATTTGATTCGGCTAGACAGTTGATGAAATAAATTATTGAAATGTTTATGTTATTGAGAAACTAATACAAACTAGATTGTTCTAGTGCGGACTCCTATAATGAGACTGAGATGAACAACTCGTATAAAAGGGTATTTTATGTCGGGAAACTGACTTTGCGCGCTATGTCTAAATGTTATGTATAATATAGAGTACAATAGGTTGATCACCTTAAGTACTTACAAATAGTGTTTGTAGTCTTTGTGATTGTCAAATACTTTTAAGGCCGATATATCCTTCTAAGAGTTAACGGTCCATAGAGACCACTTAATGATGAAAGTTCAAGAGACCACTCAATCTTATTATTCAGATTTACTTCACAATTATTGTTCAATTGTCGAATATCCTTTAAAGATTAAACCTTGTTCATGCCTCATTATTCCTTGAATGTCTTATACTTGTTGAGCAATTGGTTGCTCACTTTTGCTTAAAAATAAAATTTTCAATTAAACTAGAGAAGGCTAAGAGCTCCGATAAAGATAAAGGATAAAACAAAACAAACGAGTAAATTAATTATGTGTAAACTTAACTTTCTGTATTAAACAATAATGTTAAAGATGTTAAGCTTTTGAGTTAATTATGCTATAATAGTAAAGGTTAGTGGAACCTGGGATATTATTAAGCTATGTAATATCAGACATTGTAATTATTTATGTTATTAAGTAATGAATGGGTAGATGTATATTGAGGATAATAATAAAATAGTAGTAATTATATATTTGTTACACTTTAGATAAGTATGTAATGGGATATGATTATTGTTTATCTATAGTTAGGAGTCTTAATATATTTATATATATTTATTAATGCAACTAGTAATGTATTGATAATTCAAGGAATACAATTCAGTAGTTTCCAGTTTCTCTTAATTTACTGTTCTAATATGGTATCAGAGCCAGTCAAGCTTAACAGCTCATGATTCATTATTTTCTTGCTTCCGTTCTTTAATTTTTTATTTTATTACTCCTAATCCCTCTGCCCCACTCTTCGTTGAAATCTAAAGCAACTGCAACTGCTTTACCCCAAATAGTACAGCTGCTCATCATCGCCACTCCTTGGTGAAATCTGATCCCTCCGGTGTCATTCCCATTATAACAGAGCTTAACAGCCACTGATCCTCTATTTTTATCCATTCCTTCTGTTAGTCATTCTGCAAACTAGCACCTTGATAGTATTTCCCCTCTTATTCTTCTTCATTATTTTTCCAATCTCTTGTTTTTTTTCCTATTACCCAGAAAATAATTCTTCCATCATTCTCTCAGTTTCCATCTCTATGGAAGAAAATACTATTTGCCCATCTCTAAATTTTCAATCCTCTCCATACGATCCCAAATGGTGGCTTGATCCTCCATCTTATTCAACTAACTCAGATGATTTTGCTTATGATTGTTCTCTTGAGTTGCAAGATAACTTTTCCATAAGCAGTCCTGTCTCCATGGCCGATCAAATATACTGTCCATTTCTAGCTTTTGACGACTCTTTTGCTGATGAAAATGATGATTGTTAGTTTCCAAATGACACAACATCAAATTGGTATATAGATGATCTTTTTGATCAACTTGTTTGCTTACAAAAGCTACCTACTCAATCTGTCAAAAGTTATCTTGACGAAGCGACATCGCTTCTTTATGCGCTTGAAAGCGCATGAGGTTCTCTGAGTGAGTCAGAGTTTACCAATTTTTTAGTTCAAGGCCTTGATGATACTATTTTCAAAAGAGTTCATGTTTATTATTATTTGATGAATCATTCCTTGAATGATTTGTCCACTTTAATCTTTGGACATAAAAAAATGCTACAACAATTCGCTTTCATTGATATTTTTAAAATTGAGCCTACGATTGTTGAGCCTAATGATATTCCTTTATCTACGATTACACAGATTACACATCCTCACAACACGGCACGTTCGATTGGTTCTTCTTTATTCTTGACTGATAATTTTATATTAATAGTTCTAGAAAGTTGTCACCTTCCAAAGTCACACCTAGTAACCTCATTTTTCTCTCATCTGCAAGGTCATTCTCATCCTTATTCGGATGTCTTTGAGAATTCATTTTTGGTCTGTGATAGATGCATGCAATCTGATGATGTTATTAATGGAGTTTCTCCTCTCATAGCTCTTGAAGGTTTATATGGTCTTTGGCAAAACACTGAATCACGTTTTTGTCATCAATACTTGTTTGGAAGTTTACAAAATGGAGTTTTATGGCTTGCTTTTGGGTCTAAGCTAGAAAGGAATGCTATGCCAAAAGCTGTTGAGTTACCTATTTATGTTCAAGTGCATCAGAAAATTTTAACATTGTACATTCTTGACTTCAGTCGACAGCATCTTCATGAAATGTGGTTGCTTGGGTTCGTTTTTGATAGAGGAAAGCTGAAATACAAACTCAAATTGCTTCATTAAAGCCTTTGGTTTGAGGGGGAGTATTGAGGATAACAATAAAATAGTAGTAATTATCTATTTGTTACACTTTAGATAAGTATGTAATGGGATATGATTAATGTTTATCTATAGTTAGGAGTCTTAATATATATATATATATTAGTGCAACTAGTAATGTATTGATAATTCAAGGAATATAATTCAGTAGTTTCCAGTTTCTCTTAATTTACTGTTCTAATAATGTATGAGTTAGATGTGTTGTATCATGAGCACCGAACACGATATCTGTGTTACCCGAATTTGGGGGGCGACACATATTTTGTAAAGATTCAGTATACTAGATTGCAAACCTGATAATATTTTGATTTTCTAGGTAATAACTTAATGTAAAGGATTTTCTTATGACAATGTCAAGGGGAACCCATAAGGAAAGTATTATATGTTAGTTCAGTAAGAGCATATAGTATACTTGAGTGTGTACTAGGACAAACTTTGCTTTTATAATGGATCTTCTTGACAATATCAATCAAACCTTAATAACGATTATAGGGTGTTGCCAAGAAGGTTTTAAGGTACTTAAGTGTGATAAGAGATTACTTGCTGATATACATGCAACTTAAGTTAGTATAGTTTTTTACTTTACTGCCAATACGGATGAACTAAAGTCCACATCAAGTTTGATATATATATTTTTATTATAGTTAAAGCAATTTATTTAAAAATTCATAAATAAATGTATGGTATGCTATGAAGTAAAACTACTCAAGTTATTTGACTTAAGAACCTCACAAAAGAATTATCTTTCGATGATTTTGTGTTTCGACTTATCCAATTGTATTATGATAATAATTTTGTTACTAGTTTTAAAGTATGACAACAACTAAAGATGTAAAGATAAATAATTTGACCATCAAGAAGAAGGGTCAGTATAGGTGATCTTATAATAGAGCATATTTGTACAGACAATATGGTTACTAACTCATAAACTAAAGTTTTTTGCCTTATATATTTGAATATATATGTTGCTTGCATAGGCGTAAGTCCATCATGGAATGTGTTTATTCAGTGAGAGTTATTCAATTTTCTTTTATAAAAAATTTCATCTGTAATGATTATTTTCTGTAATATAAAATATTATAATGACTATATTATGCAATTAAAGATAATAAATTATAATTTTTGCTAACTGTTGTATTTAACACGTGGGTGTTATATATTTAGACAAGTTATTATATAAATTATCAACGGATATGTAAACCTTAAATAAAGTTTGGATATTTAGTTTAGCTTATCAGGTATGTCTTGTGACACATAATATAAGTATATTTTGTGATCGAGTTAAATTTATATATGCATCATTGTATTAAATTTTTTTACAATTAAGTCATTGTACTCAATCTTTTTTACAAAAAGTAAAATTTTCGTCAAAAATCATTAACCATTTAACAGAAAAATGACGTGACAGTATTAAATATCATTTTCATCATTGAACTGGGGGCGAATTTACAATTGCATCCCTGAAAGATAAATAATAATAATAATAATAATAATAATAATAATAATAATAATAATAATAATAATACAATTACTAATAATAAAAATAATATAATACTCTATCTGTTACACACACAAAAATTAGTTTTATTTTTTAAAAATTAATTTAAGGTATTTTAAAAATATATTTTAATTTAATAATAGTAATAATAATAATAATAATAATAATAATAATAATAATAATAATAATAATAATAATAATAATAATAATAATAATAATAATAATACCATCTCCGTTACACAAAAAAGAAAAGAAAAAAAAAAGATTAGTTTTGCTTTTTAAAAATTAATTTGAGGTATTTTAAAAATAAATTTTAATTTAATAATAATAATAATAATAATAATAATAATAATAATAATAATAATAATAATAATAATAATAATAATAATACGATATCCGTTACACAAAAAAAGATTAATTTTTCTTTTTAAAAGTTAATTTGAGGTATTTTAAAAATAAATTTTAATTTAATAATAATAATAATAATAATAATAATAATAATAATAATAATAATAATAATAATAATAATAATAATAATAATAAATAAATAAATAAATAAATTACATATGCTCTCTTTTTTTTGTATAATGGAGATGGTATTATTATTATTATCAATTTAAAATTTATTTTTAAAATACCTCAAATTAATTTTTAAAAAGCAAAACTAATCTTTTTTTTTTTTTTGTTGTAACGGAGATGGTATTATTATTATTATTATTATTATTATTAAATTAAATTTTATTTTAAAAATGCCTCAAATTAATTTTTAAAAAATAAAACTAATCTTTTTTTTTGGTGTAATGGAGAGGGTAGTATATTATTATTATTAATAATATTATTATTAATATTATTACTAATTTTATTATTATTTTATCTTTCAGTGATGTAATTGTAAATGTACCTCAAGTTCAATGATTAAAATGATATTTAATACTGTCACGTTATTTTTCTGTTAAATGGTTAACATTCTTTGACGAAAACTTCACTTTTTGTAAAAAAAAAATTGAGTACAATGACTTGATTGTAAAAAAATTCAGTACAATGATACATATGTAAATTGGGGTCGAGTACAGTGGGAAAAAATATATTTAACCCATTTGTGATAATAAATTTAAAACATATGAGGTTCGTTGGAACTATAAAGTGATGACCGGATAACAAGATAACTAATGAGGATTCAATTTGGGTGTTATCGGAGTCCCTACACTACCATATTAAATACATGTTAGTAGAGTTAAGGATCTTTGTGATTATGGTTTGCTCAGTGTCGATTAAAAGATATGATTATCTCCATGATTCAATGTTTGAGATTTTATGGGACCGAATTGACTTTTAGAGTAGTTACTAGACCAATGATTTTATTAAAAGAGCGCATAAAATTTTAAAATTTCTGTTTAGCCTGTGATATATCTTAATATAAATTAAATTTCAATTAACAATATCTCAAGTGGGAGAATATAATATTATTTTGTGGGATAATATTAATTGCATTTAAATAAAATCAGGCTAATCGATTGATCTAATTAAGTGTAACATATGAACTCTAATTAAGTCTAATATACATTGGCTAATGTGCGTTATTTGAGTAAAGTTTTGAACTTGTGATTAGTAGGCCCATTAGATTACTAATTAGGAATAATATAAATAAGAAATTAGGTCATCTCTTTTAATCCTACAAATTTAAGGATTCAATAACATCATTAAGGTTATTGAGGGTTTCTTATCAAACCAACATTTAGTGATATCTTGTCATTTAAAAATCAATTCCATTGCATCCATCATGAATTTTAAACAAGGTACACACAATGTTATTATTTTTTAAAATATATTTTAGGTATTTTTTTTCTATTTATATTTCAAGATAAAATTAATTATTTCAGATTAATTCTTGTATATACTGCTTATAAAGCAATGACGACTAGCCAATTTTAAGGAAAAGGACCACCAATAATGATAATCGAAGGGAGACGGGTAGAATGAAAGTCTAATAAAGGCCGTATGGACTAAAAATACTAGTACACGGTTAAATTAAAAAACCAACCAAGCTACAATTATTATTATTAATTAATTTACTAGTAGAGCAAGAAATATTATATATGCAGCAAAAAAAAAGTCAGGCGGGGAGTATTACGCCCAAAATCAGATAAGACCCCATGTGACCTTTCTCTTTCCTTTCACGTCCACCTTTCCTTTTGTTTTCTTTTTCCTTGTTTTGTCTATAATTTGTATTTTATATTTATTTCATTTTAAATTATAAAATTAATATTAATTTAAAAAAAATAATTTTAAATAATTTTAAATTTTAAATTAATATAAATTTAATTAAATTATATCAATATAATTATAAATATTATAAATTACCTACAAATAATAGTAATTATAAAATTTATTCTTTTAAAAATTTAAATAGATCATGTCAATTTTAAATTTTAAAATATCTCAAATTAATTTTTATAAAAATAATATTAAAACGAAAGGAATAACATTTTTTATACACAAAATAGAAATTTTGTATCCTTCATGTATTTCCCATACGAATTCCAAAGGCCCCTCTAGGGGTGTTCATTCGATAAAAACTAAATCGGTACCAAAATTATATAAAACTTGATACCGAAATCAGTGTCGGTTGAACCGATATACCGAACCAGTTAGTCGGTTTGATATTGGTTCAATACCGATTTTTACCGAAATAAATCGATTTTTATTATTTTTATTAAAAAATAATTAATAAAAAATAATAATATTATTATTAATAATAATATTTTATTATTATTATTATTAATTATTTAATAATAATAATAAATAAATAAATAAAATAGGAAATCGGTACAACTGGTCCGGTCCGGTTAATACCGATCTTCCAAAACTCTAGACCGGTACCGAACCGGTTGGTACTAGTATACAAAATTGGTACTGGACAGGTCATTTTTGTACCTAACCGATCACTTCAGACCGGTCTGGTATATCATAAATATCGAAAAGAAAAAAAAATTTGGACACCCCTAAGCTCGTCCTCATTCTATTGCAATTCAATCATCAAATGGACCACAGGATCCATAAGAATCACCCCCTTTTTTTTTCTTTCTCCATTTGGCAAAAAGAATTTCATTTAAAATTTTAATTAATTTCTAAAATTTAAAATTCAAACTTGATGTATATTTATTTAATTTTGGTTATAATATATTTCTTCCGTTTTTAAAAGGATTACTAAATGTACAATTTTTATTGTCCTCAAAAGAATGTGATAAAGTACATTAAGTGAAGGAAAACTAAGTCATTTAGTGAAGTCCATTAATATATAAAAAATAAACGTACTCATCTATTTATATAATCTTGTAGGAGTGCTAGGGATAAATTTGAAATATTTTTACTCCCTATCCTATATTTTTACTTTTCTTATTATGTGTACAAATTTTACTTTACTCAATCTTTTGAGGACAGATGAAATACATGTGTGTGTGTGTGTGTGTGTGTGTGTGTGTGTGTGTGGTGGGGGGGGGGGGGTTAAATTTTCGATTGTAGATTATAAGAAAATTTGATGATCCATAAGGATGTGACGTAAAAACACCGATGACCACTTGATCTAATAGTATGATTCACTTCTATTAATATAGATATTGAGAGTTCGATTCTTGCACCTAGACCCCTATGAAGATAAGTGATGAAAATTGAAAATAATAAATTATTCCTTCTCCCACCTAGACATCTATGAATATGCTCCGAACCCTACCTAAATCCTTATAAAGACATGTGAAGACTCCTAGTGCGTGATGAAGATTTAAACCACCTAAACCCCTATTAAGACCCTTATGAAGATGTACAAGTGAAGACTCTTAGACTATGTTTATTTGTAAAAAATATATTTGGGATTAAACTATTTTTATTAATTTAACACTACCTCGAATTATTTTATCCCATGATGGGGGATTAATAATCATTTTAATAGTCTTATGGACTATTTTTTTTTAAATTATTCCTAAGGTTATTTATAAGGGATTATGTAATCTTATAATAAATGTGGGATTAATAGTCCCCCTCATTTTAAATTATTAAATGGCTTTATGGGACTAATAGTCCAACGTAACATTAAAAGACTAATAATCCTTCGTCAAATGATTAAGTAGTGCAAAATAGTGTTAAATTAAGACAAATAGTCCAATCCCAAACATATTTTTTTGCAAACAAACATAGTTCAGTGTATGATGAAGATTGATACCACCTAAACCCCTATGAAGACCCTTATAAAGACAGGTGAAAACTCCTGAAAACATGTGAAGACAGTACGGAAGGAAGCAGTGCGTATTGAGACCATTTAGACCCCTATGAAGACGGGTCTGAAAGGCGGACCTAGATCCCTATGAAGACAAATTCGAAAGCTAGTAGTAACTAGTAATATGATTAAACAAAGGGATAAATTATTATAGTAGATTAGAACATTAAAAAAAAAACCCCACAAATAGCCAAACTGAATAACATTGTTTGTTTGTAGTGTATCAAGTAAATTATAGACGTTGTACGTATTCGTAACTAATAAGGGTGAGTATGATGCGGTTTGAAGTCTAAAACACGCATGAAACAGCTTAGGTGCGGTTTGACAAACTTAAAATCGCACATGAAACCATTTGTGATTGGTGCAGTGCGATTTTGAACCATGCGGTGCGGTTTTTTTTGGTGCGATTTTGGTTTCAAAATCAATAAAAACAATTAAATTTTATGCAAGTCAAATTAACAATTTAGCATCACACAATATTAAATACCACTTTGATAATACACACAACCTTACTTATAATGTTTTGTTTAAACAAAAACAAAATATAAGTTACATGAGAGATAATTTCAAATGGATTAATTGAAAATTTATGCTCACATATTAAAATTCTAAATAGAGATAATTATATGACGGATAATTTCAAATGAATTAATTAAAGTGTGGCTTCCATAATAATGTTTCTTGATGTACTCCATGTTGAAAATGACCAAACGACGATAATAAAAAAAGCACGGTGCGGTACGGTTTTTTCATGTGCGGTTTTGTCCAGAAACCAAACCCAAATCGCAAATTCGGTTTTTCAACCTACCTAAAACTGTCACCTACGCCGGAACCGTTAGTGCAATTTTAATTAGTGCGGTTTGTACAATTTTTAGTACAGTTTCGGTGGCAAATTGATTTCCCTGGCAACTAATATATATATGCTTCTTTTAACTTTTACAAAGCTCACTACTCACTTTATTTGAAAATGAAGTATTGTTATACTAGTACTATACATACATATTTATATAGAATTATTCTAGACTTACTCACAAAAAATACCCGCTAAACTTACTCGCAAAAAAAACGAAAGAATATGGTCCCGCTTTATTTGTATTTTACAAATAAAGTGGGACTATATTTCTTTATCTTATTTATGAATAAGATTTATAGGTCAAAAATGAGGGTAAATGTAAAACCACTCATTTATATAAGTATATTGGATTTTATATTTTTTTGATACTTAAGTATATTGAATTATTGTTTGTTGATGTATGTATCGGGAGGCATTTACTTTATTTAAAAGGGCGTCCACTGTCCACACAGCTTTAAATGAGCGACCCACGTGGACCACTATATATATATAATTGCAACATATTATAATATGCAGACCTCGCTTTTTATATCTAAAAGTTGACGTTATAATGACATTTATTATAAAAAAATAAATTAATTATTTGTAAGAGAAATATCACGTGTTTTAATGAATATGTTCAACAAATTTACAAATTGTATGATCAATCTATAATAATCAGCAACTTGTGAATTTTAATTACGTATCATGAGCAATAAAATGAATGTAAATAATTTACACAAGTCATAGGAGTAATGAAAAACTGAACACCATATTAGTAAGTAAAGACTATAACTTGTTTGAAATAATTAAGCGAACAAACATATCATAAAATTAATTATTAATTATGTCATATTCTTGCAGATTAAAATTGCGACTCTGAAACCAATTAACTACATGCATGTTTAATGTTTTTTGTATTATCATCCTTTGAAATTTACCAAAAAAATTATTTATTTGTGTAGTGATATCCCTTTAGAAAATAGAGATTTAAAAATTAAAAAAAATGAAAGGACCATAGTTTTTTTCCACATAAGAAATAAAATGAAGTGTTCGATCTCATGTAGGAAAAATTATTAAATGTTTTTAGGCCATTTTATTTTAAATGTTAAAATAGTAACAATGAGTGGCATAAAAAATTATGTGACAGATACTTCAAAACCACCGAATAATTACTCCTCATAGCCACATAATTAATTTACCATTATAACTTATCGAGGGAGAAGCTACTTTCATGACAGTGAAGAACTTTTTTTTTTTCTTTTTTCTTTCTCCCTATTGATCCTCCTCCACTCCACAAATACTCTCTTTATATATATAGAGAGAGAAATTACAAATACATACGCTCACTTTAAATCTATCCATCAATTGTGTAAGTGATGGAGGAGTTGATGGTTTCCTCATCTTCATCGTCTTCTCTTGTCTCAGTGACGACACCTCAAGAACAATACCCACCATTACCAACCAATACCCTTCAACACAGCCTCCAATGTTTAGTCGAAACCCAGCCAGCTGATCACTCTTGGTCTTATGCCATTTTCTGGCAAGCCTACTCTAATGATCAACTCATCTTATCTTGGGGAGACGGCCATTTCCGTGGTACAACCAAGAACACACCACCACCTCTCAAAGACAGAAAGAAACCCATCAGAAAACTATCTCATGGTCTCTTGAATTATAACCCTGACGCCTCCATCATCGACGGTGATGTCACCGACGCCCAATGGTTTTACGTCTCCTCCATGGCCCGAACTTTCCCCGGGAACCTCTCTGGAGGGGTTGCCGGGAAGGCTTTTAGTTCCGGCGCCTACATTTGGCTAAGCGGACCTGATCAACTTGGCTCTTTCGAGTGTGAAAGAGCTCAAGAAGCTCAGATCCACGGGATTCAGACTTTGGTTTGCATTCCAACCTCTAGTGGAGTTGTTGAAATGGGCTCAACTATTCTCCTTAAAGAAAACTGGAACTTGGTGCAACAAGCTAAGTCACTGTTCGGATCAGATCTCGCCGGCTTAATCCATAAAGATCATGTCGACCCCAACAATAATAATATTAATGGGTTTGAGCTTGACCAGAGCATTTGTTTTTCAGATATTAATGGCCTTTTTACAAGCTTACAAGGTCAAGAGGACAGCATAAGCCTACAAGACGCCAAACTAGACCCGGAGCATTCCGATTCCTACTTTCAGTTTGTTGCTGCTGCTGCTGGTTGTGACGCTGGTACTGAGAAAAGAGCACCCAAGAAAAGGGGGCGAAAGCCGTGCACGGGGCGCGACGCGCCGGGGAACCACGTGGAGGCGGAGAGGCAGCGGCGGGAGAAGCTGAACAATCGCTTCTATGCGCTCCGGTCTGTAGTTCCGAATGTGTCACGAATGGACAAGGCATCCCTGCTGGCGGACGCATTCAGCTACATCAATGACTTGAAGGCCAAAGTGGAGGAATTGGAGTCGCAACTCCAAAAGGAATCCAAGAAACTCAAAATAGCAGCAGCAGCAGCGTCTACAGACACGGCCGATAACAACAATAGCACCACCACTTCTGCTGACCAAACAACCCCTAATTCTAACTCTAATTCAATGGTGCATCTAGAAATTGAGGTGAAGATGGTGGGTCCAGACGCCATGATCCGGGTACAATCGGAGAATTCGAATTACCCGGGTGTAAAAATGATGGAGGCGTTACGTGAGCTGGAATTACAAGTGCAACATGCAAGCATATCAAGTGTGAATGAGTTGATGCTTCAAGATGTGGTGATTAGGGTTCCTGATGCCTTGAGAACTGAGGATGCACTCAAAGCTGCGCTTCTTAGGGTGTTCGACCAATAGTTGATAATTAATTAATGGTTCCCTAATTCGGCATGCAAGTTTCTTTCCTTCCTTCCTTCCTTCTTTCTTCCTGTTCTTTTTCTTTTTCTTTTTGTTGACTTCATTAATTTCTGGTAGAGGTAAGTGCACGAAGGTTGTCTTGTAAACCAGTTTGCAGGCTGTTGATCATCCTAGCCTAAAAAGAGTGTAATTAATTTATTTATTGTGGGTAGTTGTAGTGAATTTTGTACATGAATCTGTGTGAGTATTTTTACAGTACCAGCTAGCGAGATTTTTACGGTACTATCTAGCTAGCTAGCTTGTTCCCCACTTTTATGGCACACGAAGGCTAGCTTGAAATGACCAAAAGTGGTGTTGGTAAATTAGCCAACAAACAACATTCAACAAGAGTGTAGTAGGTAGTTGTCGTAACTACTAGCCATAGTCCGTCAAAACTAATAAATGCATCCAAATTTTACCCTTTTCCAGCATTAATTATAAATTTAAAATTGAATAAATTTTGCTTTATGGTAAAGTTCTAAAGGATGAAATTTAGAATGTGGTTATCATATATTTTTCCGGATAGATAGAGTATCATATAATATATTCCAACATTTGATATATAAATGCAAATACTTAATTTGAAAATACGTATGTACGTGTCACTTGTCACGTATGATGCATATATGTGAGGTTATGCTTCTAACGTGTTAATTGTACAGAGATTGTGTGGCTCTTTAATCTTGCAATACATTTACAGAATGATGTCTAGTTATCACTTAAGAGTTAAGACTACCCACGGCCACTGCATATACCACGTACTAATTATCATCCTAAACATACATATTGCTCACTATAGCCTATTGTATTGGTAATCTATCAGCAGTGACACCCTTAACTGACTTAACTATTCTAGTTTAGGGATTAATTATAAGACGAAACCAAAAAAGGTCCCTTTTTTGCCCGCGAGTGCGTCCAGCCAAAATATCATGATGTACGTTCCAGTCTCCCAAGTTATGTGGACGAACTGGCCGGGACTTAGATTGCTCTGTCCCACCATGTCCTCCTACTCAAGAGTATATTTTACTAATCTTTATAATGGAATAACAACTTATTTCAAAAATGCTACGTACGAATAGTCTGTCTAATAACACTGCCATACAATTAATTTAGCTGGGGAATAATAAATAGCAACTAGTGAAGCAGTTGAGTGGAAAAAATTATTTCATATTTTTGAAGTAAGTAAATAATGTACTCTCTCTCACATATCTACGAATCTTAACATAAATAAATTCCACAAATATATAAAAAGAAAAAATATATTATTTATTTATTTTAAAAATATAAAATAATCTCTCATTGAGTGAGCCCGTACATTTTATCACATGTCAAAATGTATCAACCTCACAATTGAAAAAATCCACAGGGAGACAAATAATATTAACTGGCCCCACCTAATTATTTCTCCAATGTGGAGATAAATAGACAGACATTTTATCCTTTTCAACTTTTAGCGAGTATATGTACATACATACATCCTCAGTATCTTCTGTTAAAAGTGGTAGTTTTTTCATCCTTTTAATTAATCTGATTGGTCTCGGAAGCAAAAGGTCCACACCCGTTGATTGCCGTTTAGACGTGAAACTGAATGAGACCTTTTCCCGCCTGCGGTGGACTCACAAATATACGAAAAGAAAGTAGATTATTCATTTATTTTAAAAATATAAAATAATTTTAGTCAGATCTATTATTTAATTAGTGCTTTAAAGCAACACACCAATCCTACCCCCTACAACATGAATCATTCTAAAAATTCACTTGTAAAAGTCCAACTTTCAAAATCTTAACGGGCTCCCTGATACCAACTTTACTCATACGTGGTACTTTTTATTTTTTTTATTTTTTTATTATATAAGTCGTTTTAAAAAAAAATTAAAAAAAAAATATAAGTCGTTTTACACATATTTAGAAGAAAAAATTTAATTATTTTTTATTTTATCTTTAAAGATGGAATAACTAAGAGAGAGAGAAAAAAGAGTAATTAATTAGTGCATGAGTAGTAATAAAATTTTAAACTTATATTAATTACCTAATATTAATATTAATGAGATTTTTTAATATGTGTGATCATGTTATAAACGATTTATATAATGAAAATAAGAGAGTAAAACATAAACTTCACAAGATTATTATTATATATATATATATATATATATATATATAGCTTCAACAACGAAGCTGTAAAAATTCTTCCTCCCCTTTATAATAAGATAAGAGATATATTCCCTCCTCTACTAAAGGTTAAATTAAAAAAAAAAGTATCAGTAAAAGGTGATAATTTTGATTATTTAAAAGAGTAGATTCATTACGACCCGAATGTAGTAATAGTAGGTAGAAATGTTTGTAAATGGTTTTGGGAGTTAATTTGTTTTCATTGGTTTCATACATGTGCTCTAGCTAGCTGTATATGTGCTGATATGTATGAACAAGAGCGGGCATTTTCGTCTAAGCCTGTACCGTCGCATTCATGCCTGGTACGTATTTTTCAGGACCATATATATATTGCCATAGCCATTAATTACATACCAACAACCAATTCCCCATTTGATTTTTAATTGTCACTGTTCCACCCAATTCTTTTTCTAACCATACAAGTGTGAACTTATTTCTGGCACGGATGTTTCTTTCATCATCGTATTTAGGACCCCCCCCAAAGGAGGAAGGGGGCAAAAAAAATTAGATAACTCTCCATAAAATGAGGATGGATATATTTTTGCATCGTTGATTTCTTTCCTTTTCTAATGCCACGTATATATAGCAGATGGATGCAAACCATCATATATATATTCCTTCGGTCCTGAATACAACCTGAATACAATTATCTACGTACTATATAATTTTTCTATTAAAAATAAGACTCTTTTGAGGAAACGTATCATCTTTCATGAAATTAAAATATAAGCTTCATCTAAAGCCTCTCTCTAATATTGTTCTGATACAATAATATGCACCACAAGACGTGGACAAGAAAAGGAACAAACATCAACCCTCTTGGCACATTATTAGTACTAAAACACAGAATACCTACCTGCTCTCTAAATAACCAACTACAAACTCTCTTGGACCTTGTTTAGAGTCACAAATAAACCAGATAACTACTAGTTCTAAAGTAAGAGGCCTACTATCAACAGTCACATGCAGACTAGCGGGGCTTGGTAAAGAGGCCAGAGTTTATTTGGCTTCTGCATCTCCACCGCCTTTTCCAGTAGCTGAGCTTCCCGGGCCATCAGCACCAGAGGCCACAGCCTCAGGGGCATCTTGCTTATTTCCTCCACGTACATCACTCGGGGCTTTAGTTTCAGGTGGTGCAGTACTGCTGCCACCTCCACGACTGGCCTCAGCATGGATGGGATTCATACTGTTGTTGGCCCCTACTGGTCTCATACCCATTTGCCCTGGGAATCCCTGTGGGTGGTGTTGGTGCATTTGCTGTTGCTGTTGCTGCTGCAGTTCCTGCATTGGATGTGGGTTATTAAATTGTAAAGGCCCCTTTGGAGTGAAAACAGGCTGCTGTGGCACTGCTGCTGCTTGAGGATGCTGCATGTAAAACCCTCCTTGCTGCATCACAGGATGTGGAGCCAGCTGCACATGCCAATAGACAGATGAACAAGAATTCTACAACATTTTCAGTCCAAATGCAAACCACTTGAGTTTTGTAATGCACCTGCGAAGTCATCATTGGTCCCTGTGGTTGGGCATCAGCAATGGCAGCTAAATACATCAAATTCTTTTGAAGTAGAGCCTGGTAACTACATCATTAAATAGACATATTTCATGAACCCCAAAAAAACATGCAACCAAACACTGGAATGCGGTATCTCCAAGCTCTAGTTATATCCTAACAACACCACATGCTTCTGCGGATGTACGAATGCACATTCATCACCCACTTCCGCAAACCAGAACCGCGCAACAATAGGGTGGAGAGAGAGAGAGATAATTTTCATAAACTCGACTCATTATGCACTACATATATTTAGATACAGACTGAAAAAGATAATTTACACTGTAATTGTTATAAATGTGCCATCTCTTGAGCCACAGAACTGAACAGTGTACAGACAAATAAATTAAATTTGCACACCATAGATCTATCTTAGAGATGACACAAATATACAAAACCAAATCGGGACTACGAGTTTGTCTTTTAACATAGTTGTCAAAATCTTTGTATCGTACGATACGATAAGATACGGAGACAATTTGATACGTATCGCGGAGTGAATTGAAAATGACACCATATCGTACGATTCGATAAGATTATTATGATACAACACACTGCACGATACTTTTTAAAAGAAATCAACTTGAAAATATTTTCATGTAGATCCAAAAAAGTAAAAAAAAAAAAATTAAGCTTTTTACCATTTCAATTGAAGAGATTTTCTAGCATAAATATATTTTATATCGCTTCATGAGCGTTTAATCACTTTTAAGTAGTGTTCTAAAAATCCCCGCCTAGGTCCGATTAATCCCCGCCTAGGCGCTAGGCCCTCCCCTGGCGCCACGCCTAGGCCGCCTAGCGCCTAGCCTATGTCCAAAGAGGAAAAAAAAAATCCCTCCAGAAAAATATACGGGACTAAGTGGGCAAGACGGAAAAATTAGGCGATGCCTGCGGAAAATTTAGGCCTGCAATTTTTTTTTAAAATTTTAATAACTAAGTTACAAAACGACGTCGTAATAATAGATGAATAAGTTGAGGGCTGTTCAGACCTTACTTGGGAAGCGGTTGGTGAAGCATCCGAAGCGGATAGCGTGCTAGAACCTAAGAGAAATAGTAGAAATGTTAGAGTAAAAGAACTCTATGAAGAAATTTTTTTGTCTGATGATGACACGGAAGAAGAGGGAGATGAAAAGTATGCGTGTAAGCCCGATGGAGACATTATCTTGGAAGAATATGGGGAAAAAGAGTTAGAGAGAGATATAGAGGGATATGGAGATGAGGACTATTAGTTTGTATTTTTTATTATTTGTTTGTGTTTGAACTTTAAATAATTGCATGTTTTTGTTTGAACTTTGACATTAGCAACATGGATGTGTTTGAACTTTAAGCAAAGACCTTTATTATCTTTATTATAAATTGTTTTCCTTTATATTATTGTTTTGTTTAGATAAATGTAAGATACAATATTAAAATTGGCTTAAAATAAAAAATCCCGCCCAGGCCCCGCCTAGGCCCCCTAGGCGCTAGGCTCCCCCTGGCCTCCCGCTTCCCGCCTGGCGCCTTTTAGAACCTTGCTTTTAAGAGTATTATATCTTATTAAAAATGTCACTCTATTTTTTCTCATGTCACTTTCTAAAATAGATATATAAATCTTCACTTGTTAATTTGAATTATTCTCTTTTGTTTTATAAATTAAAAGTAAATCTGAATTTTCGTTTTCTCTTGTTACTCTATAAAGATTACTGAAATAATATCTAATAAATCAATTTAGAGTATTTTGACTATTGTTTAACTTTAAAAAAAAAATTTAGTCTATAATAATATTTACTTGACTATTTTTATATATAGTCAAATTTGTGTTTTATATGTTTAAATATATATTATTATATTTTTTTATTTTATTTCCGTATTGTATGATACAATTACTATTTTTATATATAGTCAAACTTGTGTTTTATATGTTTAAATATATATTATTATATTTTTTATTTTGTTTCCATATCGTATGATACAATCCACGATACGATACATGAAATACGATATGAGAGTTTTCGATACACGATAAGCTTCACGATTTGACAACTATGACATTTAATAACCCAAGATAAGTTTCAAATAACTAAACACAAAACCCACAATCAACTTCTTCCGTTTAGCTCCAATAAAACAAGCATCATGCTTATCACATTTTGTTTTCTATGAGAAGCAATTTAACAAATATCAGACACGACCTATAACTTGCACAGTTGTAAAATTGCATACGTGGGCTTCAGGCCACCTTCACTATTTTCAGCCCTAGATGAACCGAATCATTGGCATGCATATTAATGGTCAAAAAGTTGGTTTTTGAATTTTGATAGTAGAGCCATACATCCACATAGAATGTGTATTGAATCTATTTTATTAAAAAATAAAAATTTAAGATATTTTAAGTGTGGATGGACAGAAGGTAGAGGCTTGAAACCCTGACCACTCCCATGCAATGTTCTAAAAATCCTTCTACCAATGCCTAGGCCGCGCTTAGATGGGTCAGCCAAAGAATTAAAGCCAAAATAATTGTTGAAGAAATGATTACATATGTGAAATTAAAATAATAGTTAATAATGGGGTTCAATCAAGGCTTTGAACCTTTGCAATACTTGAAATGAATTTGATATGCCTCATAAGATTTTATTTGTATTTTTATTTGTTTGTAATTTTCATGTACAATTTAGAATATTTACATCTACTATAAGCTTCTAGTATAGGAAAATGTATAATAATAATTAATCCCTCCGCTGCCTATGTCTGCCTACAAATTTTTAAGACACTGCTCCATGTAGGGGAAGGTTTGATTTTCCTTGATATAAATGTGAAAATACCTTCTTTTTTCATAAAAAGAGTCACAATTGACTTTTTAATGTCAATTTGTAATGAATTATCTAAAACTTGCTATTATTATAAAATTTGTTGGTTTCAAAATCACATCAATTTAATTTTTAGCGTTTCGTGAATTGACTTCTTAAAGTCAAAATGGAAGTCTTCTTATTTTTTAATTTATTTTCTGGAACAAGAGTATATATTTGTTCTAGGTCCTTAGTGTGTCCTTTTTTGGTGCTCCTAATTTCTTTTGGTTTCCTACACCAATTTCGAGGGGGCTGAGCTGGGTTTGAGCAAGGGATTTTTTTTTTTTCATTTCTCCCAAGTCTTTTGTGTACACCGTGTACATGGGCACTGTCCCCCATTTGGCGGCTTGTTTAGTTAAACAGAAATATGTGTATATGACTTAATAATTAATATGATATAACATAAAATGATGGGAAATATCCAAATGAAGATTCAGATTTACCCAAAAGAAGGTAGCCACCACAAAATACAAAAAAGGGACACTAGTTAGAGTAGGGTGAATGCTTGAAGTTTGAACAGAGCATTCAACCACACAACACCTGCGTGCATGCACAGGCACTGCCACAAACACAGAGAGAGTCAATATGCAACTTACTGAGCACAGTCGGCAAGTTTTCCAAGATTCTGATTGTCCATGATTGCCAAGATTAATTTCTTATTGTCATCAAGGTACTGAATCATGCATAAAGAACAACAATTGCATCAGTTTATAGACAAGGTACTGAATCATGCGTAAAGAACAACATTTGCATCAGTTTATAGACAATGGCATAGGATCTGACAATACAAACTAATATTGCTTGGAGATCCAAACCTAGGATTAGATTTTAAAGGACTAAATGTAGGATTAAATTTTAAATGACTAAAAAAGTTCTATCCCGTTCTTAATCCTCACTAACAAACATAGGTTTAAAGTAATCCAGTAATATATAATATGAGCTCCATAAAATTTCCAACTCTCTTTTCTAGCTTCCAAACTTAAAAGGAATATAAGTCAAACTGAACAATTAATGCACTGATATGTGGATTAGGGTGACTCAACTTGAAACATCCCAAAATAGAGAGAGGGTCCCCTTAATTGGAACTGAGGTAGTATCACTTATCTATGAACATTAATGAATTCTCCACAAATTCCAAAAAATAAAAATGATAATAATAATAAAGGAGGGAAAAAATGGGTATACAATAACCTGGACTGGTAAAAGCATCATCCAGCCAAAAATACAGTGAAGGTCACAAGGAAGACTCTACTCTTAACGAGAAAAGATTTTGCATGTAGTTGCTTCAGCTTCACAGCCTACGTTGCATGATGCACTTACAAACAAGTAATAAAATTGGTGATGCATTAAGTTTGCCATCAAGAAAGTGAAATTCAAAGAATACCACTAAAAACAGGGTCAAAGATGAATAGACCCTATACAAAGTAACAAACGTCAGTGGGAGAGGTTCCAGTTTAGAATTATTCATAAGATAAAAAAACAAGACGAAAGAAATCACATAGCATAAGCTACAATGCATAGTAGAATCTAAGACTGATGTATGTAACCTCAGCACACAGTCCAATAACAAATAGAAGCCTTTCCAGAGATTCATTATTCTTGTTTATCTTGTCATTCATATACGGGAAGAAGCCCATGGATTCGGACTGAGGACAAATATAACAACTAGTTTCGACTTTCAACACATGCAGAAAAGAAATGCTATCCTCACTCAATCCATAATGTGATTTTACAAACCACGGCACATCTAACTATTCATTACTTGCGAGGATAGCTCAGTTGGTAGAGTTATCAGACTGAAGATCTCAAGGTTACGTATTCAATCCATGCTCACCCCCTCCAAAAAAGACACATCTAGCTGGATTAAGCATTACTAATTAAATCAGAAAGCAAGTGGAAGAAAATGTGATTTAATTCTCAGGCAATCCCAAGTCAATTTTTTTGGCAACTAAATTTTAATTTTGTACAAAATAGTAATGAACACTAATTACAAACCTATTTGAATGTCCAAGCATACCAAGTTCCAACTGACTGGAGTCTTCTAATTCTTGAAAATTGCTTGCTATAACTAGATAAATGTGCATGGCCATGAACACCAAAACATACATGAGAAGAAAACACCATGCTATATTTGTGACACTTGGTAAGCTATTTATGATAATAATTAACTGGACTAATAGGTTTCATTAATAAAGTTGTTAACTGGAATATCATTAAATGGGTGAAAGAGTAAGTGCAGGGGAGAGGGAGAGAGAGAGAAATAAGGTTCTGCAAAACAATTTGATGGATGATTTAACATGTGATTGAAAAATGGCATTATTGTAAAAGTGTGTTCCACTAACATGTTTGGAGGTCGGGTTTATTTGAATCATGGCTGTTTAGATCAAGGCACGGACAGTTATGAATGGGTTGACCGAGAATAAGGTCATAGCTGGCTATGTATCACTCCCAAATATAAGATATATTCAAAAAGGCGCCAAATGGGGCACCATCCTACCAAATGTGAAGTATAATAAAGGGAGGTGAAACACTAAAGAAACCCATATACATCAACAAAACTAAAGCCCTCCAAGAGCTCTCTAACCGAACTCACCCAAAAAAATAATTAATGACACCACACAAACCTGGGAAAGACCTAGCATCGTAATATTTAAAAATGTGATTTCACTTCAGCGCCAATAAAAAAGTAAATCATATGTAAATGAAAATTGAATAATCCTCACATGTGCATTGCTCATCAGAAACTATTGATTTGTAGGTGACCATTAAAACAGAGCTTCATTCCCCTTTTGCCTTTAAAGGCTCATTTGCGTATGGCGTCATCTCTAAACATCTATCCTTTTTACACCCCTTAATTCAAGGATCTCCATTTTATTTCAAAGTATGTCATCTCTTTATAAAAAAAATTATTTTTTATTTTGAATTGGCAATCTCTTTAAAATATTACTTTACAGTTTAGTGGCTATTAGAGTCGAGGGTTTAGGGGTTAGGGTCACTGTTTAACACTTTCTATATGTTCCATGAGCATGAAATGATTTGTTTGTCGTAGAGTTTACAGGGTTACCAAATTACTCATTCAAGATTGAATTTTTTTATGTATCCATATCATTGAGTTTGATATATGATCGGCTATATATGTAAACAAGATCAAACTTAACTTACCGAAATTATACATCTTTAAAAAAAACTAAAAATAATTCTCCCTTGTTTATTAACTCACAAAACTATAATGAAGAGATTATCATCTTTAACGGTCACAATCAAACTTAAAAAGCTTTCAAGCTATGAATTAAATGATGGCCTGAATCAAAACAAAAACTATTGTCAAGAAAAATGAGCAAGAGAATCGTAGAATAAAGACAGTAAAATGGAAAGAAGTAGTGGGGTATTATTAATTACCTTTTGGATCTGTTCGGTTGTTATATTTGATGGGGGGAATGAAGGCATCATCGGCATCATTGGCTGTGGTTGCTGCATTTTATTTTTTTTTGCTTAAAACTCGAACCCTAATAATTCCCAAAACCAAAAATGAGAGAAAGTTTCCCTAATTAGAAACAATTGAAAAACTGTAGCAGAAAAAAAGATAAAGATGGGTATACTTCACCTTAGGTTGGTGGGGATCCGGGGCTTTTGGATTTGGTTTTGCGGAGAAAGAGAGAGTTGAGGAGGGTTGTTGAATTTGGGACAAAAATACTAGCGTCACGTGTGAACTTTAGTAATTTATCCAGAAGTAAAAATGGTGGGTGGGGAATGGGGAATGGGGAATGGGGAACGGGGATGGGTAACAGGGTAAGTGACTGGTTTTGGCCTCAAAACTGACAAAAACGACACTACTGTACGGGGAAATTTTCTACTGTCCTAAGGATATGTCTAGTTTTTACCGAGGTGACTTCGTTTTTGTGTTGCACACTGTCCTAAAACTGCTTTCATCAATAAACAGCAACACACTAGTTCAGAATTCTAGGTGATGATCAAGAAAACTTTATTGCATTCAATTCATTAACCTTTTTTCTAAAATCTAATGTAATCAAACTTCTTCCTTTTCAGTTAATATTTTAAATTCACATGTTGTAGACCAGTAATTTATACATTAAAATGTCTATTAAGAATTTGTTATCATAATTAGAAGGTATTGAAATGAGAATGAACATTATTACATTCTTTTACCATAAAAGTTAAAACACTTGTATAGATCA
Source organism: Hedera helix (assembly GCA_947179155.2). NCBI lineage: Eukaryota > Viridiplantae > Streptophyta > Magnoliopsida > Apiales > Araliaceae > Hedera > Hedera helix. Next base: position 45,132,631 of record OX359280.1, read on the forward strand.
ACAAATGTACTACTACCGACAGACAATAGTTTAGCTCTTCTCCACTTTTATATTTATTTATTTATTAATTTTTGGAGTGATCACACATTCAAATGAAATAATCAACTATTAATAGATATGTATTGGGATTCACTCATACTTTTGTTCAGTGTGTGAATCATTAGAAAGCGTGTGATACATTTAATAAATACATCAGACAAGCAGGATTTGTCAAATTGGTGAACCTAGGTATATCGCGTATTCTTACTTTTCTGTTCTTCATCTAATATTCTGTGTGATTGTGTTCTATTTCGTTATTAAATTCTAGCAATATGAAATAATCAACTCACACCCTATGAGTGATGGATGCAAATTTTACAAATAAGAAAGAAAGAAAGAAAGAAAGAAAGAAAAAACCTCATTTAAGCAAGAGTCTAAGACCTCATTTAGTGTTTTTCTTCTTGAAGTATAATTGAAGAACTATTAATATACAGACTTTAGTATAAAAGTTTACACCAAAAAATAAAAAAGACTATTATAAAAGTACTACTAATTATAAATAAACTCCATTGGGCCCATTGGAGTAAGTACCAAGAAACATTGGGAATTACTATTACCCAGGTTTGGAGTGATCGTGATCAAATCGAAAATTGGTCCGATAGAATTGTTGTAAGACCCCGAATTTTATGAAATACAAAATTTAATTTTTCTTCATATATATTTTTTTTGAAACAGTAAGTGGTTAAATCGATAAAGTTAAAAGTTAAGGATGTTATGTGCAAATTTTATTTTGTCGGACAATATTCGCTTTGTCGGGGAATATTCGTTTGGTCGGGGAATATTCGTGCCGTACGACGGCGCCGAAATAATAAATTATTGGTGGACCCCACAACGGAATATTTGTCGGATATAGAAAACGACAGAAGTAACCTTTTTAAATAAAAATAGTCAACGGAACTGTTAAAATACCGGTGATAAAAGAATAGTAGCATACGGTAGTTTATGGTATTTTCTGTAGCACACGGTACTCTACAGTAACACACGGTATTGCATAGTGTCTCATATTATTGGTCTGATAATTGACACCGTAACTGTTATGCATCATTTCATCGATAATTGTCACTGCATAATATTTTATATTATCAATTCAATAATTGTTGTTGCACTGTTTTTAAAATTATTGAACCTAATAATTGTCACAGTAACATATGCACAGTAATTCACATTATTGAATCAATAATTGTCATTACACAGTAACGTATGCTTTATTTTACATTATTGTTATCTCTATTATGATGTTATTTAAACAGTTGTATTTCATTAATTTATTGACTTGATATCTAAGAGCTAACTATACTGTATTTATAACAATTAGTCATAATAATTGAATTGATAAAGTTATTTGTTTATAATATAAAGTTAGGTGATTATTAGGTGATATGAAATGAATGGTGTAGATTAAAGTGTGAATTATTGTTGAATAATTGAATTGATTTGTTTATAATATAAAGTTAGGTAATTATTAGGTGATATGAAATGAATGGTGTAGATTAAAGTGTGAATTATTGTTGAATAATTAAATTGATTTGTTTATAATATAAAGTTAGGTGATTATTAGGTGATATGAAATGAATGGTGTAGATTAAAGATAATATAATATTTGAAATGGATGGTGTAGATTAAAAGGTGATCTTTAAATGAATGGTTTAGATTAAATGAATGATAAGATTTTTGGCTATAAATAGAAGCATTAACTTAAGGATTTTTCATAAACTTCCTTACTTGTTCTTTCTTTCTCTCTCTAAATACTTCTTGTGAAAGTTCTCTCTAAGTGTGCTTAAGTCATCTTGAGTATTTGTGAAGATCTATATGTATACGTATACTGTTCAAGTTAATCAACCTCATTTAAATCAATATCCAGTCACGTGTTGAGGTAAGGGATACCATCTTTTTCATCTTCCATTATTCAAACGTACTATGGTAAGGGATTATCATTATTTGATTATCGATAATAATATTGTTTCTTCCTTACTCATAAGACGTGCCTTTTATTTCCATGTATTAAATTGTGAGAATAACCTTACGGAGCGGATTGCCGCCTGTTGGTGAATAACCTTTCGTATTCATTCATTATTAATCTCTGAGAATAACCTTACGGAGCGGATTGCCGCCTGTTTGGTGAATAACTCTTTGTACTCAAATTCTATTAAATTGTGGGAATAACCTTACGGAGCGGTTTGCCGCCTGTTGGTGAATAACCCTTTGTATTAATTTCCTTCACCTTTTGTTAATCAAACCTGCTACGGTAAGGGATATTATTTTCTTTCATACTCCTAAATCGAAATTTATTATGGAACTATTGCTTCTATAATTCCTGAAAATATTATATGTTCCATAATAGTTGAACTTCATTATTTCAACTGAACCTTCCTATTTACGTGAACCTTTCTATTGAATTGTAACCGTTATTCTGAACTGTGGATCTTGAATTTCACTCCACATCATGTTGACAATTTGGACATTATTTGAATCTGTACAAAGTAAACTTCCGATACTTATTGTTATCCTATTTCTTCTGTTCATCATTTATATCATTCTAATCATCCAAAAATCAAGCTGTTGTGAATATCTGTGGCCGGGGGCACAGATGTGATATATTTGTTGAACAGATGATAGGTTAAAGGCGATATAATAGGTTAAAGGCGATACATCTGTTCGGTGTCTTTTATGGCACGTGGTGAATGTTCTCTTTGGCCCGTAGTGCAAAGATGAACTGTTGTTTGGTATGATTATGACCAAAGGCTGAATCTGGTATAATCATGACCGTTGGTGCTATATTGAATATCTTTGGCCCGTAGTACAAAGATGAACTGTTGATGTGCATGATTATGATCAGGAACTGTGAATTTGTATTATCTTGACTAATGATATTTCAGATGATAAAAGTTGATGATGTTTTTCCTAAAAAGAGAACCGAGTGGACATTATAGTCTGCATTATTCTTCTAATAGATTACTCATTCCGCTGCTATTATTGATCTGAACGTTGTTTAAGAATTTAACTGCAGTTTTTGATATAAACCTTGTAGTCTATTGTATTCTATCAAGAACTCAACTGTTGAAGACTAATGATAATTTATTCGTCATTATCTTAGTCATGATATTCTTTACTGGGCTATTTGAGCTCACCCTTTCTTTTGTTCCATTGTTTTTCAACAGGAGATGAAAACATAACAGGGTCTAGCCGGGGAATGGAGTGAGGGTTCGAGGAATAGTTATCATAGTCTTCACGTTTTGTAAAATAGTGTGGCAATAATAGTGAAGACTTAGTTGTGTATTATTATACACTGTATTGTTGTACGTTGTGCTTTGTTGTAATAATTTTGTTGTAGTATTTTGACGACTCAAGTTTGGGCTGTGTGGGCCCAGATTTGGGGGCGTCACAGTTGGCATCAGAGCTTAGGGATATGGTCTTTAATGGAGATCTGGGGTTAGAACTAGGAGGGGAGAGACGAATAGAATCAATCACTAGTGTGTCCTACCTAAATTAGATTTATTTTTTATCTAATGAATCGATTTGAATGTAGGAACATGAAGAGATGAGTCAGTTTATTTGAACTAACATTTATTTTGTGACCACAGTTAATTATGGCATCTGGAAATCAGGAGGTTAACTATGAAATTACCGAAACAAATGTAGCTGCAAAACAAGAGGCGACGAATAATCTTCTTACAAACTCAGAGTTGAATCATTTGCCTAAGGCAAAAATTATGCGTGTTCTATCCAGTAAGGATGAAGGTGAAAGCTCTGCTACAGTCGTTCCAGATCCATTCTTAGAAGCAATTAAAGGAAGTAACGAACTTGCGGAAATTATTGCCTTTAATTTACTCACTAATTGGGAGAGTGATATCACATGGTTATGCTCTATAACAAAGGATCAGAATATATGGACTTTTCATATTAGTCTTTGGGATTTATGGTGTTCCAGCTATGATTTTCAAGATTATTTAAAAATGATGTTTCTATACTTTTGGGCGTTACAATTTAGAGGAATTCAGGTTAAGTTAGTCACTATCGTGGAAACTGCAGTCTATCGAAAATACTATTTTAATGGAAATCATTGGTACCTTACTACTGATGAAGTTGATGAACCCGAGAAACAGTTTGCTAGAAAATTATTCAGTGGTATTCTCATGGTTGAAATACGTGAAGATCCGAATGAAGTATTCGGGATTCGATTTGACGATAACAGTCAAGAAACCGAATGAGGTGATAACCGGTAAGCTATTCATAAATTCTCGTGAAGTCTATGCCATATTAGATACTGGCTCTATCCACTCTTTTATCTTACCTATATGTACTCAACGTTTAAATTTGACTATTGAAAACTTAAATCTTGTCTTATCAGTTGAAACCTCATTGGGAGAAATACGTATTACATTTACTATCTATAAATCTTGCCTAGTTCAAATCAACAACCTCACATTACCTGTTGACCTTATTTCTTTGGAGATGCGTGAATTTGATGTGATTTTAGGAATTGATTGGTTGACTACTCATCATGCTAAAATTGATTATTTTCATAAGATTATTAGTTTTCATATTCCTAATCAACCTGTCATGCAAATTCAAGCAACTAAACCATTGAAATCTATAACTGTTATTTCTAGCCATAAAGCCATTCGTTTATTGAAAAACGGATGTCAAGCCTTTTTAGCTCATGTCACTGATTTGAACAAAAACACGTCAAACTTGAATGATATTCCCATTGTTAATGAGTTTCCTGACGTTTTTTCTGAGGAACTTTCTGGCTTACCCCAAACCGTGAAATTGAATTCTGTATCGATCTTGAACCCGGCACTAAGCCCATTTTTAAAGTCCCATACCAAATGGCTCCCATAGAACACCAAGAGTTGAAAGTTTAATTACTAGATATCGGTATCATTCATTCTAGTACAAAACTTATATCGAGCGAGGAATGCGAGAAGAGTTTTCAAGAACTCAAGAGGAGACTTGTTTCAGCTCCTGTTCTGACCATACCATCAGGATCAGGAGAATTTGTTATCTACAGCGATGCTTCTGGCAAAGGTCTAGGCTGTGTCCTTATGCAACATGGAAAGGTTATAGCCTATGCCTCTCGACAACTCAAAGATTATGAGAAAAATTATCCTACTCATGATCTAGAGTTGGCAGCAGTCGTTTTCGCGTTGAAGATCTGGAGACACTACTTGTACGGAGAAAAAGTGGATATCTATACGGATCATAAAAGTCTCAAGTATTTCTTCACCCAGAAGGAACTCAACATGCGACAACGACGTTGGCTTGAGCTGTTAAAGGATTATGACCACACAATCCAGTATCACCCGGGAAAGGCGAACGTTGTAGCTGACGCTTTGAGCAGAAAATCTTATGCGAGTACAAGTGCACTGCTGACAACACAAAAGTGTATTTTGTACGACTTGCAAAAGATGGAGATAGAGCTAAAGACATCAGGGACCCACTCGAAGATTGCTCACGTGCGAGTAGAACCAACTTTAATCGATAAAATTAAAGCTGCTCAAGCTACCGATCCGGAACTGATAAACATGATAAAGAAAGTACAAGAAGGTGCCATTCCCGAAGCAAGAATCGACGAGAAAGGAATACTTCGAGTCAACTCTCGACTCTGTGTTCCTAACGATCCTGAATTAAAGCATAAAATCATGATGGAGGCACACAACACGCCGTTTGCAATCCACCCAGGAGGTACCAAGATGTATCGAGATCTTCGACATACATTTTGGTGGAACAATATGAAAAGAGAGATTGCGGAGTTTATCTCAAGGTGCCTAACTTGTCAACGTGTCAAGGCAGAGCATCAAGTTCCTAAAGGTCCATTACAATCACTTGAAGTTCCCGAATGGAAGTGGGAACACATCAATATGGACTTCGTGACGGGTCTTCCAAAAGTTTCTCAAGGCTTAGATGCAATTTGGGTGATCGTAGATAGATTGACCAAATCTGCTCATTTCTTGCCTATACGAGAAAACTTTTCACTTGAACGTCTTGCCGGTATGTACATAAATGAGATCGTGAGATTGCATGGCATACCAGTTTCCATAGTTTCTGATCGAGATCCTAGATTCACTTCACGCTTTTGGATCAGTCTACAAAAAGCTATGGGCACTGAACTACGTTTTAGTTCTGCATACCATCCTCAAACGGACGGACAATCGGAAAGGACGATCCAGACCCTCGAAGATCTTTTGAGACTTTGTTTATTAGACTTCAAAGGAAGTTGGGATAAGTACTTGCCGTTGGTGGAATTTTCTTACAACAACAGTTACCAAGCAAGCATAGGCATGGCTCCATTCGAGGCATTGTATGGAAGGAAGTGTCGCTCTCCAATATGTTGGAATGAAGTAGGAGAAGCAAAATTGTTGGGACCCGAGTTGGTACGCTTGACGACCGAAAAGATCCAAATGATCCGACAACGAATACAGACCGCACAAGAACGACAAAAGAGTTATGCTGATCTTTATCGGAGAGACGAAAGTTTCAACGTCGGAGATCATGTATTCTTACGTGTTTCTCCATGGAAAGGGGTTACGAGATTCGGAAAGAGAGGAAAGCTCAACCCTCGATTTATTGGCCCATTTGAAATCCTCGATCGAATAGGAACCGTAGCCTACAGACTAGCCCTACCACCAAGTATGTCTCGCATCCATAACGTTTTTCACATATCTATGTTACGTAAATATGTGAAGGACCCAAACCACGTCATTGAGTTAGAACCAGACGTTATAGCAGAGGATTTAACATACGAGGAGGTACCTGTTAAGATCCTGGATAAGAAGGAGCAGATCCTACGCTCAAAGGTTATACCTCAAGTTACGGTTTTATGGAGGAACCAAGATACTGAGGAAACGACCTGGGAGCTAGAATCTGAGATGAAATCTAAGTATCCTTACCTCTTCGATATGTCAGGTACGTCAATTTCGGGGACGAAATTTCATAAGGAGGGGAGGTTGTAAGACCCCGAATTTTATGAAATACAAAATTTAATTTTTCTTCATATATATTTTTTTTGAAACAGTAAGTGGTTAAATCGATAAAGTTAAAAGTTAAGGATGTTATGTGCAAATTTTATTTTGTCGGACAATATTCGCTTTGTCGGGGAATATTCGTTTGGTCGGGGAATATTCGTGCCGTACGACGGCGCCGAAATAATAAATTATTGGTGGACCCCACAACGGAATATTTGTCGGATATAGAAAACGACAGAAGTAACCTTTTTAAATAAAAATAGTCAACGGAACTGTTAAAATACCGGTGATAAAAGAATAGTAGCATACGGTAGTTTATGGTATTTTCTGTAGCACACGGTACTCTACAGTAACACACGGTATTGCATAGTGTCTCATATTATTGGTCTGATAATTGACACCGTAACTGTTATGCATCATTTCATCGATAATTGTCACTGCATAATATTTTATATTATCAATTCAATAATTGTTGTTGCACTGTTTTTAAAATTATTGAACCTAATAATTGTCACAGTAACATATGCACAGTAATTCACATTATTGAATCAATAATTGTCATTACACAGTAACGTATGCTTTATTTTACATTATTGTTATCTCTATTATGATGTTATTTAAACAGTTGTATTTCATTAATTTATTGACTTGATATCTAAGAGCTAACTATACTGTATTTATAACAATTAGTCATAATAATTGAATTGATAAAGTTATTTGTTTATAATATAAAGTTAGGTGATTATTAGGTGATATGAAATGAATGGTGTAGATTAAAGTGTGAATTATTGTTGAATAATTGAATTGATTTGTTTATAATATAAAGTTAGGTAATTATTAGGTGATATGAAATGAATGGTGTAGATTAAAGTGTGAATTATTGTTGAATAATTAAATTGATTTGTTTATAATATAAAGTTAGGTGATTATTAGGTGATATGAAATGAATGGTGTAGATTAAAGATAATATAATATTTGAAATGGATGGTGTAGATTAAAAGGTGATCTTTAAATGAATGGTTTAGATTAAATGAATGATAAGATTTTTGGCTATAAATAGAAGCCTTAACTTAAGGATTTTTCATAAACTTCCTTACTTGTTCTTTCTTTCTCTCTCTAAATACTTCTTGTGAAAGTTCTCTCTAAGTGTGCTTAAGTCATCTTGAGTATTTGTGAAGATCTATAAGTATACGTATACTGTTCAAGTTAATCAACCTCATTTAAATCAATATCCAGTCACGTGTTGAGGTAAGGGATACCATCTTTTTCATCTTCCATTATTCAAACGTACTATGGTAAGGGATTATCATTATTTGATTATCGATAATAATATTGTTTCTTCCTTACTCATAAGACGTGCCTTTTATTTCCATGTATTAAATTGTGGGAATAACCTTACGGAGCGGATTGCCGCCTGTTGGTGAATAACCTTTCGTATTCATTCATTATTAATCTCTGAGAATAACCTTACGGAGCGGATTGCCGCCTGTTTGGTGAATAACTCTTTGTACTCAAATCCTATTAAATTGTGGGAATAACCTTACGGAGCGGATTGCCGCCTGTTGGTGAATAACCTTTCGTATTCATTCATTATTAATCTCTGAGAATAACCTTACGGAGCGGATTGCCGCCTGTTTGGTGAATAACTCTTTGTACTCAAATTCTATTAAATTGTGGGAATAACCTTACGGAGCGGTTTGCCGCCTGTTGGTGAATAACCCTTTGTATTAATTTCCTTCACCTTTTGTTAATCAAACCTGCTACGGTAAGGGATATTATTTTCTTTCATACTCCTAAATCGAAATTTATTATGGAACTATTGCTTCTATAATTCCTGAAAATATTATATGTTCCATAATAGTTGAACTTCATTATTTCAACTGAACCTTCCTATTTACGTGAACCTTTCTATTGAATTGTAACCGTTATTCTGAACTGTGGATCTTGAATTTCACTCCACATCATGTTGACAATTTGGACATTATTTGAATCTGTACAAAGTAAACTTCCGATACTTATTGTTATCCTATTTCTTCTGTTCATCATTTATATCATTCTAATCATCCAAAAATCAAGCTGTTGTGAATATCTGTGGCCGGGGGCACAGATGTGATATATTTGTTGAACAGATGATAGGTTAAAGGCGATATAATAGGTTAAAGGCGATACATCTGTTCGGTGTCTTTTATGGCACGTGGTGAATGTTCTCTTTGGCCCGTAGTGCAAAGATGAACTGTTGTTTGGTATGATTATGACCAAAGGCTGAATCTGGTATAATCATGACCGTTGGTGCTATATTGAATATCTTTGGCCCGTAGTACAAAGATGAACTGTTGATGTGCATGATTATGATCAGGAACTGTGAATTTGTATTATCTTGACTAATGATATTTCAGATGATAAAAGTTGATGATGTTTTTCCTAAAAAGAGAACCGAGTGGACATTATAGTCTGCATTATTCTTCTAATAGATTACTCATTCCGCTGCTATTATTGATCTGAACGTTGTTTAAGAATTTAACTGCAGTTTTTGATATAAACCTTGTAGTCTATTGTATTCTATCAAGAACTCAACTGTTGAAGACTAATGATAATTTATTCGTCATTATCTTAGTCATGATATTCTTTACTGGGCTATTTGAGCTCACCCTTTCTTTTGTTCCATTGTTTTTCAACAGGAGATGAAAACATAACAGGGTCTAGCCGGGGAATGGAGTGAGGGTTCGAGGAATAGTTATCATAGTCTTCACGTTTTGTAAAATAGTGTGGCAATAATAGTGAAGACTTAGTTGTGTATTATTATACACTGTATTGTTGTACGTTGTGCTTTGTTGTAATAATTTTGTTGTAGTATTTTGACGACTCAAGTTTGGGCTGTGTGGGCCCAGATTTGGGGACGTCACATCAATGACTAGGTATCTATATTCCTAGCCTTCCTACTTATACCACATTCTCTCTTATGTTGCGTTTGGATTGATGAAACGGAATGGAGGACGGATTGAAATGATTTTAAAGTATTTTAAGTGTATATTTGGTTGTTGGTGGTGGTGGGTGTTATGACACTCCCAAATTCAGATACCACTACCTCGAATTTGGTGCTCAGGCAATAATAAAAATAATCACTGCTAAATAACATTTAATACTAATGCAAAAATACATAAACATATGTTGTCTATTACAATGACTTTCTAATCCCAATGCCTACAACTTTTACCAAATATACATTACAAACTACAAAAGAATAACAGTGTTTGTGTTACATTATATTAATTCTAAACAAAATATATAACATGCAACAACTATCCAGCTTTAACTAAGATTTCACTTTTCCTTTGCCTTTATCTTTAATCGACCCTTTAGGTCTAGCTGCAATATTTTCATGACATAGTAAGGGTGAGCAACTAGTTTGCTCAACAAGTTTAAAAAGAATACAAAATATGTTATGAAAAAAATAATGACTGAAAGATTCGATAATAGGAATTTGATATAATCAACGCATAATTTAATGAGTGAGAATTGATTATTTAAATGCTAAATGGTCAAAAGACCGTGAACTTTTGCTTTGAGGAATCAGTCACTTAATTGACCCTCTTAGGTTACATTTTTCTCCTTGTGTCCAACATGTGTATGCATAATATTTAGTCTGTTTGTATCATTTATCATATACTTAGGTTCTTCCCTATTATAAGTTGTTCTTCTCAATTTAAGAATTCGTATCACTATGGTTTGGATAGATTTCAAAATAACTTTAAATGTGTCTGGCCGAATAAGTGACTTAAGACTTTTTCTTAAACAGTTCATAAATAAAAAAACTTTAAATGTTTCACAGTTCAATAATGGAACTTGAATTTAACATGCACTATGTGCGAATGTCACTGTTAATGTTAATGTGGAATAACTTGCAATAATTAAACCACAATAACATGGTTTGGACTAGTTTTAATAGTATTCAAGTCAATAGATTGACACATACATGGTCTAGCCGAAACAATTGGCATAGACCTACTTCTCAATTTCAATTCAATGTTTAGTCGAACAATTGGCTTAGACTACTTCTCAACTTTAATTCAATGTCTAGCCGAACAATTGGCATAGACCTATTCCTTTAAACAGTTCTTATTAAGAATATGACTTGCAAATACACATTCGTGCGAATAACAATAATTAAAACGATATGGAATAATTATCAATAATTAATCCAGCTTAAGCAATAAAATAATTCTAGATTTAAAATATCTTACAAGACACATATCAATTAAAGTTTAGGAACTTGCTCAATATAAAACTTGAGTAAGGTTATAAACTTGCCTGTCTGTCGACTTATGGCTAATTTGCTTAATTTAATCTCCTCTTAATGACCAAACATTAATAATGTTGGCCTATCAATTACTACTGCATATAATCGTGCACTTTAAACACTTACCTATGCTATTTATCTAGCAAATAATCAATCACATAACACATATAATTTTATATACTATCATTAATCGTATAAGACACTTAATTGATCTTATGTTAATAATTTAATTAATCAATATTATTTTTCTTAAATGTTAAACACTTATTAAACCCTTAAACAATTTATTATAATTATTTAATTAAATTATTTTTATTTTATTAACTCTATCTTCATTTAATTACTACTTAATATTAGTTAAAGAGTAATTAATTAATTACCTTTAGTCATTATTTAACAAAAGATAATGACTAATTATGTTTATTTATTATTTAAAGTTAATTAAATAATAAATAATTAAAGCATTAATCTTAATTGCCTTTAATTATTATTTAATAATAATTAAATAATAATTAATTTATTAATTAGTTTATTAATTTTAATTATCTTTAATTATTATTTAATTAACATTAAATAATAATAAATTAATTAATTATCCTTACTTATTATTTAATCTTAATTAAACAATAAATAATTATTTTATTAACTTTAATTATTATTTAATGTTAATTAAATAGTAATTAATTAATTAATTATACTTACTTATTATTTAATCTTAAATAATTAGTTAACAACTTAATTACACCTTAATTATTATTTAATGTTACTTAAATAATAATTTAATCAATTAATTATCCTTACCTATTATTTAATTTTAATTAAATAATAAATAATTAGTTTAATTATTATTTAGTAGTAAAATAATAATTAATTATCTTCTATTTTTATTATTTAGTAAGGTATTATTCAATCATTAATTTTAATAAATACTTAATGACATCATAATTATCCAAACTAAATTTTATAATATTCTTTATTAAATTACAAACATTTTTTCTTTTGGAACTATCACAAGAACCGGCTTAGAAAGACTCGAACCGAACCCCACAAGTTAAAAAAAATCGGATCGGCCGATTTTCTTTCCAGAAAATCGGCAGAATGTTTTTAACATTTCCTGATTTTGCTTTATTTACAAAAACTTGAATAAAATGAAATCTACAAGTCCGATTGACCTCAAATTGGTCTTGTTGGATTCGTATCTTTCCGAACTACAAGATTCCATCATCAAAATATAAATTTGGATACGATTTGACTACTAAAAATGACCATGAAGTGGACTATGAGGTCCTTTGGTTCAAAAATTCATATCTTGCTCATTTTAAATCATTTTCAGATGATTCCATAGAGATTTAGTTCTTAACTTACCCATATATTCTCAAAAAATATAAAACCATAAAAATAATTTGTAGATTTTAAAATATGTCATTTATTCGAACAACCTATGTTTTGTGCGTCGGTAAAAATGTTTTCAAACATTATGCTAGATTTTTCAAGATAAACCCATACCACTACATATTTAAACCATATGACATCCTATATAAACATGTCTAGCATGATTCTAAGTACAAAGAGCTCAAAGATAACATTTCTATCATAAAAATTAGACCTAGCAAAAAGGCCCGGCCCAAAAAAACCGGGCTTTGGGCTTAAAAAATGCAATCCAAAAAAATCTGAGCCGTTTCTGGTCCGGCCTAACCCGGGGGCTATTTTTTTTAATTGCTTGACATTGTTGACAAAAAAAAAATTATTGATTATATATGTATATATATTGTTCACATCTAGAATTCTTTCACTATTGTTCGTGGATTGTCTTCTCTTAGTTGATTGGTTTGGAAGCTTTTACCTAAAGAGGAAAGGTAGTGGTGATACAAGAAAAACAAATTTCTAATATATTTTTCCCAATTGCTCCTCTCCTAATAAGTTAGTGATCAACTTAATTCTTCAAGCTGACACCAGTTGCATAATTTTTATGTCCCATGCATAAATATATTTTTCTGTGAAGGACAATGGAATCGAGACATGAATTAAGTGGAATATTTCATTTTGCTCTTGGGTTATGTATAAAAGGTAGCTAGTGTGACAAGAGTTTTAGTAGCATCAGACCATTAGTATTGAATATCATGGCTAATATAGAGAGGTGAGAGGTTTTGATTTTTGAAGCAAGTTTGATTTTAATATAAAATTATTGATTGTTTTATTTTATTTATTAATAATATTATATGATTATATAGAAATTATGTGTCATAATTATAAATAATTAGTGTTAGTATTTATTTTAAATTATAAGTCATAATAAATATTTTTTTATATAAAAAAAAAATCAAATGGCCCGCCCCACGCGGGCCACGGGCCTAACATTTCTCAGCCTGCAAAAAGTCGCGCCATTTTTTGGCCCGGCCCGTCGAAAGCCCTTCCCGTTTGGGCCGGCCCGGCCCGTTTGTCAACTCTAATAAAAATTAAAAGAAAACCAAGATTAGGGTTTTTAAGGAATTTTTATACCTTTTTGACTTGGGATCTACTTTTCTCTCATTTCCAAAATAGATGATGGAGTTAGATGACATCCAAGAACACCCCTTGAAGTAATCTATCTTGACTCGATAGTGACTCACTAAAGACACTTATTAACTCACTATCTTTTTCTTGAACTCACAGAGTTACCTCACTCCAACTCACTAACTCACAATATAAGGAGCTCTAGCAATAATTTTATAAACTCTAACTTAAATGTGCTAGCCTCTATTTATAGAAGTATATATATATATATATAGATTGGATTTCAACATTTTTACAAAATTTGCTAGCTAAAAAGTTGAGTGTTCCACACACTATTAACAAGTAAACAAAATTGATAAAATTTAGAGTCCATGAACATGCCTCCCTTAACCAGCCATACCCCTTAATGTGACCCATTTTTGATTTATTTTTATAGTCAATTTGGTAAATAATGGATCTTCTAGAAGGTAGGCTTATTGAATCAAAGTTTGAGCTTGAAATTTAATTATTTGGGCCACTAAAATGCATAATAACTCATCAATATTGGGCTATCAAAATAATTCATTCACTTTTTAATAAATTAGGCTAGATTAATAAAATACTCAATCACATAACAATTTTCACAAGTCCACCACTTAATTTAATTAATTGGGATTGTTTAAATAATTAAGGAATAATTTAATAATCAAATTTAATTTAATTTACACAATCCAATTAGGCTTGTCATATTCAATATTAATTGAATATTTAATTAGGGTTCCTCACAAAATAATCTTAGGTTAGTCTGTTAATTTAATAAATCCATTAATCGGACTTCCTTTACTAAATTAACCGAATAGTCAATAATCAAATTACCACAGAAATGTTTAAATTAAATCACACAATAACTCATTTAATTAAAATTTAATTTTTTTATTTTATTTTTAATGTAATTCAAAATTCTTGGTCCTTATAGGTGTTGTCATATAATGGTAAAATTATCACATGTATTCATTCCATTCACTACAAGAGAAAACCTTATTTTCGACGGACAATTTTGTCGGAAATAAACTTATTCCGTCGAAAATAAGCTTATGTTCAAGTCATATACTTGAAGCTATATAATTCGTATCACTATTCTAAGGACTTTTATTATGCTAAAATTTATATAACGCAGTAAATAAAATCATAATAAAATAATTCATTTATTCAATCAAATATAATATCAAAAATGTTAAGCAATTACATCAAATAATTAGTTTCTAGGGCATGAACTCTAACAAATAGTAATAGTAGTAGTAGTAATAATAATAATAATAATAATAATAATAATAATAATAATAATAATAATAATAATAATAATAATAATAATAATAATAATAATAATAATAGAAATAACAATAATAATAATAATAATAATAATAATAATAATAATAATAATAATAATAGTAATAGTAATAATAATAATAATAATAATAATAATAATAGAAATAATAATAATAATAATAATAATAATAATAATAATAATAATAATATTACTACTACTACTACTACTACTAATAATAATTATTATAATTATAATTATAATAAAAAACAAAAAAATAAAAAAATTTGTACGTAAATAACATGGGTGACCCTTTTAGTATTAATGCCCATTTTCTATTTTTCGAGTATTGCGGTCGTTATATTTCCTAATGTAAATTGATTTGGGTGGAAAATCACAAGGACGGTTTAGATTCATTCTAATTGATTTGTAAGTTATTTTAGGTTGCAAAGAGTCTTTAGGTAATAGAATATTTTTGAAATTTTAATTTACGTCGTGCCTTCAGGCACGGACAATTACGTGTCATCTCTTTTGTGTTTTTACGGGCTATATTGAGAGCAACTATTGTAGTAGGCTCTAACTCATGGTATGAGAATCTTTTGTCCAATTTCAAGAAAAAATATAGAGAAAAAAATGTTATGGTGATGCGATTTAGTTGGTGTTATGACAATACTTTTTTGTTTGGACTTAGATGACTCATTTTATACTTTTTGGTATATATGCAAAAGCCTTTCTTTCAGATTTTTACATCTTTTTTTTCCCTCATTGGATCTCACCAAATGACTTGCACTACTACTCTTTTTTCACAGGAAATACAGTTCATGGATCATATTGATCGATGGTTAGAGATATTGGAGGCAAATAAATGCTGCAAAACTTCTAATTCCGTTTTGTCATTAAAGAAAAGATGTGTGGGATACCCAAAAATACTATATTGCACAAATTTGAGCACGCTATCGTCAATCAATTAATTACTCAAACCTGCCAATAACTAATTTTAAGTTGGGAATGAGTAGCATACTAATGTTTGCCTAAAAAAGAAACTATGACTGAATTGAGTATCAATCCTTTTGTATTAATGATTGGACTCTAAATTCTATTATGGAACTGAGAGTCCACAACAGTTTTAGATTTTTCAATCTAAAAATATTGGATACAGTACTCAATTGTTATATTAGTTGCACTGTATCTTTAAGCACGGGTTATCCCTAATTAATTTATAAGAAGAAACTTTTCATATTTCTATGTTCACAATTTGAGAGAAAGTAATTACATTTATTTAAGTAAAATTATATGTAACTTTTAATATTTCAAGAAGAACTTTTCTTATTCTTCATCCATGTGAAATTAGTTACAATTATTATACAACATTAAATATAATAATACCATCAATTGGAATGAGTTAACTCATTTTAATTGACGAGTTAGCTCAGATGGTCATTAAACTTGTGACTTTATATTGTAATGTAATGTAATAATTGGCTTATAGTGCCTCCTACAGTGCTTGCTTAATTAAATTAGTAGCAGCAATGGAGTCGAATAAGAAACTTTGATATGGTCGGTGAAACCAGCTGCTTGTTGCCTGTGAGATGTCTTACATGAGACTCTGTCATCAAACTTAAGGTACCATAAGTTTACGCCATTGATATTTGAATCATTTGAATTTGCAAAGTAATCCTTTTCATTGACTTTCAGTAAAAGCTTAAGGTACCATATGCTTAATGAAATAATCCAACATGGTTCCTCTTAAAAGCCTGCGTATTGAATGTGTCTAATGGCTACCAGAAGGTTCGAATTTTGGTAAAGATGTCGTTCTAGTAGTAATGTTCTCCTGGAAGATTTTCATTATGTTGTTTTGTTGGGATATACTTCCTCTGCGCATTTGGATGATGGAGTATAGGTGGCATAGTATAAGAAATACAAGAGCTTCTGATTTTCTTCCAAGTTTCTTCCTTTTCTTAATTTAGAACCGAAATATGGTGGGACTATAAACTTTTTAGTTATTACTTCCTTCCGGTTGCCCTGAGTACGTAGTATAGTTTATGGCAATCTTAGGAGTTAGGAGCGGAATGACTTATAAAGCTTCTCTATTTCTTTTGGTTCTTTTGTCTTTTTTAATCCATATACTTTTAAAAAATTTATTGATGCATTGGTTTGTTTTTTTAGCTGTACGCATTTCTGGAGACAGCACTGGATACTGTCGTATTGCTACCTAGTTTCATAGAGTTCTTTCAAGAAGCCAAACACCGTTCCGGCTCACCCAGCAATCTCGCTGTCACATTTTTGGCTTTTGGTATACTTTCTATCATAGCCTATACAAATTGTTCATAATTACTATCTCGCATACTTATTATCTCCCTCTTTCTTACAGATTTTTTACCTTGATGCAGTTTTAAACTTGGCTTTTGCACCGAGTCTTCTTTGTTTCATAATTATGCTTTCATCTCTTATCTCAAGCAAGCAACACCACTTAGGTTGAGGTAATTAAGCACGGACAAACGTTGTGCGTCTAATCATTTCTGTTTTCCATTGCTCTTTATCTGTAAAGAATGGCATATATTATTTCTCATCAGGTTTATGAGAAGAAAGGAGTTGCACGGTGGAAATATGAATTGGGTCGGAAGAAAAAATTTGAGCAGGTAGGACATGTCTGAATCTTTCTTTTTAAAATTTATTCCCATTTTCTTTTAGTTAAATGGGTGAAAGTTGAGGATAAAAAGATAAATCAGCAAACAATTTTGACACTTCACTTTGACACTCTTACTTTCTTTTAGGTAAGATGTAAATTAATTTAACAACAAATGTACGGAAGAATTTATGAAGGGAAGGGGTGTTCCCCCCCAACCCAAAGCTGCAATGAACGCTAAACAATCACAAAATAACTTGGACTATATAACTCTGCCAAAACCCTGCCTGACACCCAACAAACAACTAACAAAACAACCACCAAGGAAAAATTAAAGCATCCCTACTCTCCACACTTGGGTTGATTCTGTTCCATCTTAATCTACCATCAATTTTAATTCTGTATTCTTTTTTTCTAATTCTTTTTCTTTATTATTTATAAACCCAAAACCTATTAAAATCCACACCCTTGAAACTTTTATATTATCTAATCTTGTTGCTACTAACATGCTTGAAAGCCCTAGATGCATATTCGTTGGGTTCAACTACAGGGGAATATAATCAAAAGTTTTGTAAGTCTCATCTCTTATTAATCCTCGCATTATATTTTGCCATTTTTGGGTCCAATTTGTTCTTCCTCATTAATTTCTTAAGGCCCTAAATCATTTCTTCCAAATTCTTTTGTACGGATCCTTAGACTTTCATATTTTTTCTTTTGGTCCATTTTTTGTTAGCAATTAAACCCATTGACATTTTGAAACTAGAAAATCATTTTGACCCTAATCCTTTCTATATTCTTACTATAGATATACCAATTTTCTACATCTATAATTTTGTATTTCTATCTTGTTTCATTCCAAAATGGTTCAGAACATAGACTTTGTTTTTACATCAATTTATAGCACAATTGATAATATGTTAGAAATTATAAATGAAATTCTCATTAGTGAAGGGTTAGATCTAGCTGGGATTGTTAGGCTTAGATTCAATAGGTTACACCAAGAAGGCTTGGTTCTTGAGTATATTGAAAGGTTTCACAAGTTGCATTTGGTAGTTTCAAATTAGAATTAAGGGTTGCTAGAGGTGATTTTTGTTGAGTGTTTTATAAAGGGATTAAATGAAGAATTTAAGAGCCGGGTGCAAAAGCTTTGCCCAAAATCATGCAAAAATTCATAAATATTATCTTGATAGTTTAGTGGAATAATCTGAAATACCATAAAAAGTTCTTGTGAAAGAAAGGGTAGTTAATAAAAGTGATCAAAATTTGGAACAACCTTCATTATCTTCCATCAAAGTTGAGGGGTTCTTTTCTGCCTGCGGACATAAGCTGATCTTGGATGACAACTCAGATGTTAATAGAGGTGAAACCACTACACATGAATAAGAGTTAGTTCTTTCTAATCTCAACAAAGAGCTTGTAAAGAAGCTTAAAATTAAGGAAATGGCTGATTAGGGTCAGCCTATTATGGGGTTATTGAGATCAGTAAACCAGAAAATACACATAGCATAATTGAGTCATATCAATTTAACTTTAGTAAGTGCAATTGAAGGTATTTTGGGTATGAATTCATATAAAGGTGATCAAATTTTAGATCACTCTTCAATAGGTTCTAAAAAAATGGAAGAGACATTGTGCGTGTTGAAACAAAACTTTAATATTGGGGAGGCCACAAAATCCAACATCAATGGCATAACAATGGATGTCTAAGGTGGACAACACTTCACTCGATGATGAAAAATATATAGGCTACGTGTTCAAATATGACTCTGTACATAGATTGTTCAAGGGAATCATTAAGGTCTTAGATGAGACAACTCTAGAAATTAATGGGAAGTTTATTGAAGTTAATAACTCAAGAAATGTGGCAGAGATTCCATGGGTTGATTACAAGGTCGACTACATGGCTAAATCTTTTAGGGTTTTCATTGCAGTTGGCCAAAATTATTTATTGCGCTTGTTTGTTTAGGTAAACAGTATTATGACCTTATTAAAAGTCAAGATAAAGGCGGATTTGGATGGTACCCTTTTCAAAAGTGATCCCCAACTTTGGATAGACTGTGATAAGTTATTGTATTGCATTCAGTGCCACTTTACTACGAACTGCAACTAGAAAGAGAGGTGGTTTAATGCTAAAAAAAAATGGGACTGATTGGTTTATTGAATTTCATTTAAAATTGTTGGCAAAAATTTCAGTGGCTAGTTGTGTTGGCTGCAAAAATTATGGTGTTTGATCCGGGAGGAATGCATTTGGGGCTACAACCACCCAACTTTTGGTTTTTTTTTTTCAATCATTGAAGACAAGGATATTTTTAAGGAGGGTGGAAAATTATGCGATAGAAGTATTACTACTGCTATTGGAACAACATTCAGGAATATCATAAGGTTGTCTAGTTATGTCATGAGACTGTATGGATAGTGCGGGATTAATAAGCATGTGAATAAACAAAAAGAAGGAACAATCTGCAACTGGATGATTAGTTAAGCCAATTGGCCTAAAATTAGTCAAAGATGATGTCATAGCTAGTTTGAATTTCAATTAAAAAATTTAGGGGGGGGGGGGGGGGGGAGTTAGTTATTGATAATTAGCTTCTTGTAGCAATATAAACTGAGATTGAGGGTGGGAAGAGGATATCAGATCAGTATTATTATAATTTTCTTTCTCAACTTGTAACATACAAGTTGAACTCTTGTTTTCAGTACAAAATTATTCTTCCATTTCCGGTTCTTCGATTTTTTTTCTTATTCTCTGTTCCCCCCCCCCCCCCCCCCCTGTAATTGTTGATTTCATTAAAGCTCATAACACAATTTTTACCCAATTCGCTGAGCAATTTTCTACTACTATGGCTACTATTATCAAGGAACAATTTTCATCCATAAATACCCATACAAAATCAAAGCCATAGTATCATCGAAAAGTTTTATTATATGGCTATAACGGGGAAGTGGATTGCTTATATGTTGCAACAAGTTCAAACGGGTCGGTATTTCATGATATTGATGAAAAATATGAAGTGATTTTGGTTTGTGAAGAGGAAGGAAAATCTTCTGTTGAAGACCCAATCAAGCAGTCATTCAAAAATTACAAATAGTAGTTTATAGTAATAGATGCAAGATAGGTGTTTGATGAAATGACTAAACGCGATGGTGGCTATGAGGAAGATGATCATGAGAAATTTCAGGCGAAGATTAAAGTTCCAAGCCTAGTAGTTCAAGTTTGCAATCAATTGATTCATGATACAAAATGTACTCTCCTCGAAAGTGGTTTCTCTCCTCCTAGCTTGGCAAACAACTTTATGGAAGGGGAGTTTTGTGCAAATAAAAAGGGATTTCCTGGTGCCAACAAGGTGTTCGATAAAAGTCTGGAGCGAAGGGAATACATTAATGCCCTTAAGCCAAATCCACCCGATGATTACTATCAGTTCTTCCATGGTCGAACTAGGGAGCTCAAACATGGTCGCATAAATGTAACGCCTATTGATAATACCGGGGAAAAAATGTGTTCAATAAATGGAATGTTCTGATTTCTAAGTACAATCAACATGAGAATTATTTGAGTGTTGTGACAAATAGAAAAATATATGATGTGCAGGGATAGTAAATTTGTGTTTCCACTAATAACTTTCTACCATGTGGGTCAACTGCTTGACAAAAGACCATACCAAAATTGGATTTGTATTAAGCAGCAAATTGGGGAATATCCAGAAAGTGATTGTGTGAAAAGCATTGTATTGTATGAAGAAGTCAATATTATTGAGGGTGGTATTTATGTTCTTATGAATATCACTGCAGAGAGAGACATTGATGCAACTTATAAGTTTTTTGAAGCCATTAAAGCACAAGAAAAAGACGAGCTGTGATTTTTGGGGTACGATACCTTAGTCTCAAGCTAAGTGTTATGTTGAAGATTAATAATCTGTAGGTTAAAATGGTTTATCCATACATATGGTACATACCTAATTAGGTATTCTCTGTTTACAAGACTTTATTGTCAAAGAGTTGTTATACAAACAAGGGAGACCAAAGCATTAATGGAACAATAGTTTATGAATTTACCTGTAACGCCCCGAGAATCCCCGTGCTGGCCACGACGGATCCCGTGCGTTAGTGTACAACATTGTACTTGAATTCACAATATGCCTCAATAATATAATTGATACGACTAGTTTATTTTTAAAACTATTACAACTTCATTCATAACCTACAACCATATTATAGTTGTTTAAAATAGAGTTATTTAAAACTTCACCATTTTTTTGTCTCAGAATTGCAATCTTTATTAAATTATAATAGATCTCAGATCAAGTATAGTATGAGTTAGTCTATTTTAAACATGTAAGTATATACAACTCATTAATCAACTTTTAATATATCTATTGATTCAATATCTTCTCGTTACATACTTTAAGCAACGTAGATCATATCTATTTTGATCTATTATATATCAATGAATCCTTAGTGACTTGTAATGATACAAGTGTTTAACGTATGCGAATGTCATACAAACATTTCACTAATCAATTCTTACCATATCGTAACACTATTTACCCCCAAAAAGGTTTATCAGAATATATATCAATTATGAAAGTCAACACGTATTCCTGTTCCGTGATCTGTATGTGAACCTCTGAATAACTCGCACTTATCTGAAAGTGTTTATTTTAAGCAATAGTTAGTACGACGGCTCAGCAAGTCTAACAGTTATCACATAACACATAGGTCACATTTAATTAATGCTTTATGCTCTATGCTTTGCATTTATATAGGCATCATGCTTATCATGATTTGCATTTATACAATTAACTCATGCTTGCCATGCATGTCAATATTTCAAAGTTATATAACTCATATAACACATTTCAACTCGTAGCATTAATTATATATCAGCTATTAACATCATATCACTGTACACAAACACATTTAGAAATCAGTTAGCACATACAATAAGTGCACACATAATAGTTTATGCATATAACAACAGGTTTGTAAGAATAACACATAGTACTGAAAAACTTGCCTGAATTGCTTCCTCGCTTATGCCTATACAATTCAATTTACCTCATTTGAAAGACCTTTAGCTCTTAATAGTTCTCATTCTTTGCTTTTTTAAGGTAAGAAATAAAGTTGTTGGACATCCACACCACCACCTATGGCTGCCGAGCACTTCCTCTATAAACCTTCTTGGTGTGCTCTTTAATTATCTTTCAAGAACACAAGTGTTATCTCACTTTTGCTCTCAAATGCTCTCTAGCTATTTTTCTCAAGACTTGGTAAAATGAATCAACCTTTTCTAGCATTGTTGATGAGTCCTATATATAGAACTCTCCTAAGCATACTTAACCCTTACTAATCCACCAACACTTGGTCAATTAGGCTTAATTACATAGGGAACATGGCCCCTCAATTTAGGGAAAAATGACAAGTTTGGGAGTAATTTAGGGAAAAAGACATTGCATGGGACTAATTTAGGGATTTGTGTTTTCTAAGAAAATGCTTGGACCTTTGTACCAACCTAGCTATTTTCTTTCTCATTTCTCCAACACTTAACTCATGTTGGGTCAACTCTCCACCATTTAAACCACACAATGGTTAACTCTCATCAATCATTCCTTTCTCCCACACAAGCTACAACATAGCCCCTAATCATAACTCCATAGCCTTCACATCTTTTACACCACTTACACACATCACCAACTAGTCACTTCCATCCACTACAAGAAAAAAGCTTATCTCCGACGGAATTTTCCGTCAGAAATAAATAAATTTCATCGAAATTACCTCATTTCCCACAGAAAATTCGGTCAGTAATTCAGTCGTAAATAAGCTCGTTGGGATTATTTTCGTCCAAAATTCAGTCGAAAATATTAAGTTATTTCTGATGAAATGTCCGACGGAAATTTTCGTGGGAAATAACTTATTTCCGACAGATTATGTCCAACGAAAGTTCCGTCGGAAATAACTTTTAGTTTTTTAAAAAAAAATATACAGTGGAAGAAAATAATTTCTTCCATTTGGGTCAAAGTTTGTGAGGCTAAATATGTTAAAGCAGTCACCACATCCCCAATTAGAGGTCTTGTAGCAGCCTGTTCTTGCAAACACATGGCTGCAACTGCCAGGGCTTGATAGAGTCCTCACGACCTTGCAAAAATAGGTCAGCCATCTTTGGGAACTTCTTGCGATCCATGTTGCACAAAATAAAGGAAACGGGAAAGAGAGATTGTTTTCAACACAATAAACATGCTATCATGCATCTTCTCAAGTTAAACATAGAAGAGAGGTCCCAATGAATAATTCAATAAAAAAAAATGATATCAGTAGAAAACTACTTACCCATGCTACAAGATTATGCTCTCCATGATTCCTGTTGTTATGAATAGCTTTACGACCTGTGATAAGTTTAAGGAAGACGACTCCAAAACTGTAAACTATATATATCTGTGTGTTTGTGCGTATGTGTGTAAATGTGTGAGAGAGAGAGAGAGAGATGGATCAATTTTACCAACATAGGTGTGGACGACAGGGGAGATAGAATCAGAAATATGGAAGCTCATCGCAGCAGCTTGAGAACAAAAGAGAGTGGAAAAAATGAAGCCGCTGGTTCGGTCTATTAAAGAACATAAGTTTTATTTCGACGGAATTAAAGATTATTTCCGACGGAACTTCCGCCGAAAATATATTCCCACAGGCGGGAACTTTGGCGCCACCACAATTCACTATAATTGGCGTACTTTCGACGGAATTTGAAGTTTATTTTCGAGGGAACTTTCGTTGGAAATATATTTCCACAAGCAGGAACTTTGGCGCCAACACGAAACACTATAGTTGGCATAATTTTCGACGGAATTGAAGTTTAATTCGGACGAAAATTCCGTCGGAAATATATTTTCACAGCGCGGGAAACTTTGGCACTACTGCAATTCACTGTAATTGGCATATTTTCGACGAAATTATTTCTGACGAAATATTCGGTCGGAAAAAACTTAAATTCGACGGAAATATTTCTGTCGGAAATAATTCCGTTGGAACTACACGATTTTCTTGTAATGATCACCTTTTTGCTCTTACCAATGCAAGCATCACTTCATCATTAATTACACCTTAGGTCACATCACTTCTCTTTCTCTGAATTTTTACACTTAACCCAAGTATGGTTAATATATATATATATATATATATATATATCTCACACATTACCCAAAGAGCACAAAGCTCTAACCATCACACAATTAAAGGAGCACGTGGCTTGAGAGCACAACTCTTCATGACTTTCACGTGGCTCGAGGACACAATTCTCTATGACTTTCACGTGGCTCGAGAACACAACTCTCTATTAACTAACTTATGAGTGATTAATCATTTAACTTTCTTTATCCTTCCAAATTAATAATTTGGAATTCTAAAATTAATTACATTTGGGCTCCCACATTAAATTGTTTACATTTAATTTATTAAATCCTATTGGGCTACTAGTAAATTCCCTTAGGCTTCCAACAATTAAATCAATTGGGCTCATTATCTTAAAACATATGGAATAGTTCATACTAACTTACAAGACTTAATAATAATAAGACTTAGGCTAATTTAAATTAAATTAGACATATCATTTAGTAATTTCTTGAACTACTAATTAAATCATAAAAAACTTACCACATTGAGCTTATTTAATTAACACATTGGATTAATTTCATAATCTAATTAGACTTGCTATTTAAAATTGCCTACACAATTTAATTCTTTAGTTTAGTCTACTAGTTAAATTTATCAATCACTTGGACTTTTCTTATTCTTCCATTAGGGCTAGAATTTTAATTCATTGGGCTATATTACAAATACTTACACCACTTGCAAGTATTTCTACAAGTGTCCCACATATTGGCCACACCACTTCAATTTAATTGGGCTTGCCACTTTAATAGCTTGCCACAATA
Source organism: Hedera helix (assembly GCA_947179155.2). NCBI lineage: Eukaryota > Viridiplantae > Streptophyta > Magnoliopsida > Apiales > Araliaceae > Hedera > Hedera helix. The sequence continues at coordinate 45,158,279 of OX359280.1, forward strand.
ATTCTCTACAAACCATGTTAATATATGAACATTGGACTTGTATTAATTCTATTATTAGACTTTTGATGTATTATATTGGCCTCTAATTAAATTATATTGGGTCAACTAATAAAGTTTACAATAATTTGGCCCTAAATATTTAATGAATTAGTGTTTGGGCCAATAAAAATCCAATTTCACTCCAAGGGTAAACTTGTCATTACTCCTCACCAACCAAGGGTAAAATGGTCTATAGGTGATTATTATGATATCATTGTCATTACAAAATACTCTAGGGCAAAATAGTCATCTCTCATTTTCTCCAGACTTTCGTGATTTTTTTGTATTTACACGTGTAAATACCTAGCTCTTAATATTCTACAAAATATTCATATTAACCGACTTTAGATTTTAATTCTCATAGTTCATGATTACTCACATTTAATTCCTAACACATAAATTAGGTTAAATGTTTACTCATTCCTCTACATTATTCTTTGCTCAATCTAGGTTTTAAATCTTAACATTTAATCGTGTTTGATTCATTTTCGAACCTCATAAATATCTGGGATATTGCATGTATAACAACTCAATGATCTTCTTCAACTCCCCATAAAAGGCACAACCAACTTCATTATAGCAATCTCCTTGAACCAACATTCTAGTATTAGTTGTTCTTTTACTGATGGCACATCTCTTCTTATGAAAGTCATAGTCATTTACTTTATAACCATTACGAGTGACTTGGTCTCTGTCTGGGTCCATGGCTAAGACTTGTACATTTGAAAGAATTGTACCATCATTAAGAACCTATAATTATTTAATTTAATACATTGTGAATAAGTGTTTCATAAATTAAATTAAATGACCTAATTAAGTTTGTTGAACATTGCTTATTTAATTTGATGATAATAATTAAGTTAATAAATGTATTCATTAGTAGAGTTGTAAAGTCCTTAAATTATTTATGATGTACAAGGACTTAATTAGATAAGATTAAAACTGTTAGGTTGATCTTTTGGTTATGAATGTATTGAGTTGTAAAGTCCTTTGTAATGAACAAGGACTTAGATTTAAAAGGATCAAATCTGTTAGGTTGATCTTGTATCAGTCTGATCATAGAATGGACTCTACGACTCTGCGCCAAGAAGACTCAACGTTTCAGTTTGATCGTAGAATAGACTCTACGACTCCGTGCCAGAAGACTCAACGTTTTAGTCTGATCGTAGAATAGACTCTACGATTTCGTGCAAGGAAGACTCGACGACCAAGTCTGTTTATAGACCAGACTCTACTATTTGGTCAAAACGAAAGAACATACTCTACGACTAAAAAAGAAACCTAATCATATAATGTACTTTACAACCAAAGCAAACAACTATAGAACGAACTCTACGACCAACAGAGTGGCCGTAGAGTAAACTCTATGGTATGCCTTATCACAGAACAGGCACTACAACATGATTGATTGTAGAGTTAATCGTAGAGATTCGTTAAATAAAAGCAACACTACGACTCTCCTCAGCTACATGTCATATAGATCAAAGCCTAAACGACTGATTGTTCCTCTCTTGTACTGAAAGACTGAAGCAACTTTGTTGAGAAGAACAGTCTGTATCAATGTGAACAGGCGAACCTCTAACAAGGGCTTAAAGTCAAAAAAATCAAACGACTAACCAAGGCATGCTAAGCAACAGAGTGAAGATTTCAAGGTAGCATTAAAGTCAGAAGACTATGTCCTATCAGCCATAGTGTATGGGAAGGCCAGTTACCTCTATGGGAGTTGGCAAAAACCTAGGACTGTCACGTCTTGTCCCAAGAAAGAAAAAGGAGACATCTTTTATGAACAGTATCAACAGGTCAATTAATATCTGGTCAAAACATTAATGAGCTAAATGAGTATTATATTTAACAGCTCTTCATCATGAGGTAACAGGCAGAAACTGAAGAAAAGAACAGATTTCAGAACAGGAAGAAATCTGAAGCTCCTATATGAGGCACCCAAGAAAACAAGAAAAATATAAGAAAAAAAAGAATACGCAAGAATTCAAAAAGATCAAACAAAAGAATTATCTTGCCTCGCTACTAAGTTCTTGAGAAACTTATGCTAATCGCAACTTAGTAGCACACCCAAACCAGTACTACTCACGAGAAAAGTTCTTAGTGAACTAGAGTATCAAAGTCTGCTAGACTTGTAGAGTTCTTAGTGAACTAAAGTTCCAAGATTGCTGGTCTTGAAGGAATCTTAGTGATTCGAAAATTGTAAGAGCATCCTTAGTGAATTTGCTACTCAAGGAGCAGAATAGTGGAGTAGGAGTCTTGTGAACTCTGAACCACTTAAAATCTGGTGTCTTTCATCTTGTGTCTATTAATTGCTATACCTGCTATATAACTGCTTATTGAATTACTAAATTAACATATCAAGAAGGGGTAACTAAATCATATTCTGCTGTGATAAACTAATTGATTAATAATTCATTATATCTTAAATTAAAGTAAAAGAAAAGTTTTAAATAATCTATTTAACCCCCCATTCTAGATATCTTTCGTGTCATTGGGAACTAACAATTGGTATCAGAGCAGGTTCTCACATTTAAAGCCTTACAAGTTTGAGTAGATCTAATGACACATAACAAGAATGGATCAGAACTTGGTGGAGGTAACTAACCACCTATGTGCAATAAAGAAAAAATTGCTAACTGGAAAGTTCGTATGCAGGCTTACATGGATGTAATAGACGACGCGTTGTTCGAGACGGTACTTAATGGACCAGTCATACCAATGAAGCTTGCATTAACGATTGAAGATCCAAACAAGCTAGTAGAAAAGAAAAGAGAAGAATGGACAGACAACGAAAAGTAGGATGTTCAAAGAGACAAAAAGGCCAAAAATATCATATTCCAATCTCTAGATGATGAGTTGTTTGAAAACGTTGTCAACTGCAAAACATCTCAAGAAGTCTTGCAGACTCTATTGATCATGCACGAAGGAATAGAAGAAGTCAGAGAAAATAAGCAATCACTTCTTATTCAGTAATATGAAATGTTCACCCACATATCAGGAGAGAACATTACAAACACCTATGAAAGATTTAACTTTCTGCTAAACTCTCTTAGATCATTTGGGAAAGTCTATCCAAATAGAGATCTTATCATCAAATTCATGAGATCATTACTAAGCAAATGAGATGCCAAAACCACAGTCATCCAGGAGTCATAGAACTTGCACGAGATGACTGTACAATAGCTCTATGGAAATCTTCTTACCTACAAGCTGGAGCTAAATCAAAGGGCAGAGACTTTATCTGAGGGAAGAAAGCAGGAGAAAAATATTGCCCTTAAAGCCTCAACTTCAGCTCACAGAAGCAATCTTAAGGATGACTCTGATAAAGATGAATCAGATAATGATGAAGGAGCTTCCATGCTGGTCAGACAATTTAAAAGATTCATCAATAGAAACAGACCACAGAAGTTTAGAAGTATCAGCAGCAAAGAACAAACAAATGACCTTTGCTACAACTACAAAAAGTCAGGCCATTTCATTGCTAAGTGTCCAAAACCCTAGAGAGAAGAGCTGAGGAAGGATAGAACAAAAACAAATCCAAAAAGAGAATTCAAGAGCCTCCACAAGCAAAAGAAGAAAGATATAAGATTCATAGCTGAAAGCTCCTTGAGTGACTCAAAAGAGAAACTAGCCTCTGAGTCAAGTGGCGATGAAGAGCCACAGAAGGCCAACCTATACTTAATGGCAAAAGAAGAAGAAAGCAACAAAAAGGAATTCAACGTTGATGAGGTATTTGACTTCTACTCTCCTGAATTAAAAATTGATGATCTTAGAGAAGGCATGCATGACTTAATGATTGAATTACACAAATATATAAATAAATTTAGAAGGCTATCTAAAGATCACTCTCATCTAGAGGAAAAAGAGAAATTAAGCATAAAATTAGAAGCCACACTTCAAACTGAGAAAATTTGTTCTAGTCTTAAGACTAAGAATGAAGAACTTAAAAAGATAATTGAATTGAGCACTCAGAAAGAATCTTCACTAGTTTCCAAAATTAAGGAACTAGAAAAGACAATTTCCATGTGGAACAAATCAAGTTTGTCTATGGACACCCTGATCTCAAGTCAAAGAGATGTGGCTGATAGATCAGGATTAGGTTTTGAGAATTCTTTCTCAGAGCCTAATATGAAGAAATCAATGGAAATAAATGAAAGCAACTCCTTTAATTTTAATAAAGGAATTGTGTTAATCAAATCCTCAGAATCAATCTCTCCCAGCTGCCCACACTCTACAAATCCTGCTATTGCATTAGATAATAAAACTCATGCTGGTTTAGGATTCAGAAAATTAAAAAGTAAGTCAATATCTATAGCTGAACCTCGAAGGATCACAGAGTCAAGTAAAACTTACTCTACGAACTAACATTACAGAAATCATAGAGTTAACTTTCACTCTATGAAACATGAGAATCGTAGAGTAGTATGGAAGCAGAATATATATCAGCCCAACAGAAGGACTATGAGCAATTATAATTTATACAAGTCCTGGACAAATAGAAATTCACAATTATACACATATCATCGTCAACATCATATCAATCATAGGAACCATCATAAAAATGATAAATATTTATCAGGTTATCATTATCATATACTACAAAGATCTAAAATAAAACAGATTTGGGTCCCAAAAGGTACTAATAAAACAGGACCTAAGCAAATGTGGGTACCAAAATGAAGATTGATTTGTCATGTAGGAAAAGAGATTCATCTGGTACCTTGATAGTGGATGCTCAAGACACATGACAGGGAACAAGGCTCTTCTGTCATATCATAAGAAAAAGGATGGACCTGCAGTCATCTTTGGAGATAACAAATCAGGAAAAACCAGAGGATATGGCTCGACTGGAAATGGTGCAATATCTTTCAGTAAGGTGGCTTATGTTGTAGGACTAAAGCATAACCTGTTAAGCATCAGTCAACTGTGTGACAAAGGACATCAAGTCACCTTTCTCAACAGCTAATGTCAAGTCAGAGATTTGAAGACTAACTCTCTAAGGCTAGTAGGAGCCCGAGAAGAAAATGTCTATGCGGTCAACCTTGCCCAATTAAGTTTAGATGAGACAGTCTATTTCCTTGCTAAAGCCTCTGAAGATATGTGCTGGCTATGGCATATGAGATTATCTCATCTTAACTTCAAGAGTATGTCAAAGTTTGCCTCCAAAGACCTAGTGAGAGAATTGCCAAAGCTTAACTTCATCAAAGAAAAACCCTGCAAAACATATCAACTTGGAAAGCAAACAAAGATCTCCTTCTAGAGCAAGACCGTCAACTCAAATAATAGAGCCCTTCAATTACTACACATGAATTTATTCGGGCATATCCCAACTGCAAGCCTTAGAGGAAAGAGATACTCTCTAGTGGTAGTAGATGACTACACTTGATACACATGAGTATCTTTTCTAAGCTCTAAAGATGAAACTATTTCACATCTTATCAAGCTCTTTAAACTAATCATGAATGAAAGGTGAGAAGATTAAGGCCATCAGAAGTGATCATGGAAGAGAGTTTGACTTTTCAGATATGGGTCAGTTCTGTGAAGAAAATGGAATCAATCACAATTTCTCAGCTCTAAGGACTCCTCAACAGAATGGAGTAGTAGAAAGGAAGAATAGGACTCTGATTGAAGTAGGAAGAACCCTTCTTGTAGTAGCCTATCTTCCTGAGTATTTTTGGGTTGAAGCCATCAACACTGCATGTTACACCCAGAACAGGTCACTCATACACCCAGCATTAAAGAAGACTCCATACGAATTGAGGAAAAGAAGAAAGCCAAACATAAGCTACTTTCATGCGTTTAGCTGTCTATGCTACGTACTCAATAATGGCAAGAAGCATCTAACCAAATTTCAGCCAAAGTCAGATGAAGGAATCTTCCTTTGCTATGTTACGGATAGCAGAGCATACAGAGTATTCAACAAGGAATCCTTAACTGTTGAAATCTCCATCCATGTCACATTCGATGAATCAGATCCAGAAAAGAAAAGCTCAACACTCAACGATTCATCAAAAATAAACTCAACGATTGAAGAACTCAAAATCGTAGAGTCGGACTCTACGATCATGGAACCAGTAACAGAAAACGTTGTGCAAGCAAAGGAAATCATAGAGTTCACCACGCCAGACATTGAAACGCTACGATCAGAACAAGAAGTTGATTTGAAAGAACTCAGACAAGAAGGCATCAGAACAGACGTTCCTAGAAAAAGAAAGTAGACCAAGGATCATACTCAAGATCTAATAATTGGAAATCTAAATGCTAGAATCAAGACAAGAGTTGCAACTTCAAATGAATACTTCTACCTAAGCTTTCTCTCTCAAGTGGAACCCATGAAGATCGAAGAAGCCTTAGGAGATTCAAATTGGATAGAGGCCATGCAAGATGAGCTCAATCAATTTGAAAGGAACAAAGTTTGGAGATTGGTTACCATACCTCAGCATAAATCAGTTATTGGCACCAAATGGGTCTTTAGGAACAAAATAGATGAAAAAGTTGTGATTACAAGGAACAAAGCAAGACTGGTAGCCAAAGGCTATTCTCAAGAAGAAGAAATTGAATACGATGAGTCCTTTTCCCCTGTTGCCAGATTTGAAGCCATAAGGATTTTCCTCGCCCATGCTGCACACTTGAAGTTCAAAGTCTTCCAAATGGATGTCAAGAGTGCATTTCTGAATGGAGAATTTTAAGAAGAAGTCTACGTGGAACAACCTCCAGGTTTTATCAATCCAACCTTTTCATATTATGTTTACAAATTAGATAAAGCCTTATATGGTCTAAAACAAGCACCTAGAGTATGGTATGAAATCTTAACTAACTTTCGTATTAAAAAAAGATTCGCTAGAGGAAGAGTAGATACTACCTTATTTTTAAGAAAATAAAAGGATAAAACACTACTAGTTCAAATTTATGTAGATGATATCATATTTGGTTCTTTGGATGAAAAATTGTATGAAATGTTTGCTAAGCTTATACAGAGCAAGTTTGATATGAGTATGATGGGAGAACTTAACTTCTTCCTCGGACTTCAAGTAAAGCAGACTGATGAAGACATCTTCATCAACCAAGCCAAGTATATCAAAGACTTACTAAAGAAGTATAGTATGGAAAATACAACTATCATGAAAACTCCGATGCCACCTGTCACTAAGCTTGACAAAGATGAGAATGGTAAAAACACTGATATTACTCAGTACATAGGTATGATAGGCTCACTCTTATACCTAGCCGACCATATATAATATTTGCTACATGTATATGTGCTAGATTTCAGGCTAACACTAAAGAATCTCATCTAATGGTTGTGAAAAGAATTTTTAAATATATCTTAAAGGACTCCTAATTCAGGATTATGTTATCCCAATGAGTCTTCCTTTAATCTACTAGGATACTCAGATGCTGACTATGCAGGATACAAAATAGACAGAAAGAGTACAAGTAGAACATGCCAAATGCTTAGCAGCAGACTTGTATCTTGGTTCAGTAAGAAGCAAAACTTAGTGTCCACATCAACTGCAGAAGTTGAATATATAGCCGCAGGTAGTTGCTGTGCACAAATTCTATGGATGAAGACTCAGCTTGCTGACTATGGTTTTGAGCTTAACTTTATCCCGATATATTGTGATAATACTAATGCAATTGTCATAACTCATAACCCTGTTATGCATTCAAGAACTAAGCACATAGACATAAGATATCATTTCATTAGGGATCATGTACAAAATGGTAATATATCACTACACTATATCCCAACTGAAGATTAACTAGCAGATGTATTTACAAAATCGTTAGATGAATCAAGATTTAATAAACTTTTAAGTGGGTTAGGAATGCTAAATCTAGACTCTTAATATATATCATGCTTTGGAAGCTACTAACACTGCAGGGAGAAAAGTGTTCAAAGGATAAAGTAAATAACAATTCTTAGAGCCTACTCAACAATCGTTGAGCCAAGAATCGTAGAGTATATATACTTCAAATCGTAGAAGCCTACTTAACGATCGTCAAGCTAAAGATCGTAGAGTACACTTCACATTGTAGAGCTCACTCAACGATTGTCAAGCCAAAGATCGCAGAGTACATCCCAGTCGTAAAGCTCACTCAACGACTGTAAAAACAAAGGATTGTTATGTCAAGAGGGATCGTAGAGCTCAAGGGGTGACAAAGGGTAAAATAGTCATCAACCAACTGAAAGCTCTCCTAACAAAATCTGATATGCGTCTCACTCTCAGCAAACATAGAGGGAAGTTTTAAACATTTTAAAATTTGCGCATCTTTCATTACCCTTCAAAATCAAAAACTGAAAACTATATATTTCTCTCTCGCAATCTAAAACCCTAAATTTACAATACTTAGTTAAATCATTCCTCTTGTTTCAGAAAAGTAATCAAATGACGCATGCTCAAGTTATATCGGGAAGCGAACTAAACTTTGAAACCTTCACTACCGTCGATAAATAGTACCGGAGGATAATCCATCTGTTAGAAAGGGCTGGCCTTCGAGAAGCATTAGGAACCAACTCAAGGATCCTATCAAAGCTAGTTCGAGAATTCTATACAAATGAATCGTATGTAAATAGAACCTTAACCACTACAGTTAAAGGGGTCAAGCTCAACCTCACATCTGAAGAAATAAACCTAACCGTAGGTTTTAAGCATGGGGGCCTTACGACTCTTAACATGGTGAGTACAGAAGAGGCCTAAGAAGGATGCACCACAAGAAGAATCTAGAGTTGAGAGGATTAAAGAAGAAAGAGTTTCCCCAGAAATATGAATTTTTGGCTGACATCATAGGGAAATGTCTGCTTTGCAAAGACTCAGCTCACGACTCCGTCAGTGAGATCCAGCTAAAGATAATGACAGCCATAGTAAAGAAGATAAACATCAACTATGGCTCCTTACTGTTAGAATGGATCAAAAATTGGATCCTAAATGTAAAAAAAGCAAAAGGGGTCAGGAAAATGCCCTGTGGGAGATTTATAAGCATTCTGCTTCAATCCATATTGGGGGAGAAGATCGAGCATGCCGAAGGGGAAGTCCTCAATGCAAATAAGAGGATGACCCAGAGACTATTCAAAAACTAGAAGAGAAACCCAGTTGAGACTAGGAAACTATCCCAATCTGGAGATAGTGAAGGAATGCAGAGTGGTACTGAGCCCTCGCTAATGAAGAACATATCCGCAGAAGCAGAATCTCAGGAGGTCAACAATCAATCTCCTGGTCTAATCAGGAAAAGAAAAGTAAAGAAAGCCCTTGAGATTGAAGAACCTCAAGAATCATCAAACGAGGCCTCTGACGTTGTTCCTGAAGAGAAGACTGCCTCAAAAGATGAAGAATTAGAACGGAGAAGGGAAACTCGCAGCAAACATAAGCTTGAGGAGGTCATTTCATCATAGCCAAAACTAAAGAGAAGAAGGCTAATGAAATTAGCCGATCAAATGACTGAAAAAGGCTCAGTAGCTGAGGGGGAGCCATTTAAAGTATCTGATCCTATTGATGCTCAGATTGAGGGGGAGATTCGAGAAGAAACCATCCAAGTATCAATCCCTCCAGCCATAAAAACCATAAATACTGAGGAACGGGATGACATTGAAATAGTGGCTGTGGGAAGAAATGAACAAAGGCACCTCGACTACAACTGCTTGATAAAATTCTTACCACTAATGCCATAACATTGAGCCCTGGTGCACAATGCATGGGATCAACTCTTTTGGACCTTCAAAGCATATTCCAAGAAGGCAAGTTGTATGGAGTCACAATCACAGGTCAGTAGAAGTACGGAATAGCTGAGTGGCTAAAAGGATTGAAACCATTGGTTGACAATCCAAGCCTCACATTTCTTGGTTCTAATGCAAACCCAGGATGTGCTAAGTTAAAATCTTTCCAAGCTTTCCCATTTGCAGGATGGTTAAGTTCCTTATCTTTAGCTGGAGATCTCACATACCAAGTCATGTGTTCAACTGTTTATGAAGACATGTACAATTTTTGTAGTCAATGTGTAATTGAAAAATACCTTAAAGTCTTAAAAGGTATATTTGTCTTTTTCATAGTCACACCCTCTTTATTAAACTTAAAACAATCATGAATGCACAATGTGCACTTTGTCTTCTATTCATTTTCCTTATAAAATAACATCCAATCGTTCAGACATGCATCGATCGATCTTCTAGTATCCATGACCCAACTTCTTCACCATTTTCTTACAAAAGTAATAGTTATCTGATAATTTTTCACCGTCAAGTAATATACTCTTAATGGCCTTTAAAAGCGACTCAAAACACTTATGGTTTATCATCCAACTACGGCCTGAATAGAAATTCATGATAGTATGGTACATATTTTGACAAGATTTATTGTATTTATTAAACTGTGTTATCTTTATATAGGTATAGTGTATGTTTCTTATCTAAATACGGCTATACCTTTATTACATCGGTTAGGCTTCTATCCCATTCTTGTATGCGACGTCCCACTAATGTCAATGATTTAACAAATGCATATGTTTGTTATAAAGAAATTTCGACAGTATCTCCTATCGATCTCCAAGTACACGAAATAGACTATGATTTACAGAGTCTAAATATGCACCCAGAGAATAATAGAAGATAAACAAACCAATGTTTTTTTTAGAACAAATAGATACATGTGCTTAAGTCATTGACACTGACCTAAGTGAGAGCGGAACATATAAGAACAATCCCAAAACGGGGACTATTCAAGATTCACTTCTAATATGTGAATCTTAAACGGATTTCTAAGCTACACATATTGTTTTTTATACTACATTATTTTATTTTATCTTATATTATTTTTATTTATTTTATAATATTATTTTATATTATTTTGAATGATATTATATTATATTATATTATATTATATTATATTATTTTGATTGATATTATATTATATTATTTTGTATTATTTTTATTTGAAATATTATGGTTAGAATCTTCTTGGAAAGGTTACATTGTTACTAGAAGCAGAAGGTAAAAATACTTGGGGGCATTCTAAAAAAAAAGAGAACAATAATACTCAAGTTTGATAAGACAGAACAAGTAGTAAATATGCACACAATATACAATGATGAAATGACCCCTTTTTCTTTCCCTTTAGCGGGGGGAAAGGTGCACAACACAAACTCAACATTCATAGAATTAAAAAAAGTGAGATACACAATAAATGTGCATTTGCAATTTGTAAATGTTGAATGAATGCTTGCAATCTTTTTCAAACTACCTACATTATTTAATCTATTGATCTATTAATCTAGGTCTATTCAGTTAAATTAAATTTAGAGGTTACAGCGTTAAAAGCATTTTACTTATTATATTTAACAAATACAACATGAAATGTACAAATACTAAATCTGATGTGCATTATTGATAATTAGATCTGATGTGCAGTGTCTAATTATTGCCTACAATGTTCTTTTTCTTAATTTTTTGAGTTTTGAAAAACATATTTCCTGACCTAGAGAGAGGTAGTGGACGGCTACGAGGCAGAGGGAAGCCGGCATGGCGGGGGCTGCTCCGGCGGCTGCTCTTCTTCTTCTTTTTCTTCTTGCTTTCTTTCTCTCCCAGTCTCTCCCTTTCTTTTTCATCTTCTGCTTCTTTCTTTCTGCCTGATCCCTTATTAGGGCTTGAATACAATAGCAATAGCTAACGGTCACTGGCTAACTTAATGACCTGGCATATTTGGCTATCGCATTAGCAACGGACTTTCAGTCGCTGATACAATAGCGACCATATAAGCGACGGACAGTCGATCACTAATTTTGGTGCTACTTTTCCCGAGAAATTTAGGCTATTAAAATATTAACAGCGATGGTAATAACGACCGCCATCGATCGCTGAAGCAATTAGCGACGAAAAAAGATACGGTCACAGATATTCGGTCGCTAAAATCCAGTATTAACGATAAGCTGGGCGATTGTTGATACATGTGATCATTGATAGTCATTTTTCTTGTAGTGATCTTAATTAATTTGATGTTATCAAATTTTGTTTATTTCACAATTTTTTAATTTTATAATTTTTGTGACCCTGCACACTGGAAATCTTGAGTCCGTCACTGATAGTAGGAAGCCCCATCATTAACTTCCATGATAGACAGTTACACTGTGTTTGTGAGTTTTGTAAAGAAGAAAATAGGAATGAGAAGGAAAAAAAATAAATTTCCTTTTTTTGGCTCTCTTCTCCCAGAAATTTTTTTTTTTTTTTTTTTCAAACTCACAAACAAACATAGTGTTAGTGATATTAACACAAACAGCTCAGAGGCCCCATCATTATGTTGATGACAGAGTTGCAAGTAGTAGACAGTAGTAATAATACAAACTGACAGACGTTGGGGGGAGGGGGGTTGCGTATCAATTCAATTGAATGCCAATAGCCATCAAAGTCACGGAACCCTGAGATTATTTGGTAATTTTTGATTTGATCCTAAGTTCAATTCGTAACTAGCAAGCTTGGATATACGTACAAGTGTTGTGGAATTTATAAGTATTTTTGAAAATAAACCCCGTACATTTTAGAATGTATACCAAATAAGTGGTTAGTTAAGAGAAATCTACAAATTTTTATTTGGTTAGTACTATTCTTAGTTTGCATATGCAGTAATAAAAATGAATGGGGGCATTGAAGTTAATTACACTTGACTAATTACTGGTATAAGAATATATCTACGTAAAAGGTACAAAGCTGTATATATATATATATATATATATATATATATATATATATATATGTGTGTGTGTGTGTGTGTGTGTGTGTTGAATGAATAAGTAAAAGTGCATAATATTTAAATACAATATCAAATATTACATCTATCTTAATTATTAAAAAATAAAATAATGTATTGAAATTCGTATCATATTCTATTTTTTAATTATTAAAATAAATATAATAATTGATATTATGTTTAAAAATTGTGTATATAGACTTGTCCATATTAAATTTGAGGTGCGTACGTCTGGCGTGGGATAGGTTAGCGACCAACCGTCTCTACCTTGACTGACCAATGCCAACCCATTTATTGTTTCTTCAAGGACTCTCACCTAAACTCACCGGCCTCCATTATACTACTAGAACTATATAGTAGTAGTAATTTGTTTGTTAGTCGTTTACCCTAAATTAAGCAACTCATTTCTCTCTCTAAAAGTACATCTTCTCTCTAATTCCCTAGTTTCTCCTCATGAACTAACTTAACTACTACTAATATTGTCCCCGACCCTAAAAAAAAAGTGGGTCTTTGAATATATATTAATCACGTTGAAACAGGAAATGGAAAGTGATTGAGAAAGAGAGAGAGAGAAGCTCCTAGTCCTTGCTAGCTACCTCGATCATATTGGAGATTACTTGAACGAAATCATCCATTCTCACATGCCTACCCTCCCCACTCGCATGCTTATCATATGTAATTCAGTCAATATATACTAAATATACCCCTACCCATGCATATATTTTAATTTCCCTTCAACAACAACAACGTACGCATCCTAAATATATATGAACATAGTTACCGTTACAAAAAATTCTTATAAAAATTAATATGTAGGAGTATGACTAATTAATTAATAATCCATCGTGTGTGTGTATATATATATATGTGGGTATAACTAATCATAATCATACACTCATTTCTATTGCTCATTCTTTAATCACTCAAAGCACTATTGTCTAAGTATATATACTCCCTCAATTTTATAAAAAGCAATTTGAATTATCAAATTTTATTTCAAAAAAGAGTTATATTTATTTTGATGATAGTACAAAAATCACATAATTAATGACTTCAAATTTATCATCATAATTTTATTATAACTATAAATTAAATAAGTAACAAAAAGTAATTCTTAAATTTTTGTAAATAAAGCTCTTTGATGAACAGAGCGAATGGAACATATTGTACCTGCATTGCATTCCAGCTAATTAATTCCTCATAACCAATCCAAACCACGTGATTTGAGTCTATTTTATATATGCTAGTATATTGTGTATCGCATTTTGTCTGTAATTAAATCATTATTAGTATTAATGCTCTCTATATATCCATCCACACACACACAGAATTATATATATTGCCAGTATTATATGTGTATACATTTTGGTTTGGTAGTTGAGCTATCTTAGCTATTCTCTGTTTTATGGGGATGTAGTCACCATTAAATGAACACTACCATTCCCCATTCCTCCAAAACCTAGTGTGTACTCTCTCTCTCTCTCTCTCTCTCTCTCTCTCCTCCCTTTTCCACTTCACACCCAACTAGCTACTTGCTCAAAGCGTGTTAGCTTTATTATCCAATTATCTAGCCAACTGGTACTACTTTCTTGGAGGTTTTATTTAAATAGCTGGGCTTCTCATACACTCCTCCCGTCAACATATATTATTTCCTCTCGTACACAATTATAATATAGCTAGCTAGATCTTAAGCTAGCATTAAATTTCCCTTTTTTTTACGGAACCAAATTTAAGTATTAGACATATAGAAATTGATCTCGAGAATGGGTAGTAGTAGTAGCATAGAGATGGATAAGGAGAGATTAACAGCGGAGGTGGCCATGAAGGACTCCTCTTCTGTGGTCATCAAAATCCGTCAACGCCTGCCCGACTTTTTGCAGTCCGTTAAGCTCAAATATGTCAAGTTAGGTTATGGCTACTCATGCAATCCCGCCACTCTTCTCTTGTTCCTCGTGGTCCTCCCCTTGTTCCTTGCCACCCTCACTCAACTCACCTCTCTACCTTTCCAACATATTTGGACTAGTCCAGCCGTTTTTCTCAACACTGCCACCGCTCTAACCGGTTCAATACTTCTCTTATTCCTCTTGGGCGTCTACTGGGCCAAGCGCCCCCGTTCCGTCTACCTCGTCGACTTTGCTTGTTATAAACCCGAAGACCAACGCAAGATGTCTAACGAATCTTTCATACAGATGACAGAAGACAGCGGCGAATTCGGAGACGAAATGGTTCACTTCCAGAGGCGGCTAGCCACCCGGTCCGGTCTAGGGGACGAAACATATTTACCTAGAGGGATCACATCTAGACCGCCAAACTTGAACATGAAGGAAGCCCGGGCCGAGGCCGAGGCAGTTATGTTTGGTGCACTCGACTCGCTCTTCAGAAAAACCGGAGTCAAACCGGATGATATCGGGATTCTGATAGTCAACTGCAGCTTGTTCAATCCAACTCCTTCTCTAACCTCCATGATCGTCAACCATTACAAGCTCCGACCCTATATCAAGAGCTTTAACCTAGGGGGAATGGGCTGCAGCGCCGGCCTTATATCCGTCGACCTAGCCAAACAGCTCTTGAGAGCAAACCCTAACTCATACGCTGTTGTTGTGAGCACCGAAAACATCACCCTCAATTGGTATTTCGGAAATGATAAATCCATGCTTTTGTGCAACTGTCTGTTCCGGATGGGCGGCGCCGCCGTGCTGCTGTCTAACAAGTCTCGAGACCGGGTCCAGTCCAAGTACGAGCTCCTCCATACGGTCCGAACCCACAAAGGGGCGGACGATCGTTGCTATAACTGTGTGTACCAAAGAGAGGATGACAAGGGCACAATTGGCGTGTCACTTGCCCGTGAACTGATGGCGGTTGCGGGGGACGCGCTTAAGACTAATATCACTACGTTAGGGCCATTGGTGCTGCCATTTACGGAACAGTTAATGTTTTTTGTCACTTTGATTAGAAAAAAGGTGTTAAAAGCAAAGGTGAAGCCGTATATACCGGACTTTAAGCTTGCGTTCGAGCATTTTTGCATTCATGCGGGAGGCAGGGCTGTGCTGGATGAGGTGCAGAAGAACTTGAAGCTTGCGGATTGGCATATGGAGCCGTCGAGGATGACGCTCCATCGCTTTGGGAACACGTCGAGCAGTTCGTTGTGGTACGAATTGGCCTATTCCGAGGCCAAGGGAAGAGTTTTTGGAGGTGATCGCGTTTGGCAGATTGCGTTTGGGTCCGGTTTCAAGTGTAATAGTGCTGTTTGGAAGGCCTTGAGGGAAATTCCGGCCGTCGAGAGCAAGGATAACCCTTGGGCTGACTCCATCGACCGCTATCCGGTAAAAGTTGACGTTCCCGTGGTTGTATAGACGACATAACGGTGGTTAACTTGGTTCTTAATTTCAGAGGACAAAGGGCCGGCGCCATGGATTAATTAAGGATGATTGCATATGGATTGATGTATACTCGAATCTTAATTATTATTACCTTTTTAGATGACGTACGGATGTAATTTTTGTTTTTATTTTTTTGCTTAATGATATCATGGATAGATCAAAAACATGGTCATTAATACAGGTGTGAAGCAAAAATTTATCCAAGTGTTATATTATTATTATTATGTTTAATTATTGATCATTTGCGGTGAAATGTTGTTCATTTTCTATAGAAATATATAGTAATAATGATAAACAATAATACAACATAAATCAATAAATAATGTAATTAATCTATTGGGGTCTGCATGTGGATGAATCGGGTTAATTAATGAATGGGAAGTTAATTATCATGTATGTGGTTGTGAAATTATGAAAGATAGTTAGATGGATGTTGAGAGTTGAGAGAGTAATATATAATTAATGAGATTAGAGTTCATATGATTATAGATTCATTAAGAAGAAAGAATGGACAAGCTTGTGTATTAATTGTCTCATAGGGAGAACATAGTCGGGTGTGGTATATATGTATGCATGTATAGTGTGAGACTGTAAGCACTATTGGTTATAAGAACATTCGCACATAATTTTAGCAAGGTACGTACACAAAGAAAGTATGATAATTAAGCCTTTCAATAGTAAAATTTATTGCACATAAAATTTAATTAATTAAAAATCTGTAATAATAGGTTGGTTGGCGTATTAAAATTCATCAACTACATGTCTATATATCCGCATATGCTATTAATGTAAATAAACACAATAATTATAATACAAATTACGTTCAACTAAAACAATCCAATTAATAACAATCAATTTTCGCAATAAACCAAAAAAACTTCCCTCACTCGATCTCATTTACTTGAGGTTGGGATATCAGCCCAACCATCAACGTCCGAGCTCAGTAATCTTAAGGTCCAAATTCACAAGCCCGACGACAGACCTACCCGAAGTGTGCCTCGCAACCCGATCCAAAAGGAACAACTCCAGAGCAGCCACGCGTCTTGGGGGTCCACGACTGGAACCACGGAACTTGTTGAACATGTGGCTTCATTCGAGAGAACGATCAAAACATGTTGAAGTCGCACGTGATGAGCTTAGGTAGACCTGACAAACAGGCCTGATTTTCGTTGGGCCAGGCCAAAACGGGTTGGCCCAAAAATGACTTGATTTTTTGCGGGTTGAGAAATGTTAGGCCTGCGGCTTGTGCGGGCAAGGCCGGCCTGGCCCGCAAACCATTTGAATATTTTTTTTTTGTTTTTTATAAAAAAATATTTATTATGATTTATAATTTAAAATAAATACAAACACTAATTATTTATAATTCTGACATAATTTCTATATAATCATATAATATTATTAATAAATAAAATAAAATAATCAATAATTTTATATTAAAATCAAACTTGCTTCAAAAATGATAGAGTTAAATTATATGATATTTTTATTCCCTAATACTTAGTTTTTATATTTATTATGTGCTTAACTGTTTAATTATTTAGTTTATTTTGGTTTTATAGGATTTTAGTTAATTTAGGTAATTTTATAGTATTTTTATATTTCTTTTTATTTATGTGTTTTTATTTATTTTTAGTGTTTTAGGTGTTTTATTTATTATTATGTGTTTATATTATTTTTAGTATTTTTACATTATTTTTATTTATTTTTAATTATTTTATATTTTATTTTATAGGAAAAATAAGTTTAGGGGCAAATCTGTAAATTCTGCAAAGATCTAGGGACAAAATGGTAATTTCAGCAGCAAGATGTGCGGTAATGCTGAAACAATGGCAAGAACAGGAACGAAACGACGTCGTTTCGAGCTCATGGGCGCGCAATGTGCGCGGGCGGCTGACGTTGACTTGTCACTGTAGCGAATGAGCTGTTTGTTTGGCGCGTTAATTCTGGAAACGGGATTATTTTGCGAATTTTGCTACTTTTTTATTCCAAATTGGATTTTAATTCTAATTAGGGTTAAGATAATAATTATTTTAGTTTTCCTTTATTTTTATTTGTATTTTAAATCCTATTAGGGTTTGAAAAGTGTACTTCCTACTATGGTTAGGAGAATTTTGGAGCCTATAAATAGAAGGCTTGACACACAATGTAACATACAACTTTTCTATTAGAAAAATTCTCTCTTCTATTCTTTGGTGCTCTCTACAATTATGAGTAG
Organism: Hedera helix; assembly: GCA_947179155.2. NCBI lineage: Eukaryota > Viridiplantae > Streptophyta > Magnoliopsida > Apiales > Araliaceae > Hedera > Hedera helix. The sequence goes on from OX359280.1 coordinate 45,176,650, forward strand.
CTAAATTCTTTTTCTTGGGTTAAGTGATTGAAGCCATCAAGATTTATACACTGTGAGATCTAATTTATTTTAATTGTTCAATTTATATTTTGAGTATTGAATATTTTTCTGTGTTTAATTTTATGATTAATTCGTTTAATTGCTAGGATGCATACTAGTTTATTATTCGTTGAAATCTACTGCTAAATTAAATATCAAATTCGTAATTGTTTGGTCACTTTAATTTATGAAGAAACTAAGTTTAATAATTGTTTTACAGATCAAAAGATTATTTTATCTTAGGAAGAATATTCATCTAAATTAAATGCAGACGCTTGGATTGTGTTGTTTAGTTCAACGATCTCTCTATTTCTTTATGCTGCTACTAGGTTAAATCTTTAGCCCTTGTCTGAGATTATTTAGTAATAAGGGTTATTTAGATCGCTTGTTTCTACACTAAAATTAAGGGGAGATAGAAAAATTATTCGAATGGGAGTAATTATTCCACGTTGAATATTTAAAATATGAATTCATTTATTCTTGCATCAGTGATCAGTTGTAAATTCTTAATGGTGGATGTTAACTTAAACCAAGGCTTTTTCTTCTCATTTATTTTAATAAATTACTTGCAAATTTATTTTAGTTAGTTTTATTTAAATTATTTCTGTAATTCAAAAACCCCCCCAATTTTTATTTGCGAAAACATAAAATTAAATAATCATTCTCTGTGGAATCGACTCTTACTTGCACTACTACATATTTATTTTTCCAAAGTAAGATTTTATTTTTGGGTGCTTGCGACATCACACCAAAAAATCAAAACCTCTCACCTCTCTATATTAGCCACATGGACAATCACACGTAATACCCTCACAAGTCGACGGAGAATGTTGTTTCAGGAACAAGTAATCAGCATTTATAAGAGTGGCAGAGTGCGCTACATTTAAAAACAAAAACTAAAAGATTATTCATATAGCATACTTAAAGTTGGTCAATACTGATGGTCTGATGTTACCAAAATTTTTGTCACACTAGCTACCTTTTATACATAAACCAAGAACAAAAGGAAATATTCCACTTAATTCATGTCTCAATTCCATTGTCCTTCACAGAAAATTATATTTATGCATGGGACGACACATAAAAATTATGCAACTGGTGTCTGCTTGAAGAATTAAGTTGACCACTAACTTGATAGGAGATGAGCAATTGAAAAATATATATTAGAAATTTATTTTTCTTGTGTTACCACTATCTTTCCTCTTCAGGTAAAAGCTTCCAAACCAATCAACTAGGAGAAGGTAATACACTAACAATGGTGAAAGAATTCTAGATGTGAACAATATATATACATATATAATCAATAATTTATTTTTTTGTCAACAGTGTCAAGCAATTAAAAAAAAAATTTTGCCCGCGGGCCGAGCCAGAAACAGCCCAAATTTTGTTGGACTGCATTTTTTAAGCCTCAAACCCAATTTTTTTGAACCAGTCCGGTTCGGTTCGCGAGCCCCAAGCCTTTTTTGTAAGACCCCGAATTTTATGAAATACAAAATTTAATTTTTCTTCATATAGATATTTTTTTTAAAAAGTAAGTGGTTAAATCGATAAAGTTAAAAGTTAAGGATGTTATGTGCAAATTTTATTTTGTCGGACAATATTCGCTTTGTCGGGGAATATTCGTTTGGTCGGGGAATATTCGTGCCGTACGACGGCGCCGAAATAATAAATTATTGGTGGACCCCACAACGGAATATTTGTCGGATATAGAAAACGACAGAAGTAACCTTTTTAAATAAAAATAGTCAGCGGAACTGTTAAAATACCGGTGATAAAAGAATAGTAGCATACGGTAGTTTATGGTATTTTCTGTAGCACACGGTACTCTACAGTAACACACGGTATTGCATAGTGTCTCATATTATTGGTCTGATAATTGACACCGTAACTGTTATGCATCATTTCATCGATAATTGTCACTGCATAATATTTTATATTATCAATTCAATAATTGTTGTTGCACTGTTTTTAAAATTATTGAACCTAATAATTGTCACAGTAACATATGCACAGTAATTCACATTATTGAATCAATAATTGTCATTACACAGTAACGTATGCTTTATTTTACATTATTGTTATCTCTATTATGATGTTATTTAAACAGTTGTATTTCATTAATTTATTGACTTGATATCTAAGAGCTAACTATACTGTATTTATAACAATTAGTCATAATAATTGAATTGATAAAGTTATTTGTTTATAATATAAAGTTAGGTGATTATTAGGTGATATGAAATGAATGGTGTAGATTAAAGTGTGAATTATTGTTGAATAATTGAATTGATTTGTTTATAATATAAAGTTAGGTAATTATTAGGTGACATGAAATGAATGGTGTAGATTAAAGTGTGAATTATTGTTGAATAATTAAATTGATTTGTTTATAATATAAAGTTAGGTGATTATTAGGTGATATGAAATGAATGGTGTAGATTAAAGATAATATAATATTTGAAATGGATGGTGTAGATTAAAAGGTGATCTTTAAATGAATGGTTTAGATTAAATGAATGATAAGATTTTTGGCTATAAATAGAAGCCTTAACTTAAGGATTTTTCATAAACTTCCTTACTTGTTCTTTCTTTCTCTCTCTAAATACTTCTTGTGAAAGTTCTCTCTAAGTGTGCTTAAGTCATCTTGAGTATTTGTGAAGATCTATAAGTATACGTATACTGTTCAAGTTAATCAACCTCATTTAAATCAATATCCAGTCACGTGTTGAGGTAAGGGATACCATCTTTTTCATCTTCCATTATTCAAACATACTATGGTAAGGGATTATCATTATTTGATTCTCGATAATAATATTGTTTCTTCCTTACTCATAAGACGTGCCTTTTATTTCCATGTATTAAATTGTGGGAATAACCTTACGGAGCGGATTGCCGCCTGTTGGTGAATAACCTTTCGTATTCATTCATTATTAATCTCTGAGAATAACCTTACGGAGCGGATTGCCGCCTGTTTGGTGAATAACTCTTTGTACTCAAATCCTATTAAATTGTGGGAATAACCTTACGGAGCGGATTGCCGCCTGTTGGTGAATAACCTTTCGTATTCATTCATTATTAATCTCTGAGAATAACCTTACGGAGCGGATTGCCGCCTGTTTGGTGAATAACTCTTTGTACTCAAATTCTATTAAATTGTGGGAATAACCTTACGGAGCGGTTTGCCGCCTGTTGGTGAATAACCCTTTGTATTAATTTCCTTCACCTTTTGTTAATCAAACCTGCTACGGTAAGGGATATTATTTTCTTTCATACTCCTAAATCGAAATTTATTATGGAACTATTGCTTCTATAATTCCTGAAAATATTATATGTTCCATAATAGTTGAACTTCATTATTTCAACTGAACCTTCCTATTTACGTGAACCTTTCTATTGAATTGTAACCGTTATTCTGAACTGTGGATCTTGAATTTCACTCCACATCATGTTGACAATTTGGACATTATTTGAATCTGTACAAAGTAAACTTCCGATACTTATTGTTATCCTATTTCTTCTGTTCATCATTTATATCATTCTAATCATCCAAAAATCAAGCTGTTGTGAATATCTGTGGCCGGGGGCACAGATGTGATATATTTGTTGAACAGATGATAGGTTAAAGGCGATATAATAGGTTAAAGGCGATACATCTGTTCGGTGTCTTTTATGGCACGTGGTGAATGTTCTCTTTGGCCCGTAGTACAAAGATGAACTGTTGTTTGGTATGATTATGACCAAAGGCTGAATCTGGTATAATCATGACCGTTGGTGCTATATTGAATATCTTTGGCCCGTAGTACAAAGATGAACTGTTGATGTGCATGATTATGATCAGGAACTGTGAATTTGTATTATCTTGACTAATGATATTTCAGATGATAAAAGTTGATGATGTTTTTCCTAAAAAGAGAACCGAGTGGACATTATAGTCTGCATTATTCTTCTAATAGATTACTCATTCCGCTGCTATTATTGATCTGAACGTTGTTTAAGAATTTAACTGCAGTTTTTGATATAAACCTTGTAGTCTATTGTATTCTATCAAGAACTCAACTGTTGAAGACTAATGATAATTTATTCGTCATTATCTTAGTCATGATATTCTTTACTGGGCTATTTGAGCTCACCCTTTCTTTTGTTCCATTGTTTTTCAACAGGAGATGAAAACATAACAGGGTCTAGCCAGGGAATGGAGTGAGAGTCCGAGGAATAGCTATCATAGTCTTCACGTTTTGTAAAATAGTGTGGCAATAATAGTGAAGACTTAGTTGTGTATTATTATACACTGTATTGTTGTACGTTGTGCTTTGTTGTAATAATTTTGTTGTAGTATTTTGACGACTCAAGTTTGGGCTGTGTGGGCCCAGATTTGGGGGCGTCACAGTTGGCATCAGAGCTTAGGGATATGGTCTTTAATGGAGATCTGGGGTTAGAACTAGGAGGGGAGAGACGAATAGAATCAATCACTAGTGTGTCCTACCTAAATTAGATTTATTTTTTTATCTAATGAATCGATTTGAATGTAGGAACATGAAGAGATGAGTCAGTTTATTTGAACTAACATTTATTTTGTGACCACAGTTAATTATGGCATCTGGAAATCAGGAGGTTAACTATGAAATTACCGAAACAAATGTAGCTGCAAAACAAGAGGCGACGAATAATCTTCTTACAAACTCAGAGTTGAATCATTTGCCTAAGGCAAAAATTATGCGTGTTCTATCCAGTAAGGATGAAGGTGAAAGCTCTGCTACAGTCGTTCCAGATCCATTCTTAGAAGCAATTAAAGGAAGTAACGAACTTGCGGAAATTATTGCCTTTAATTTACTCACTAATTGGGAGAGTGATATCACATGGTTATGCTCTATAACAAAGGATCAGAATATATGGACTTTTCATATTAGTCTTTGGGATTTATGGTGTTCCAGCTATGATTTTCAAGATTATTTAAAAATGATGTTTCTATACTTTTGGGCGTTACAATTTAGAGGAATTCAGGTTAAGTTAGTCACTATCGTGGAAACTGCAGTCTATCGAAAATACTATTTTAATGGAAATCATTGGTACCTTACTACTGATGAAGTTGATGAACCCGAGAAACAGTTTGCTAGAAAATTATTCAGTGGTATTCCCATGGTTGAAATACGTGAAGATCCGAATGAAGTATTCGGGATTCGATTTGACGATAACAGTCAAGAAACCGAATGAGGTGATAACCGGTAAGCTATTCATAAATTCTCGTGAAGTCTATGCCATATTAGATACTGGCTCTATCCACTCTTTTATCTTACCTATATGTACTCAACGTTTAAATTTGACTATTGAAAACTTAAATCTTGTCTTATCAGTTGAAACCTCATTGGGAGAAATACCTATTACATTTACTATCTATAAATCTTGCCTAGTTCAAATCAACAACCTCACATTACCTGTTGACCTTATTTCTTTGGAGATGCGTGAATTTGATGTGATTTTAGGAATTGATTGGTTGACTACCCATCATGCTAAAATTGATTATTTTCATAAGATTATTAGTTTTCATATTCCTAATCAACCTGTCATGCAAATTCAAGCAACTAAACCATTGAAATCTATAACTGTTATTTCTAGCCATAAAGCCATTCGTTTATTGAAAAACGGATGTCAAGCCTTTTTAGCTCATGTCACTGATTTGAACAAAAACACGTCAAACTTGAATGATATTCCCATTGTTAATGAGTTTCCTGACGTTTTTTCTGAGGAACTTTCTGGCTTACCCCAAACCGTGAAATTGAATTCTGTATCGATCTTGAACCCGGCACTAAGCCCATTTTTAAAGTCCCATACCAAATGGCTCCCATAGAACACCAAGAGTTGAAAGTTTAATTACTAGATATCGGTATCATTCATTCTAGTACAAAACTTATATCGAGCGAGGAATGCGAGAAGAGTTTTCAAGAACTCAAGAGGAGACTTGTTTCAGCTCCTGTTCTGACCATACCATCAGGATCAGGAGAATTTGTTATCTACAGCGATGCTTCTGGCAAAGGTCTAGGCTGTGTCCTTATGCAACATGGAAAGGTTATAGCCTATGCCTCTCGACAACTCAAAGATTATGAGAAAAATTATCCTACTCATGATCTAGAGTTGGCAGCAGTCGTTTTCGCGTTGAAGATCTGGAGACACTACTTGTACGGAGAAAAAGTGGATATCTATACGGATCATAAAAGTCTCAAGTATTTCTTCACCCAGAAGGAACTCAACATGCGACAACGACGTTGGCTTGAGCTGTTAAAGGATTATGACCACACAATCCAGTATCACCCGGGAAAGGCGAACGTTGTAGCTGACGCTTTGAGCAGAAAATCTTATGCAAGTACAAGTGCACTGCTGACAACACAAAAGTGTATTTTGTACGACTTGCAAAAGATGGAGATAGAGCTAAAGACACCAGGGACCCACTCGAAGATTGCTCACGTGCGAGTAGAACCAACTTTAATCGATAAAATTAAAGCTGCTCAAGCTACCGATCCGGAACTGATAAACATGATAAAGAAAGTACAAGAAGGTGCCATTCCCGAAGCAAGAATCGACGAGAAAGGAATACTTCGAGTCAACTCTCGACTCTGTGTTCCTAACGATCCTGAATTAAAGCATAAAATCATGATGGAGGCACACAACACGCCGTTTGCAATCCACCCAGGAGGTACCAAGATGTATCGAGATCTTCGTCATACATTTTGGTAGAACAATATGAAAAGAGAGATTGCGGAGTTTATCTCAAGGTGCCTAACTTGTCAACGTGTCAAGGCAGAGCATCAAGTTCCTAAAGGTCCATTACAATCACTTGAAGTTCCCGAATGGAAGTGGGAACACATCAATATGGACTTCGTGACGGGTCTTCCAAAAGTTTCTCAAGGCTTAGATGCAATTTGGGAGATCGTAGATAGATTGACCAAATCTGCTCATTTCTTGCCTATACGAGAAAACTTTTCACTTGAACGTCTTGTCGGTATGTACATAAATGAGATCGTGAGATTGCATGGCATGCCAATTTCCATAGTTTCTGATCGAGATCCTAGATTCACTTCACGCTTTTGGACCAGTCTACAAAAAGCTATGGGCACTGAACTACGTTTTAGTTCTGCATACCATCCTCAAACAGACGGACAATCGGAAAGGACGATCCAGACCCTCGAAGATCTTTTGGGACTTTGTGTATTAGACTTCAAAGGAAGTTGGGATAAGTACTTGCCATTGGTGGAATTTTCTTACAACAACAGTTACCAAGCAAGCATAGGCATGGCTCCATTTGAGGCATTGTATGGAAGGAAGTGTCGCTCTCCAATATGTTGGAATGAAGTAGGAGAAGCAAAATTGTTGGGACCCGAGTTGGTACGCTTGACGACCGAAAAGATCCAAATGATCCGACAACGAATACAGACCGCACAAGAACGACAAAAGAGTTATGCTGATCTTTATCGGAGAGACGAAAGTTTCAACGTCGGAGATCATGTATTCTTACGTGTTTCTCCATGGAAAGGGGTTACGAGATTCGAAAAGAGAGGAAAGCTCAACCCTCGATTTATTGGCCCATTTGAAATCCTCGATCGAATAGGAACCGTAGCCTACAGACTAGCCCTACCACCAAGTATGTCTCGCATCCATAACGTTTTTCACATATCTATGTTACGTAAATATGTGAAGGACCCAAACCACGTCATTGAGTTAGAACCAGACGTTATAGCAGAGGATTTAACATACGAGGAGGTACCTGTTAAGATCCTGGATAAGAAGGAGCAGATCCTACGCTCAAAGGTTATACCTCAAGTTAAGGTTTTATGGAGGAACCAAGATACTGAGGAAATGACCTGGGAGCTAGAATCTGAGATGAAATCTAAGTATCCTTACCTCTTCGATATGTCAGGTACGTCAATTTCGGGGACGAAATTTCATAAGGAGGGGAGGTTGTAAGACCCCGAATTTTATGAAATACAAAATTTAATTTTTCTTCATATAGATATTTTTTTTAAAAAGTAAGTGGTTAAATCGATAAAGTTAAAAGTTAAGGATGTTATGTGCAAATTTTATTTTGTCGGACAATATTCGCTTTGTCGGGGAATATTCGTTTGGTCGGGGAATATTCGTGCCGTACGACGGCGCCGAAATAATAAATTATTGGTGGACCCCACAACGGAATATTTGTCGGATATAGAAAACGACAGAAGTAACCTTTTTAAATAAAAATAGTCAACGGAACTGTTAAAATACCGGTGATAAAAGAATAGTAGCATACGGTAGTTTATGGTATTTTCTGTAGCACACGGTACTCTACAGTAACACACGGTATTGCATAGTGTCTCATATTATTGGTCTGATAATTGACACCGTAACTGTTATGCATCATTTCATCGATAATTGTCACTGCATAATATTTTATATTATCAATTCAATAATTGTTGTTGCACTGTTTTTAAAATTATTGAACCTAATAATTGTCACAGTAACATATGCACAGTAATTCACATTATTGAATCAATAATTGTCATTACACAGTAACGTATGCTTTATTTTACATTATTGTTATCTCTATTATGATGTTATTTAAACAGTTGTATTTCATTAATTTATTGACTTGATATCTAAGAGCTAACTATACTGTATTTATAACAATTAGTCATAATAATTGAATTGATAAAGTTATTTGTTTATAATATAAAGTTAGGTGATTATTAGGTGATATGAAATGAATGGTGTAGATTAAAGTGTGAATTATTGTTGAATAATTGAATTGATTTGTTTATAATATAAAGTTAGGTAATTATTAGGTGATATGAAATGAATGGTGTAGATTAAAGTGTGAATTATTGTTGAATAATTAAATTGATTTGTTTATAATATAAAGTTAGGTGATTATTAGGTGATATGAAATGAATGGTGTAGATTAAAGATAATATAATATTTGAAATGGATGGTGTAGATTAAAAGGTGATCTTTAAATGAATGGTTTAGATTAAATGAATGATAAGATTTTTGGCTATAAATAGAAGCCTTAACTTAAGGATTTTTCATAAACTTCCTTACTTGTTCTTTCTTTCTCTCTCTAAATACTTCTTGTGAAAGTTCTCTCTAAGTGTGCTTAAGTCATCTTGAGTATTTGTGAAGATCTATAAGTATACGTATACTGTTCAAGTTAATCAACCTCATTTAAATCAATATCCAGTCACGTGTTGAGGTAAGGGATACCATCTTTTTCATCTTCCATTATTCAAACATACTATGGTAAGGGATTATCATTATTTGATTCTCGATAATAATATTGTTTCTTCCTTACTCATAAGACGTGCCTTTTATTTCCATGTATTAAATTGTGGGAATAACCTTACGGAGCGGATTGCCGCCTGTTGGTGAATAACCTTTCGTATTCATTCATTATTAATCTCTGAGAATAACCTTACGGAGCGGATTGCCGCCTGTTTGGTGAATAACTCTTTGTACTCAAATCCTATTAAATTGTGGGAATAACCTTACGGAGCGGATTGCCGCCTGTTGGTGAATAACCTTTCGTATTCATTCATTATTAATCTCTGAGAATAACCTTACGGAGCGGATTGCCGCCTGTTTGGTGAATAACTCTTTGTACTCAAATTCTATTAAATTGTGGGAATAACCTTACGGAGCGGTTTGCCGCCTGTTGGTGAATAACCCTTTGTATTAATTTCCTTCACCTTTTGTTAATCAAACCTGCTACGGTAAGGGATATTATTTTCTTTCATACTCCTAAATCGAAATTTATTATGGAACTATTGCTTCTATAATTCCTGAAAATATTATATGTTCCATAATAGTTGAACTTCATTATTTCAACTGAACCTTCCTATTTACGTGAACCTTTCTATTGAATTGTAACCGTTATTCTGAACTGTGGATCTTGAATTTCACTCCACATCATGTTGACAATTTGGACATTATTTGAATCTGTACAAAGTAAACTTCCGATACTTATTGTTATCCTATTTCTTCTGTTCATCATTTATATCATTCTAATCATCCAAAAATCAAGCTGTTGTGAATATCTGTGGCCGGGGGCACAGATGTGATATATTTGTTGAACAGATGATAGGTTAAAGGCGATATAATAGGTTAAAGGCGATACATCTGTTCGGTGTCTTTTATGGCACGTGGTGAATGTTCTCTTTGGCCCGTAGTGCAAAGATGAACTGTTGTTTGGTATGATTATGACCAAAGGCTGAATCTGGTATAATCATGACCGTTGGTGCTATATTGAATATCTTTGGCCCGTAGTACAAAGATGAACTGTTGATGTGCATGATTATGATCAGGAACTGTGAATTTGTATTATCTTGACTAATGATATTTCAGATGATAAAAGTTGATGATGTTTTTCCTAAAAAGAGAACCGAGTGGACATTATAGTCTGCATTATTCTTCTAATAGATTACTCATTCCGCTGCTATTATTGATCTGAACGTTGTTTAAGAATTTAACTGCAGTTTTTGATATAAACCTTGTAGTCTATTGTATTCTATCAAGAACTCAACTGTTGAAGACTAATGATAATTTATTCGTCATTATCTTAGTCATGATATTCTTTACTGGGCTATTTGAGCTCACCCTTTCTTTTGTTCCATTGTTTTTCAATAGGAGATGAAAACATAACAGGGTCTAGCCGGGGAATGGAGTGAGAGTCCGAGGAATAGCTATCATAGTCTTCACGTTTTGTAAAATAGTGTGGCAATAATAGTGAAGACTTAGTTGTGTATTATTATACACTGTATTGTTGTACGTTGTGCTTTGTTGTAATAATTTTGTTGTAGTATTTTGACGACTCAAGTTTGGGCTGTGTGGGCCCAGATTTGGGGGCGTCACATTTTTGCCAGGTCTAAGCTTGGGCATGCCTATATCTCTCTCGTGAGTTGATAAGATTATTCGCTTTCACTTACAGAAAACCCTAGAATAACTACTCTATAGTCTCTCTATCTCTCTCTCTAAACAATACTTACGTACGGGTGTGGCTGTGTGAGTACACGCTGATCTACCTAATATCACATTATATATATATATATATATATATTGAATTATATAGGATAAAGAGAAGCATGTACTATCCCAAACTAGATTTTATCAATTTATTTACAGTTTCATCAAATGTTATTTTCTCATATTATATATAATTTGTTTCTAACAATAAGCATGAAATTAAGGGGTAACTTAAAGGACGTAAACTAAAATATTTATCAAGTTTCAACTTACTTTTTAACAAGGGTCATTCAAAAAATTACCTGACACCCTCCATGAAGGATGAAGGTACGCATATAGATTCCAAAACTGAATATATACTTGCAGCATGCATAGTTTCTATATTGATACCCTGATGTACGTATAAACAAAACAAAACAAAAATGGTTAAGTAGTCAATATTTGTACTCCATTAATATGATTAGATGATACTGTGTGTTGTCTTCTTTGATTTGTATCCGCGCGCCTTGATGTATGCATGTGCAATGTGAGTGCACGGCCATTGATAATCTGATATTGCTATCGCCCTGCGCGCATTCATACAAAAAGTGTACTTGTACCTAGCCTAGCTGCATATATATATATGTGTGTGTGTGTGTGTGCGTGTGTGTGTGTGTGTGTGTGTGCGTGTGTGTGTGTGTGTGGTCCTCTACTCCTCTTTCCTCCTAATTGTGGCTTTTATTACCCGCAGAGCCTGACTCCATTCCAGAACATATCAAAGAGGAGAAGACAAGGGTTCGTGATCAATAAACTAATGATCTCGTTTAAGTTTCAACATCCTTTACTGAGCTTGAACTTAAGTTGGGGCAATAAATTGGGTATAGCAATTATGGGATTAAGGTAACACTAATCAGATCTCAGAAGAGTTCAGATCCAATGAAGATATTAACTTGTTATGAGGTTGGGATAAATTTTGAAAATGGTATAGCCCACGGTGGCACTCGTCACTTATAATGCTTGGTTCTTAATGTCCTGTTGTTTTTTTTCCTTCTAAAATTTGTCATTGTGATGAATATTTTCTTTCGATAATCTGGCCGCGCAATGTTTTACTGTGTATGAGTTTTGTTTCAGGGAGTAGAGAAGGGATGTAAAGGGAAAGCTTTTCATAAAATTCTTTTTGAAAAGAATTTTCCCTTCCTATTTCTTACCCTCCTCCCAAAATAGAACTTACAGAAGCGAGCTTGCATGCACAAGGTTCAATGGAAATCAATGAAGTGTGCCCTTTTCACTTCATATACTAATCTTTAAAAATACTTGGTGGTCACTTGCATTTGTACAGCTCGAGCTTTTTTGAAACCAAACTTTCAACTTTCTCAAACCAATATACTGCAGTCGTCATGGTCTATCCTACTGCAGAGCGCAGATAAAGCTGATGTTTACAAGTTCTCACCCAATACAATTATTAGTTCTGCTGTATTAGGGGACCAAAGCCAGAAGGGTTCATTGCAAACTGTTTGATTTCCAAGAAATTCTGTTTCCTAGTACACCACCCTCGAGAATGCCTAAATATACGGTTTAGTCTGGTTTAATATAAGATACTCCAACAAAGAACTATTGTCAATTAAAATGAGGAGGATTATTATTAATCAACATAGATAAACTTTATCATCAATTCTCAACCTACTGGCACTCTGGACCAACCCGACGAGTCCATGCAACTATGATCGTATAACTTCAAATTTTAGATGCACACAAATCTTGGAAGTAGGCTGTGTAGTTCTTGTAACAAAAGTTTACTTATGCTCTCCAATTAAAACACAAATAATTCCAGAGAAGGTCAACATAAGTGAGAAGCATGCAACTACAAAACTATCTCTCGACAGCACAGGGACGGTTACCATAAATTATACTTCGCTACCATATGGTCCTATGCTATTTCCTTTGGGTGATGATGGAGGATGAAGAGTGCTGCTCAGGCAGGGTGGGAGAAAGGGTGGTTTTTCATTAACGATAACTAACTATCCAAATACCGCCACTGGTCCTTTAAGCTAGTAGGGTCGATATCGTCGACCACGACTGCCATCGTCACTGCCACCACTAGGTCCTCCTCTTCCTTGAGGTCCACCACTTCCATTGGTCCAATCGTTCCTCCGGGGTCTCATGGGTGGTATCTGTACACCAGGCTGCTGACTGTACATTTTCAAAATTAGTAAAAGCAGAAGCTGAAGAATTAACTTTAATAAGTGAATGCAAAAGTTCAAGGATTATAACTTTATCAGGTGAAGCACAATGCAAAATGACAACTTACAGAACATAGCCAATTCGACCATCTGGTAGAACCATCGGTACCATCTGCATCCCTGCTGGCATTGGTCCCCTTCCATATATCATAGGCTGTTTTAATATGTGCAAGTCCGTGCGAAACTTGATCAATGGTAAATAAAGAATCAACATCAAGTGACATGAGGACTTAAAATTGTTTAATAATATACCTGCTGAAATCCGGCAGCGACACTATATCCTGCCCTTACAGGGCCATAGGGATTACCAGGAAAACCACTATACCCGGGGTTGGGAATATAATTTGGATGAGGCCCAGAATTGTAGGGACTAGCCCCGTCCGACTTCTTATCATTCTGAGGCCTGGCAAGGACCACTTCCAACAACTGACCTGCAGATAACATTCTTTCTCATGCTGCTAGAATTGAATCCAGGTCTTCTAGATGACTTAACAATAACTCAATCATCATAATTTCTTAATTTTGATCTAAATTAGAGAAATGCCAAAATAACACAGAACACAAACCTCCCCCTACAGCTTCTATAATGATGGCAAATTCAAACTGTTTTCAATCAAAGGATAGTTGTCCAAATCAAACTAATGACAACAAAAGTAGAGTTTGAATTAGTGTTATATTTGGTGATTGTAATGCAGCCTTGTGAAGCAGCTTCAACAATTTGTATTAAACCTCGTCATTTCATCTTTTGGAATATGATACTAGCAAAATAAAATATTTGTAGACATCACTCTACCAATGTCACGAACAAAGAAATCACGCAATAACAGTTCGTAGTAAATCCATAATTAACTCAACATACTTGATTAATTCTTCCAGTTTCATTTTTTACTGCTAGTTTGCTATCATATTTTATGACTAGGTACACTGGCATGATGAAATGTTGGAATATTACCATTGACTTCATACTTCTCTGTATCTTTGACAGCCTTCAATGCACTTGACCTTTCAGCAAAATGAACAAATCCAAAGTCACGTTTGCCACCACTTCTGGCTGACGGCATGACAACTTTTGTAACTTCCCCATGGTGCTGGAACAGTTCCTTCAGTTCCTCTGACGACGTGTTTTCAGGTATGTTCTTCACATAAAGAGCCTTGACCTGGTAAACCAAACACAAACTAAACATAAAATCTGAAAATTAACTGCAATACATTCTGATGACAAGACAAAGGACTGAAATGAGATCTCTACTGCAGGTACAATTTTTTTTTTAGCATTCATTACATAGCATCATTTCACTTAATAATTCTCCCCTTAACATAGTGTCTGCACCTTAAAGAGGTGCAGATTTTCTTCATAAGTTCTACAATAGTACCACTTGGTATGATATACAGACCTCAAGAACCATTTCAAGATGAAAATTTTTGGAAGACTAAATTGCTGCTGAAGTTCGTTAATAACCTAGCAGGTAGGTTTAAAGGGCAAGCCAAGTATTGGAGGCAGAGTCTACAACCATATATGTTGCATCAATTTTTTAATTGCAGAAGCAACTGTTCAATGGCAAGTTTCATTAATAAACTCAGCAAACAGACGCAGAGGAGGAAAAATCACATGTGCAAGCAATATCTATATATAAAGCCAGAGCACTCCCTTTGATATCTTGGCCTGTTCACCCTCTGATTATTTTTGCTTTCTATCTTATCCCAATTTTTACTCGCTCATTTTTTCTTCAAAAAAACTGTACCCTTCCTAATAAATCCAATGTAAATATTTGGTTTATAACTATCACATGATTGTGGTAGTTTTTTTTTTCACCATAGTCGTCAAGTCGTTAAGTCAAGTCGAGTCGATGGCCACCTGACTAGTCGTCCATAAAGCGATAAATTATATATAATGTATTTTATACATTGATATATATACACACACACACACACACATATAATTTTACAAATTAAAATTATATTAAATACTAAAAACTTTATTCTATATTATTAGAAATCATTTCTCAACTAAATATTACAACATTTGACAAGAAGTAGCCAAGCACATCATGACACATAGATTACTCCACTCATCATGACAAAATAACAATATCTAAAACACAGTATATTTTTTACAATATTATTTATTATGTTTAAATTTTTTTTCCAAAAAAAAAAATGGAAACTCAACAAATTTTTAATCCATCAGTTTTACAAAAAAATTAAATGTAGTCGATGTTATTTACTGCACTAAAGGAAACAAATTAACTATAACTGAAATGTAGTCAACGTTATTTACTGCACTAAAGGAAACAAATTAATTATCACTTAATTTGTGAGACTCATAGGAATCTATGCAATAATTAGCATATAAAATATTTTAGAATAATTTTAGACAATTGAAATGTGTTGAAAAAAACTTTTCATACATAAACTAAATTTAAGCAAGCAATATATTGGGAAAATATAAGTTGGGCTTGAGCTTATAATGTTGTTTATTCAAAAAAGGCTCAACTACAACTACAAAATATAGATAGGAGCCCAATAGTGGTCATAACAGAAAAACCAGATGGAATTAGGGTTTTAATCCAACTGCCACTGCAACAAGGAGACGAAAAAGGATAAAACAGCAGCAAGGAGAAGAGAAGAAGAAAGCTCATAAAAGTCATGTCGAGCAACCCAAATATGTGCTCTGTATAAATCCTAGCATCTTCCTTCTCCATCTCAATTCCTCTTTTTTGCCGCACGACTCGAACGGAGGTATGTGGTCTCTAAGTCGGGCAACATGGAGGAAGTCGGACAAGTCGTCGACTAGTCAACACAAGGTGACAACTTTCCTTCCAAGTCGAGCAACTTAGAGACATTAACTGTAATATCCCGGATATTATTAAGGCTTGTAATTATGATTTGAAAAGATTATAATAAGGGTTAAGATTTGAAACCTAATTTTTATGAATAGAATACTTAAGGAATGATTGTTTCGGTATACATTGAGTTATGTCAAGGCTAAATACAACTCAAAATTACGATCGTATATAATTAAGGGTTAAATTAATAACCTAAACTATGTGTATAATTTATTAAACATTTTGACCTAATTTAATTGTTAGGAACTTAATGTGTGTGATATGATTTTCCTATGTGTATAATTTTGTGTTTTGAATCAAGTATCTAACCTTAACACTTATTAGAATCTAGAAATTATGTAAGGGTTAAAACACCCTAGGGTTATAAGCCTAGAAATCACTATTCACAAATACGAAAATAATACGAGTAGAATACAAGCATAATACGAAAATTATACGGTAGAAATATAAAAAGTCAAAGTATGAATAGTAAAAGTCAACGATTACGTCTAACTAATTTAGTTGAAATTGAACTAAAAAACTAACTAGTTTAGTTGGGAATGAACTAGATGCCCACCTAATTTAGTTGTATATGAACTAAGTTAGGTGATAGTTTGGTTGGAATCACACTAAAAAGTAAACTAAGTTTGGTGTAACTAAATTAGAGAAACCAAACTATGAACCAAAACCAAGTTTGGCTAAGGAAACTAAAGGTGATTTAGTTACTTGTGTAGAGAATTGGAGGGCCTTTTGGCCATTATGAAAGTATGTAATACTTACAAATTATGTAAGTATACTTTTTGTCTTGCAATCTTAGAAGTCAAGTGAGACTTGGCTTCTTTGGTTGGTTTCAATGGTTGTTAAGTAGATGTGGCCTGTTGTGAGCCTAGGGTTCTTAAGTGAACCTACTAATCACCAATTAATTCATTAAGTGAGGGTTAATTACAATTAATTAACCATATAAGTAAGATTAGCGATAGTTGAGCAAGACTAATTAAGCTAAACCTAGTCAATGTCTCTAGGATATTTGTAAGATCAATAATGACTAGGGAACAAGGAGGACCCGGCCATTAATGGCCAGTCACTTGTGTTGGATTTTTTAGGTTACAAGACTTAAGGACCAAATATTATGGCGTCATGTCCATTTTGTCCTAACTTTGAAAGTCCTATAAATAAAGCCTTTGGTTCTTCATTAAAACTCGCCAATTCACAAGAAGCTTTCGAGAGAAATTCATAAGTAAGAATTAGTTTGGTAGTTGAGAGCAAAAAGCAAGAAGGCTAGCATAATCAAGTAGTAAAGCTTGCACTTCAAAAGGTAACAAACTCTAGTTGTTGTAATTTTAGTTTATGTTCTTATTGTTTTTCTTGTTTTTGAGTAAAAGTCATAATTTCTTACATTTATAATTTCATAAAGGTGATAAAACATGATGGCCTTGCTATACAATGCTTGTGGCATCAAGTTTTAAGTAATCGAAACAAAGAACAATGAAACTTAGTTTTCATATGTTATTCGTGTTCTTGAATAAAAGTCATAAATCCTTACATAAGTAGGTTTATGATTTCGTAATTTAGGGTTATAGAGTTGTAAAACAAAATGGCTTAACCTCGTGGTATCAAGTTTTAGCAAGCTAAAACAAGTACGTATGAAACTAGTTTTCATTTCGTCTTTTGTTCTTCACGTTCTTAAGTAAAAGTCATAAAATCTTATATACTTAGGTTTATGATTTTGTTATTACATGTTATTAAGTGATAAAACATGATGACTTAGCAAATTAATACTTGTGGCATCAGGTTTTACTAATCGGATCATGGATATGTGAACCTAGTTTTCATACTGTCCTTGTGAACCATTTGAGGACCCCTTGTGGTTGGTATCTTGGTTTGCAATCTAAAGGAAAGTTGTAGATGGGGAAATTTTGATGAAAATGAACTCAAAAATCACCCAAAAATGTTCTGAAATGAAAAAGTTAGGGGTGTTTTAGTGCAAGAAGGTCGGGCAGTCCAACATGAAACCTAAAATTAGGGTGCATCAAATCTGAGGCAGCACTGCACCACTATGGGCCAACGCTGCACCGCTAGTATTCTGTTCGGCTAGGGTTTTTCTAGGGTTTTCGGGTAGCACTGCACCGCTAGTGACCTGTCCAGCTAGGCTGGTTGAGTTTTTGTTTTACCTT
The DNA here is from genome assembly GCA_947179155.2 of Hedera helix. NCBI lineage: Eukaryota > Viridiplantae > Streptophyta > Magnoliopsida > Apiales > Araliaceae > Hedera > Hedera helix. The sequence goes on from OX359280.1 coordinate 45,194,890, forward strand.
GTTCGTAACTTAAAGTTTCACTCGCCGGGCATTGTAAAACTTAACAAAATGTTATTACACTATTGAAATAAAGCTAGTAAGTCGAAGTATTGCAAGAGAATAATGATGACACTAATGGTTATGTCAAACTCGTATACCTTGTAGGACATACGAATGAACGCAAAAAATACGCGTAAGCCTTAAAAGGCAAATCAGACAAGTTCTAACTCTTACTTAAATTGATTATGTGGTAGTTGTGTAGTGATTGTTCTATACAAAGATATGTGTTTTAAACTGTTAAATGCTAAATGAGATTTGTAATTTTATGTGATTATTTGTGAATGTTAATCGAGTATGAAATATTATATCATTGAGTAAAAGCATGATAAAGTATATGTTGAAGCATAAACTGTATATGTGCTACTTCATAGACTTGCTGAGCCGTTGTGCTCTTCTTGCGAATAATCGTATTGAATAAGGAACTTCACATCTGAATATCTATATTCGTTAAGCCACGCTTAATCGATAGAGTTAAGATTAAGTACAGTATTGAATAAGAAACTCTACATCTGAATGAGAGTATTGAATGATATTGGGATTTCTATAAGCACTGAGGCTACACTTAATAAGCGTCGGTAAGGAGCCACCTTTACCAGAATGCGCCCCTCGGTTTCAAGAACAATCTTATCATTAATACTGTGAAATTCAGATAGGTAGGGATTATCAATATGATGTAGATGAGTCATTAGTAAATAAAGCTATACATCTAAGTGAAAGTATAGGTAAATACGGACTGATCCTGTTATTACGAATACTGTGAATTTCAGATGTACGGATTTTATGTAATGATGGAACATCTATTTTAGAGTTGATAGATGCGTTAAATAATAAAGTAGTTTTTAAAACTCAGAAGGAAACAAAGCTCGAAAATAAGGCGCTATCTTTAATAATTGATGTAAGTCACCGATAGTGATCAAAGTTGCAATCCTGGGATTAAGTAAAGAAATTTTAAAATAATTGTTTGTAATAAACTAGTTAAACCAATTGAATTATTGGTAGATTGTAAAGAAAGGAAGTACAAGTCAGCTACAAGTCCGAACGACAAGCGCTCGGATTTGGGGGTGTGACATTAACCAAGTTGTGCCCTCAACTTGGCCCTTACAGAGCAACTGGACAACTAGTCGTCAACTAGTAGACGACTTAACAACTATGGAGGGCACTATTGAAGGGTTCCACCTCTAATATACTACTACACAACAAATAAACTATGGAGTACTCTTATTATATGATGAACTAGTTTTTCAATGTCAAACAATTCTATTATGTCATTGTATTTACAAATCCTAATGGTTTATACTGATAATATGATGATCTATGACCACTTAAATTTCAATGCTGAAAATCTGTACGCAACCAACAACTGAATCTCATCTTCAACAGCGTGCGTGGGTGGGTGGGTGCGTGCGCCTGCATTGTGTATATGTATAGTAACATATGATATTCCAGCTTAACAGCTAAAATATGGCCTAATCCAAGTATATCAAGATTCAATAGTCAGCCATGTCATATGCACATCAATATACAAAAATCACATCTAATGAAGGACAATCACCAATATAAAATGCTTTGGGAGCACATTCCAAAAAGGTCATAGGATTCAAGAAATTATGTTTAATAGTGTTCTTAACATTTGTTTAAGTATACATTTTGATTTATTATTTTTCGAAATTATGATAGGTTTTTGACTCGGTATCGGTTTCGGGCAATGCGCACTGTTAGCTAGTTAAAAGCTTCAAAAAAAGGAAAATAATTATGAAAAGATTCTAAATGATAAAAACAAGAGATAGATCAATTAAATTCACAAAAAACACTATCTACTGCACATAGCATTGTCCAAATGATAAAACAGACATCTCGCAGATATGTTTAGACAATTTTACTTATAAATAAAGTTGATGTTACTGATATCTTAGCTCAGATGGTTGAGCACAAATTCTGTAGAGCACACATGTTCCATATAAATTTAAGTACAATTTAACTTAACTAAGTATATTTAAGTGCAATTTTTTACAAATTTTTTTAAGTTGTGCTTAATTAGGTACAATATATGTAGAATTTAATTATAATTTGAGTACAATTTAACTTAACTACTTATATATGAAGTACATTTTCTTATATTTGTTTTAGTTATACTTAACTAGGTGGTACGTAGGTACATTTTAAGTACAATTTAACTTAACGAAGTATATTTTAAGTACATGATTATTATTTTAAGTATTTTAGGTAATATATTTAATTTTATTTAATTTTATTATTTTTAATTTTATTTTATAGAAAAAATAAGGCTAATGGCAAAGTTGTAAATAAAGTGAAACAGGCTAGCGCGCCATGCACGCTAAGGAGCAAGGAAGGTCAGCAGCGTGCACGACGTCGTTCAATGGATTGAAGAAGGAACAAGGTTGTCCGCCCCATGCGCATAGGGGTTACAGGCACAACAAAGGACAACGACGTTTTGGCGTTTGGAGTAGAATGGCTTTCGCGCCATTCGCGACGGTGAATGAAAAGAAGAAGCAAGCGCGTGGATTGGCTAGCAACTTGTTTTGTTTTTTTCATTCTTTTCTTCCGTGTAGCTTTCCTTCAAGTAGATTTCAAGTGGGTCCCGCCACCCATACTTATTCATTCAAGCAAACTTTTCCAGCAATGCAATACGTGTGGGGTCCCGTGGGGCAAAGAAAAATAAATTAAAGTATAGCAAATAAATAAATTCCAATTGCAATTTGGAAAAGGAAATTAAGAATTTTATTTTTTAGTTTATTTTAATTTATATTTTAAATCATATTAGGGTTAAAAAAATTCTATATCTATAAATACATGCTACTAAACACAATTAGGAGTATCTCTCCTATCTCTTATACTCTCTTTTATCTAAAAAATTCTTCTACTATGAATAGTTAAATTATTGTTCTTGGATTAAACTAGCAGAAGCTATCGGAATTTATACACTGTGAGATCTAATTGGTTTTAATTGTTCAATTTATATTTTGAGTATTGGAAATTCTTATGTTCTTCATTTTTATGATTAATTCGTTTAATTGCTAGGATACGTACTAGTTTATTATTCGTTGAAATCTACTGCTAAATTAAATATCAAATCCGTAATTGTTTGGTCATTTTAATTTGTGAAGCAACTAAGATTAATAATTGGCTTCAAATTCAAAAGATTATTACATCTCATGAAGAATGTTCAACTAAATTAAATGCAACCGCATGTGCTTGTGTTGTTTAGCTTCAACGATCTCTCTAATTCTTAAAGTTGCTACTAGATTAAATCTTTAGCGCGTATCTAAGGTTATTTAGTAGTAAAGGTTATTTAGATCATGTGTTTCTACTTAAATTAAAGAGAGAGAAATTGTTCGAATAGGAAAAATTATTCCACGGTTAATATTCAAAATATTTATTGATTTATGTTTGAGTCACTGATCAGTGTAAATTTCTGACAGTGGATGTTAATTTAACCAAGGTTTGTTAGTCTGACTTATTTTATTAATTTATTTGCATATTTGATTTCTTTAGTTAATATTATTTAAATTGTTTTTGTTAATTTAAAAAACCCCCCATTTTTGGTTTACGTGGCATAAAAATTAGATTAATCATTCTCTGTGGGATCGACTTACTTACACTACTACATAAATATTTACCAAAATAAAATTTTATTTTTGGTTATCTGCGACAGTGCACCACATACTTAGCCATCTTTTATGGGAGGGAGAGAGTATATGATTAAAAAATTCACAACATATATATTGCGAAATTTTTCTAGGCAGTCTACTACTATTCTATGTTCATAAACTATGCACAAACAATTGTGCACAAACATTACCATCCCATGTATTGAATAGTAAAAAACATTTGTCAAAAATAAACAAACCTTGTCAATAAATTAAATAGTAGGGCCCACGTATTACTTCTTCTCTTTGTTTGTGCATAGTTTATGCACATAGAATTACTCTATTATATTTTATATAAGTGAGACTATAGGGGTGGAATTGTAAATGTAATAAACTATAGGATTAAGAACACAATACTTAAATAACTTGAAGGTACTAATTTGTAATTTTGACATTATAATTACAATAAGCATTGTTTCATGTCCTTATTCCTTCACCGGCTCATTTTTAACTTTGTTGGGTCATCTCTTTCATCAGGCTAAAAGAGAAAACCTTCATCTACGCAATTTGGGCTAATTGAGGCCTTAAACATCACTAAAGCCATCACTGCTCTGCTTGTGAATGGGATAAAACATATTTGATAGTGTTAAATTATATGCTATTTGTATTCCTTAATACTTAGTTTTTATATTTATTGTGTGCTTAAATGTTCAATTATTTAGCTTATATTGGTTTTAATAGGTTTTATAGGATTTTAGTTAATTTATGTTAATTTAATTTATTTTATAGTATTTTTATATTTATTTTTATTTATCTGTTTTTATTTATTTTTATTATTTTAGGTGTTTTATTTATTATTATGCATTATTATTATTTTTAGTATTTTTATATTATTTTTATTTATTTTTAATTTCATTTTGTAGGAAAGTAGAAGTCTGATGGCATTTTAGTAATTAAGCTGTCAAGGAGAGGCTGGCGCCATGCACGCAATAATTTCAACAGGCAAGCGATCACACGACGTCGCAGCAGGAGAATCGAGTAACAGCATTTCGCGCAATGCGCGGTAATGCATAAGAAATCCAGAACGCGCGCAATGCGCGGGGCTTGCCGGTGAAGGAAAAAAACGCGCGTGCGCGTGGGACGTGGCTGTGGCTGGCTCTTTCTCTCTCCACGTGTCAGGTGGCGGCTGATTGTTTCTTCCCCTTTCTCTCTCCCGCGTGATTTCAGCAATAGCCGGCAACAAGATAAATAAATTCTAATTGCAATTTGGAATAGGAAAAAAATAATAATTTTTATATTTATTTAAATTGGATTTTAATTCTAATTAGGGTTAGGATAATAATTATTTTATTTTTCTTTTATTTTTAATTGTAAATCTTATTAGGGTTTGGACAAGTTAGGAGGTTTATGGAGCCTATAAATAGAGGGCTTGAGACACATTATAAATCACAACTTTTCTATTAGAATAAAAATTCTCTCTTCTATTCTTTGATACTCTCTACAATTATGAGTAGCTAAATTCTTTTTCTTGGTTTAAGTGATTGAAGCCATCAAGATTTATACACTGGAAGATCTAATTTATTTTAATTGTTCAATTTATATTTTGAGTATTGAATATTTTTCTGTGTTTACTTTTATGATTAATTCGTTTAATTGCTAGGGTGCACACTAGTTTATTATTCGTTGAAATCTACTGCTAAATTAAATATCAAATCCGTAATTGTTTGGTCACTTTAATTTGCGAAGCAACTAAGGTTAATAATTATTTTGCTTATCAAAATATTGTTATATCTTAGGAAAAATATTCATCTAGATTAAATGCAGACGCTTGGATTGTGTTGTTTAGTTCAACGATCTCTCTATTTCTTTATGCTGCTACTAGGTTAAATCTTTAGCGCTTGTGACGCTTGGATTGTGTTGTTTAGTTCAACGAACTCTTTATTTCTTTATGCTGCTACTAGGTTAAATCTTTAGCGCTTGTCTGAGATTATTTAGTAGTAAGGGTTATTTAGATCGCTTGTTTCTGCTTAACTAAAATTAAGGAGAGATAGGAAAATTATTCGAATTGGAGTAATTATTCCACGTTGAATATTTAAAATATGAATTGATTTATTCTTGCATCAGTGATCAGTTATAAATTCTTGATGGTGGATGTTAACTTAAACCAAGGCTTTTTCTTCTCATTTATTTCACTAAATTACTTGCATAATTATTTTAATTAGTTTTATTTAAACTATTAATCATTCTCTGTGGGATCGACTCTTGCTTACACTACTACATTAATATTTTTCAAAAGTAAAATTTTATTTTTGGGTGCTTGCGACATCACACCAATAAAACATCGTCGATCGCCATTGCAAACACTTTCCTCGACATGGCTGAAACATCTCCGGTCTCATCGGTGGCCGACCATCGTCCTCATCTCTGAGCTTAAAGGTCAAAGATCTATTAATTACTACACTTCATCGCCACCAACCTGGTATGTTGTATACACAAGATTTACTTAGCAACTTGTCCCAAATCAAGGCTATTGGCAATTAATCTAGAATGATATTTGGGGATATGACAATTGCCACACTGCATGCTTATCCTAGCGCACTCACATCACACCTGCACCACGGGCGCACCTAGTGTGCAGTGCATTGTCTAAGTGACGCATCTCTGCTTTTTAGGTCCACCGACTCCCAATCCTGTCAACACATATCGATTCGCCACAACCAACCAATATTGTATGGTCTCCACCGCAAGCTAAGGAAAAGTCTATATCAATACCACACAAATGTTTGTAATAAGATTCAACAAAACAACCACTTGTATGGACTCCACCGCAATGAATCTGTAGAAACACTTAACCTGACCAAGCTCTTCGAAAACAATCAAAAGATGTTCCACTCCCCTGTGTCCAATTCCGGAAAATATCTCTGAAATATTGCTTGTCAAGACACCTAGTTGCCATCATAAGAAAAATAATCAATAACCCTCACCTCTTAGTCAATTGCCAAGGAAAACATACTGCGAAAACGTGTCCCCAAAAGCTCCTGCCCTACCCATACATCCTACCAAAACCTAATCTTTCATCCACCCCAACCACAAAAGAAATATATTTCACGAACCTCTCCCACCCTCAACAGCCTTCCACAAACTAATTGCATAAGGCACTCTCAACCCTTTGGTAACCCATCCATCCTATTCAATCCCAAAACGAACCTTCACAACCCTCTTCTCCAACCTATACCCCTCATATAAAAACCTACACAACCACTTTCAACGCAAAGCAATGGTAAACTTCAATCCGACCATTGCGTAGAGAATTTGCATATAGTGATTGGATTCCTCTGCCCTATACTTCCCACAACCTCTCCAATTCTAAACCTTAAATTCCATCTCCATCAACATAACATGTCAAACAATATCACCTCTTACAGTATGTGCATTTGGGCCCATACAAGGATACGGCGAGAATCCTACAGTTTCTAACACAAGATAGCATGGAGGAATTCAAGTTTGGGGACCTCAAAAATTATAAGCACTTAAACTTTGGGCATTAAATTAGGGTAAACTTTGAAGGAATTTAAGTTTGGGGATTTCAAAAACTGGTCGAGTGAAAGTTCAGGGCTGTTCTGGCATTGTGAAAAGCACTCGTGAACAGTACAAACAAGGGTAGTCAATTGTGGAAACCTAAGTCTTGGGTTGTGCAGTATGGGCTCAACTGAATAGGGACAAAATGATGAAGCCAAAAGGAGGCTAAAGATACTTCGATTCGAATACGCACCCAAGATTAAGATAATTTCTTCATTCATTCGTTCACTGCCTAAAAAAGGAGGATAATAATCTAGGCATCACACATAGATTCACATAGGCATCACCCCCAAGACAAAAATACTGTCTTCATTCATTGCCTAAAACAAAACTATTACATTGTATATATATTGACTAGAGAGCCTAAGGCTTGGGAACCAAGTAAAACTTGGTGACTAAGCAAACTTGGGGACCAAGTTTAACTAATGACCAGAACTTATTTTATGTACTTGCCTCGGACATCTCTAGAACTTAAAACATCGCCTAAAAGCCCAACCTTAACCTAGCTTCGCTGCCCAGCTTAATAGCCCAAAATCCATATTACCAAATTACACTCAATAGCTGAAACATAATATACCAAATAGCCCAGAGAAGCACAGAATATGACTCCAATCTTGAATTCGAATAAAAAACTACATAAAATTTCCCCCACAGAACGTACTTTTTCTTGAGCCTCTAATGGACTGCATTAGTTTCTTTTACAAATATATTTAAAATGACAAAAGCATGCAAACGCATAACTTAAGGCAAGGCTCAATTTCCTTCGAGAATAAAGGTCAAGAGCTCCCCTGGCTGTCAACCACTCTGCCTTGCAACCAGGTCTGCAAATCACTTGGAACCAACAAAAATTGAAGTATTCACCTACTTTGGTGAATTCTAAAACTAGTGGAATGTGCTTCAATCGACTAGGACCGGAAACATGCTATAGGAGACAGTGATGCAGTACTTAAGAAACTCAAGAAATTTATCATTAATTTTGTATTGTTATTTAGAAATAAATATTGGATTATTAATGTAATTATTTAGTAGGATATTCTAGAAGATTTAAGTATAATAGTAGATTTTAGTTAGGAGATTATTTCCTTTTAAAATTAGAATCTTTACTTAGTCGCCAAGTATTGATTTTTCTATTTAAGTATTGCAATACCTCATTATTTTTCAAATTATAGAATATAAATTGATTTGAGATTAAAATTTTGTGCTTGTGTGTGTTTCTTTACCAAATCTCTGCAGGTATAAGTATTTTAATCCTTATTTCCACATTATCCTACATCATAATGGTATCAGAGCCAAATTCCTAATATCTTTTGATTTTAACCAATTCCTTCCTACTCTAATTTTCTGACCTTCATCAATTGTCGAAATTTGCTAGAGAATCGACACCAATATCCGAGGTGATACTGTCGTCTCCAATTTATCCGAAAATTGAAAAGAAAAAAAAATCGGCTACAAGGCTGTTGTTGCTACAATAAATCTGCTACCAAATTACAATTTGGCACCTCCAGGTTTCAGAAATTCTCAACTCCCAATGTTTCTAAAACTTTCAATTCAACCCCAAAAGTTTCTAAAATTTTCAATTCAACCCCGAAGTTTCTGAAGTTTCATTTAAGCCCCTAAACTTTTAGAATTTTCAACCTTTCTCTATTTGTTACTTATTTTAAGTTAGTTCAAAAAAATAAAAAAGTAAAGAAAAATATGTTACAATATTTTCTTTCATATTTAATAGTCCAGACAGGTATAATGATCCAAATTTCCTTTGGGCTAAAATCAAGCAACTTGAGCATCAAATTTTTGCCATGCGCGAGCAAATTAAAAGATCTTATTTTCCATATAATTATTGGAAATTGCAGGATGATGTAGAATTATATGAAAGAAGCTTTACAGATTTAAAAACTCTTTATGAGTACATAAACACATGTCATATTCGTCCATATTATGTTTAAGAGCAAAGAAGTGTTCATCATAATTGTGTTTGTTCAGCTAAGGCAACATGTTCACAAGAAACCTACAAAGCACTGCAAATTCTTATAAGACAATTGATGAATATCTCGCAACACTTGATCATATCAATAACCAACATGAAATTGGTGAGTATAAAGAAGAACAAGTACTATCACATATTGATGCTTGTGAGAAACATGAAGCGGAAGGGAAATATATTAAAAAAAAATTGCGGATTTAGAGATCGTTTTCACTAAAGGAACTTGAAGTTAAGTTCCCCAAATGCAAAAACATCAAGGAAGATAAAGTTAAGGTTAACCATGTTGATTTTCTCTTTCTGGATAATACATTAGAGTCCCAAAGTACTTCAAATTTTGTATTAATTTATCATTAATTTTGTATTGCTATTAGGAATAAATATTGGATTATTAATGTAATTATTTAGTAGGACACTGTAGAAGATTTAATTATAGCAGTAGATTTTAATTAGGAGAGTTTTATTACAGTAGTAGATTTTAGCTAGGACATTTTTATTATAGTAGTAGATTTTAGTTAAGAGATTATTTCCTTTTAAAATTAGAATTTTTACTTAGTCCCCAAATATTGATTTTTCTATTTAAGCATTATAATACCTCATTATTTTTCAAATTATAGAATATGAATTGATTTGAGATTAAAGTTTTATGCTTGTGTGTATTTCTTTACCGATTATCTATGGGGATAGATATTTTATTTCTTCTCTCAACATCACACATCACTGATATGCATGTCAAATATGTAGGGAAAGTAGGCAGAAAAATTATGTCTTCTATCTGAAAGTAACTCTTAACGCGGACCAGGTTGCATCTTAAAGTTGAATAAGAGAACTCTCAAGTTGTCATCAACACAAAGAAATGTCCAATACCATTTATACACTATACTGCTAATAAATAGGCACTAATATCTTGATTAACAAGTAACAAGTACTCCCTCTGTCCCAATTTAGTTGTCCCCATTTCAATTTAACGCACTGCAAAAAAGTAAGAGAATGGGTTATCACTGATAGGGTTAAATTATATGCTATTTTTATTCCTTAATACTTAGTTTTTATATTTATTGTGTGCTTAAATGTTTAATTATTTAGCTTATATTGGTTTTAATAGGTTTTATAGAATTTTAGTTAATTTATGTTAATTTAGGTAATTTTATAGTATTTTTATATTTCTTTTTATTTATGTGTTTTTATTTATTTTAGGTATTTTATTTATTATTATGTGTTTTTAGGATTTTTAGTATTTTTATATTATTTTTATTTATTTTATTTTGTAGGAAAAAAAGCTTTGGGGGCAAATTTGTAAAATCTGCAAAGATCAGATGGCATAATGGTAATTAACCGGTAACACAGGCGTCCGCGCATGGCGCGGGGAAGGAATTAGCCGTGCGGATCAGAACGACGCCGTTTTGGGCTAGGAAAAATCAAAAGCAGTATGCGCAATACGCGGCCGGGTGCAGTTGGTTCGGGCACGTGTATTACACGCGCCAACGGTAATGAAGGAAAAAAGCGGCTGGTGCGTGCTGCAGCTTTTTTCTCTCTTCATGATGTGGCTAACGCGTGATTGGCAAATTTTGTTCTTTTTCCTTTCTTATTTTGGATTTCCTACACTGCAATGCAACAAATCAGTAGAATAAAAATCCGATTTTAATTTGGAAAAGGAAGCAATAATTCTTTATTTTATTTTTAATATTTTATTTAGACTTCCAATTAGGGTTAGGATAATAATTATTTTATTTTTCTTTTATTTTTAATTGTAAATCCTATTAGGGTTTGGACAAGTTAGGAGGATTTTGGAGCCTATAAATAGAGGGCTTGATGTACAATGTAAAACACAACTCTCATTAGAATAAAAATTCTCTCTTCTATTCTTTAGTGTTATCTACAATTATGAGTAGCTAAATTATTTTTTTTGGTTTAAGTGATTGAAGCCATCAAGATTTATATACTGTGAGATCTAATTTATTTTAATTGTTCAATTTATATTTTGATTATTGAATATTCTTCTATGCTTAATTTTATGATTGATTTGTTTAATTGCTAGGAGCGCTACTAATTTATTATTCATATTAATCTACTGATATTTGTGAAGCAACTAAGTTTAATAATTGTTTTGCAAATCAAAAGATTATTTTATCTTAGGAAGAATATTCATCTAAATTAAATGCAAACACGTGGCTTGTGTTGTTTAGTTCAACGATCTCTCTAATTCTTAAAGCTACTATTAAATTAAATCTTTAGCACGTGCCGGAGGTTGTTTAGTAGTAAGGGTATTTAGACCACGTGGCTCTACTTATCTAAAATTGAGGGAGGAGAAAAATTATTCCACCTGCGAGTAGTTCTTTCTACGGTGAATCTTCAAAATATTAATTGATTTATTTTTGCATCAGTGATCAGTTGTAAATTCTTGATGGTGGATAGTAACTTAAACCAAGGCTTTTTATTTTTATTTATTTCTTGCATAATTATTTTAATTAGTTTTATTTAAATTATTTCTTTAATTATAAAACCCCCCAACTTTTGTTTGCGAAAACATAAAATTAAATTAATCATTCTCTGTGGGATCGACTCTTACTTACACTACTACATATTTATTTTTTCAAAGTAAGATTTTATTTTTGAGTGCTTGCGATATCACACCAATCACATTAAGTTGTGTTCTGTTAATACCCTTTATTGGACCCTCTGCCACTTTGTTTTTTTCCATCAAGGGTAAAATGGTATTGCTAATTTAAGTTAAACTCAAGCAACAAGTTTTAGGACATCCAAAACATGAACTTGGGGTAATCAATTGAGGAGGCAGTATTAACCTTATGCAAAGTCCATAACAGCTACACACACATAGGTATTTGTATACACACACACGCAAGTATCAGTACATATAGACACACTCACACACAAATACAAGGATAACTATAGAAGCTCATAAAACAAACTTAAAGTGGCATACAACAAAGTATTAAGTTAAACCTTATATTGTGTAGGACAAGAGTTGGCGAAATTAATTGATAAAACAATAGAAAATAATTCAGGCGAGGCTCCGCACCTCAATACTGTAAGGATCTTTTACTTAGGTAATACTCCGCACACCACCAACCTATAAAGCATGAACACTTCTCGAAGGTTAACGTATCCATGTCGAACACTTCTTGGACACTGACACTCCAAAGATACTTCCGGACACATATCCAATAGTCTCACATACTTCAATTTTATTATTTCCAATCTTTTTAATTTTGGACACTTTCGGAAACTCAAGGAGATTTGGATGCCATGTCGTGACTTGTCAAGTGATTGTACTAGCTTGTTTCATCATGTTTTTAGTTTACTAGTTTGTGCATTATAACTTGGAGATAATTATAGTCTTTCAATGAAATGTTTGACCCCTATCTTTTTGCTATATAATGATAAAATCAAAGCAATAAATGAGTCTGATGACTAGGAGAAAATGATGATATTTGATGCAAAATGTTAAGTTCCTACCTTTTGGTTATGTTATAGACTCATAATCACATACTTATAATAGATGCTAGTATTCTAAATGAAGATAACTACATGCTTATGGTTATGTAATATAATTTATTTATTACATACATATATCATATATGTATGTCTATAAAAATATATAAAATTTCAACTTATCTCTAACGCAACGTATCATTCTTTTTTCTTTGTATTTTGAAAATGTCACATCACATATCTTGTTTCGTATCATATCGATATCATTTATCCATAGTAGTGCTTCATAGTCACTATCCCAAGGATTTCTCAACCGCGGAAGAGAGGAAAATAACTCGTAGCTTTCTTCAATAACCAATAGTCTATTATGTAGGGTTATTAACTTGTGAGAGATTGCATTAATATTCATAGAGACTCAAAACCTTAATATTAATTTTAAAACAATAAATAATGACTAAAATACTCTTACTAAATATTAAAATCCTAATCACTATTAAATGTCCTAAATCTCCACTAACAAATAAACAATTACATCAATTTTCCCCAAATTAAACATAATAAAAATAAATAAAAATTTCTCCTTAGCTTTGGTCTGGTCATCCTCATCAATATACATCCCCCTTTGTGAAACCAAAAAGACAATGCATGCTCCCCTATGGGTATTGAACTAAGTGGTTTATAGGTCCCCTATAGATGCCTTACTACCACCTTAATGCTCAGACATCTAAAAGTAACTTTCCCTATCACCACTGTCATCCTTCAACGACGCTAGAGCTACAACTTAGAACACTGAGTTATATCACGGGTATCCACTCCCTCTATCCACCATTAAACAACTCCATTCATTACAAAACAATCTTACCCTTACACGTCCATCTTCAACTCAAGTGCAAATAGCTAGTCCCAACAACAGATCGTAACATGTACCAATTTTCTAAAACTAATAGCAATAAGCAGAAGATCTTTGGTTTTGTTTCTAGTTTTTTTTAAGTATAAGCATAAGATCTTATATTGTACAGACACTAAATGCCTCAAGAGATTAATCCCATTCAAAATTTATTCAGCCATTTGAACTTTACCTGAGAAGAAGCAGAATGATCAGGCATAATCTTTGGATCAGCCCAAGTTACAGTTGGAGCATTCCCTTCCAGCTTGAAATTGGCACTTGACATTTTCCGTCTGGAATAATCAGCACATGAATTGTTGTAATACTCGATGAAAGCAAAACCACGATTACGGCATGGATTTTGAGGATCCTGTATTTGCAGAAGAAAATTTTATTGGTAAGGTCATCTTGATAAGCTAAAACAAAGTCAATGACATATTTAGTTCAAACTTTTAGATGTCAAACCACACCTTTATGAGCTCAATGTTTTCTGCTCCGGGGCCAACCTCATCAATGACGATTCTAAACTCATCATCAGTACAGTTCTTTGGGATGTTGCCAATAAACAATCTGTATTTAGTTTCAGACAGCGAACACCTCAAGGTTCTACCCTGCAGTTAAAAGTATATTGAAGATCAAAAACTCAGTTTTAGGAAAGCACGACAGAAAGTGCAAAAGTACATAATATTTACAAATTATAGAACAGAACTTTAATAGATTAACCAACCCCACCTTAAAGTCCTTGTTATGTAACCCTTCAATAGCCTTTTGTGCAACATCCTTTGTTTTGAATGCTACAAAAGCAAAACCTTTACCTTCACCAGTATCCCTATTTTTCATTAACCTCATCTGCAAAACCATGGAGCAATTAAATCTATTTCAAAATATTCCCTGGATATAAGTAATGCTCCCACAAGCAGAATAGCTCATTGTTGGGGCCCTGAATTAAAACTGACCTCAAAAATTTCACCCATTGATTGGCAGAGATCTCTTAATTCTTCTTCAGTAACATCTCGAGGAAGTGCGCCAATGAAAACCTCGGAGCCATGAGGAGGAAGGTCAAGTAGTTCAGAGCGCATGTATTTGTCATCTTCGCCAGCAGAAGGCTTTTCTTCATCTGCTATAGGTTCATATGCAAACAGGCTTGTCTGGCTCCTATCTTCTTCTGGTGACTGCTCCTTCCCAGTATCCCCATATCTTAAGTCCTCTAGGTCATCTTCATCGTTTTCATTACCATCATCAACACCTCCCTCAACTTCTTCATCCTCTATTGGTTCTTCAACATCATCATCCATCTCTTCGTAATTGTCATCTTCGAAATCCACCCGATCCTCATTTTCTGCTCCTTCTGCCATCTAGTTCAGCTTGAAGGTATTTTCATCCAATAGCTGAACCTGAATTCTGCTGAAATGACCTGCGAGTTTAGATTGGAAAGTACACAGCATGCAGAAAAGCAACATAAAGTCTAGCCATGAAGAATACAAGAATGTGCAATATATAACTACAATGCATGCTTAGTAAAGAAAAATTGTCCGCCAATGCAAAAATGAGAAACAAAGAAAGATAATAGGACACAAGAACATTCTTAGTTGCTGATAAACTTCAAAGTAAAAATTTAATCTTTCACAGCTGCAAACAGCAAGCTGAGCCCAATTTCCCAAAACCTTCTCATTGTTTATTTGGTAACCAACAGAGCACAAAGCAGTAAATATTCTATATACCAGGGGCATAAAACACTAATATCAGTTTTCTTCTTGAATGTGATAAAAAGATTTGAAGAATATCTTTTTCATACATACTGGCAGCAATGAAATAAAATCCCTATTATCCTATAAATTGCATCCTAAAGACGTACAAATCCCAATAGCAACAACGTTTAAAAAATAAATACAATGATAAAAGTCAAAGCAGTAAAAATCTCTGACAGAGCCTGTTCGGCCAAAACCAACTTATAAGTCAGTTTACTATCTAAGTATTTGGCAATGACAGAATGACTTAATTTTGAACTTATAAGTTGTTCTTGAGAAGCAACAATTTTTTACTTTTCACAAACTGGCTTACAAGTCATTTTAAGATAAATACGCTTGAATAAATATATAGACTCTTTCGCCCTTATTTTACTGATCTTTATAACTTATTTTATTTTAACTTATAAATCATTTTACCCGAACACCTTTGCAACTTATTTTAACTTAATTTATTAAATCAAAAAAATAATGCTCAACACTTTTATGTATAAGTCACAACTTAAAATGACTTATAAATCATTTTAAATTTTAACCTATAAGTCATTAAAATAAATCATTCTGTCCTGCCATAATGTTACCCAAACCATTCGGAAATAGCAAAACCCCATAATTTAAAACTTTTAACAAAACCCAAATTGCAAAACAAATTAATATAATCTTTAAAACCCTTTATGTTGCGTTTGGATGGGGAAAATGGAGTAGAAGAAGAAATTGAATGATTTTAAGTTATTTTAAGTATATGTTTGATTGTTGGTGAGAATGAATGGTTTAATATGATGGTAAAATTATGATTCATATCCATTCTATTAGAATAAATTTTATCCCACCCCTCTCACATACAATAAAAATCAAAAATCAAGGTGATTGAATAAATTTTTATTCCATTTGAATGATTTAGCCTCCCAAATATCATCTAATACACTATTCTGTGTGTGAGAGAGAGACTTTGCACACCGGGAATATATATATATATATATATATATATGTGTGTGTGTGTGTGTGTGTGTGTGTGTGAGAGAGAGAGAGAGAGAGAGACTTTGCACACCGGAGAAACAATATTTTGTGCGTTGCGAATTGCTCTTATCTGTTCGTCTATCTGTCGATCCTTTTCTCTCTCTTTTTCTTCACTGTACTTTCCGTCGAGTGAGACTGATGACCCTCCAAAATGGTTTCGATTCAGAGAATGGCCCTAATTTTGGTAAAACGGGTAGACCGCAGTGGGTTGAGGAGAACCCCGGGTTAATATCGGTGGAGCCGCATCCAGTTATATTGTGCCAGGGCATTTGCGACTTTTGCGTCGCCGTGGAGGGTTGCTGTTTGGTCATTTCAGTTAGGGTTAGGATGAGTATGGTGCGATTTGGTGTTGTTTTAAATTCAAATCGCACATAAAATTATTTAAGTGTGATTTGACAAATTCAAAATTGCACATAAATATCGCTTGTGATTGGTGCAATGCTGTTTTGAACCGTACGGTGCGATTTCATTTGGTGCAGTTTCGGTTCCAAAACTAATTAAAATAATTAAATTTTATGCAATTTAAATTAACAATTTAGTATCACATAATATTAAATATCACTTTGATAACACATAACCTTACTTATAATATTTTGTCTAAACAAAAGCAAAATAGAAGTTACATGAGGGATAATTCTAAATAAATTAATTAAAAATTTTTGCTTACATATAAAAATTCTAAACAGAGATAATTACATGAGGGATAATTTTAAATGGATTAATTGAAAGGTGGCTTCCATAATAATGCTTAATACTTCTTGATATACTCCATGTTGAAAATAGCAAAACAAAGGGAGAAAAAAAAAAGATAGTGCGGCGCGATTTTTTCATGTGCAGTTTAGCTCAAAAATCAAACTCAAACCGTAAATTCGATTTTTTAACCCACCTAAAATAACCACATATGCCGGAACCATTAGTGTGGTATTTGATACGGCTTCGGGGGTAAATCGATTTTTTACTCAGACCTAATTTCAGTCAAGAATGGGGTTAATATCGTCATTCAATTTATCACTTATTAAGACCATAAGGAAAAAGTTCCAGTATTATTTTCTTTCTTTAGAATGTCGCTATAATTACGATAGATCAGTAAAGAAATGTTTATGTTAAATAAAATTATTTTTATTTTAATACTATGACATAATTATAACATAACTTGTACATATATTATCAAAATTTCAACTCTTTATTTTACAAGTGATAAGGTGTTTATTTCATCAAAATATTTATTACAAAACAATAATAAAATATCAAACAAAGTTTAAAAAAAATTGTGACTTTCGACCAATTTAGGCACCTTTGTCAAATTATTAATAAACAAAAAATAAATAGTCTATCATCTCAATCATTTATCAACTCTAATTAATCTACAAAAATATTTAAAACAATGGCTAACATCTAACCTAACTTACAAAACAAAAGGACCAACGTAACTTACGTACTAAACTTTTACACCTTTTAGCCTCATCGATCAATATCTTAATATATAAAAATATAATAAAATAAAGATCGAGTCATTTTTGTTATTCTTAAATCGACTCAATAATTCAATCCTTTTTTTCATCTAAATAATTCAAGAGTTTTTATTTTATTTTACTATTTAACATACAATATATTTAATGTACTCTTTAGTTAATAATAATACATTAATATTACTATATACATTACATTCTAATTTTTAATTCTAGACTTGTGAAGGATATATTATAATTTTAGCCATTAGATTTTCTTATTCATGAACCTACTTAGTATAAAGCTATCTCATTCAACTTATTAGAATACATTATAAATAGCATTTTGACTATACACGAAATTACACTAAAAAATTCTACAAGTTAATTGCTGAATAACATATTCACTTGAACCAACTATTTTTTACAAGAGATGATCTTACTATCAAAGTCAAAACAACTAAAATTAGATTAGAATAAATATAAAAATAATTGTCAACACCCATACTATTGAAGAAGTACATATTATTTTTTTAATTTATCAATCAATGTCTGAAGGAATAAATATTTTTTTTCAAATGATAATATAGCTCATAAAAATATTACACGTCATGTAAAGAACAATTTATAAAACTTACATCTACTTTGCACAGATTATGAAAGCTTGTTTTAAAATCATTTTATGCATTCCTTTTTTCGCATATTGATAACTACTTTCCATAACATATACCACTATGCAATGTTCTAAAAGGCACTAGGCTGGAGGCCGGCGACCGAGGGAGGGGGGGAGGGGTTGCGCCTAGGGGCCTAGGCGGGAATTTTTATTTTAAGCAAATTTTAATATTTTATCTTACATTTATCCAAATAAAACAATAATATAAAGCAAAATAATCTATAATAAAGATAATAAATGCAATTGTTCAAAGTTCAAACATAAACATTTCATTGTTCAAAGTTCAAATACAAACAAATAATCAAAAATACAAACTAAATAGCTAATAGTCTTCATCTTTATATTCCTCTATATCTCTAACTCTTCTTCTCCATATTCCTCTAAGATAATATCCCCATCGGACTCACACTCGACCTCCTCATCTCCTTCTTCCTTCGTGTCATCATTAGACAAAAAATCTTCTTCATGTAGTTCTCTTACTCCAACATTTCGGCTATTTCTCCTAGGCTCTAGCACGTTGTCGGCCCCGGATGCTTCACCAACCGCTTGTCAAGTAAGGCCTGGACAACCCTCAATTTCATCATCACTACCTTCAACAATCCCTCCTTACGCTTTTGAAGCATCACTTGCTAATAGCACATCTATTTTCCTCTCTTTCTCCTTTTGCTTCTTGTTGTTAAGCCTTGCATTAAATTGAACATAGACTAGATTGTTCAACCTTGTTGCATCTAGTCTATTCCTTTTCTTTGTATGAAGCTACAAAAAAAAAATTAAAAAAAAATTATATATTTATATTAGATTTTACTTAATAAACAACCGCCACTTACTAATTATTAATTACTATATATTTGATAGTTAATCATTAATACTTACCCCCTCAAAAGTACTCCAATTTCTCTCACACCCGGATGAACTAGTAGTCAACGAAAGAATCCTTGTTGCCATCCTTTGCAAGTTGGGTGTACTATTGCCATAATTGGACCACCATCCAACTAATCATTAAAGAATTAAAAATCAAAAATTAGTGACAAATATTTTAACAAGTATTAAATAGTAAATAAAGATTAAAAAATAAATATTTATACCCGGATCATAATTATCATCATTTGTTTCACATCCCGCCGCCGCTAAAGGTCTTCTAAACCCACCATCTTTTTTCTTATACTTCAACAACTCCGTATTTATGACGAGACTTTGCATATCAAAGTCATCGGGAAAGAACTTCTCGACACAAGTAATCATCGCATCCATGACAAGTGGATCACCTTGTATGGTAGCATCTTTAAAGAAGTAATAAGGGTTCAATAAGTAGGCCGCCAAATGCAATGGACTATCAAGCCGGTCTTTAGCTTTAGCATCGATAATCTCGAGAATAGGACGATAGTTAGTCTCATTATTTGCGAATGCCTCTTTGATCTCTTCCTTTACTTTTTTGAGTTTTCCATATAAAAAACCCATTGATGGCTTTCGGTTTTCATCAATAAGGCGAAACACCTTTACCAGTGGAGGAAACACTTTCAAGCATAGTGTTACTCCATTCTAAAAACTCAAACTCAAGACGGTAGTATAAGCCATTTTTCCCTTAGTACTTTTCGACCATTTGCATTGATCCCATTCAGTATTAGTAAACATATACCTCAACTTCTCTTTTTTTTCCATCAAACTTTGCAAAGTCAAGAAAGAAATTGCAAATCTAGTAGTGCCCCGCCTCACTATGTCTCTCCTTTTTGTATGCTTCCTCATCAATGCGAATGCCTTATGATGTGCATAAATAAATATAATAAAGGCATTTGCTTTCTCAATCACTCCCTTAAACTTTGGTAGCTTACCAATTCCTTCAAGCATGAGGTTCAAAGTGTGAGTGGCATAAAAAGTCCAAAACATATGTGGTCTCTTTATCATTAACAAGTCTGACGCGGCGATGTTGTTGGAAGCATTATCGGTAACAACTTGCACTACATTTTGTGTCCCAACTTATTCAATGCAATCATCAACATATTTGAAAATATATTCTTCGGTGTGTGCTTCCTCAGAATCTTCTTTAGAAGAAAGAAAAGTTGTGCCCTCTTTGCAATTCACACACAAATTCATGATACTTCTTCTTTTTCTATCGGTCCAAGCATTGGTCATAATAGAACAACCACTGAAAGACCATTTTTCTTCTTGCTTCTTGAGTGGCTTCTTAGTCCTCTCTACCTCCTCTTTCAACAATGGCTCTCTTAGTTGGTATTGGCTTGGAGGTTGGTAACCCGAGCCATATTGACCAACCGCTTCACAAAACCTCTTGAAGCTATCACAGTCGATAGCATTAAAAGGAATACCGGTTTCATACACCCATTGAGCCAAGTATTGATGCACACTATGCGTTCTTTCCTTCCAAAGTGCATCATTGATATTTTGTTGTCGTAGCTTCTTACTTGTACTTATTGAAGAATCGGGATTTATGGTCGATGCAAAATTATTTATAGCCCCAATAAAGTGTGGTCTTTTTCTTGACCCTGTCACTTCAATTTTATCTACTCCCTTGTCATCAATTATATTAACCTCTTTTCTAATTTCTTCATTATCTTTCTTTTTCTCTTGCTTCTTCCTTTTTGCTTCTTCTATTACGGCTTTACACTTTGCTTTTATCTTCATCAGTAGCCTTTAAGCACGGTCTAGTATTTCCTGTAATTTACGCAATGTGTTGTTTAATTCTATAAATCCCTCCGCTAACACAATGTCCACACAACTTGCATTTCATTTTATCCATATTTTTAGGATTAATCAACATCTCATACTCCCATCCGACGTCCTTTGATGCACATTTCAATTATGATTCAATTTCAGGTACATAAGTGGAATTAGATGCTTCAGAAGAAGGAATTTGTGCCATTGGAAGTTTGAAACAAACCTACAAATTTCACTATCAAAGGCATAAGCAAAAAAAAAAAAAACAGTAGCATGCAGCCATGCAAAAAAGAAATGGAACAGAAATTGAAAGCAAAACAGGGCACTACAGTATGCAGAACAGAAATGAAACAACAAAACAGCAGCAGTGCAGTATACAAAAGCAGTAGACTGCACCAATATACAGCAGCAGTAGTGCAGTATACACTATACAAAAGCAGTAAATTGCACTAATATACAGCTGGTCAAGCCAAACACTGCATTACTAATGCTACAACAAGCAGGCCTATACAGTTGGTCAAGCCAAACAGTGCATTTGTATTACTACAGTTAGTTCATTTTATTACTACAGAAGCAATGTAATAGACTCGAGTATGAATGCTAATAACATATTTTGTGCTATTTTCAATATGTGCTTTATGTTCTTCACATCTCCATCACTGATTCATTGAAGTATAAAAGGCAACATGCAAAATTTGAATTCATGAAAAAAGCTTATGAATTTTGAAAATTACAGAAGATAGTCAATAAGATAAAAATTAAACAAACATGAAACACCTCACAATTCAAATCCATACCACACAGAGGAACAACCAGAATTGCACAAGTCATGACTAACTGTAATTGAAAGCTTATAATTTATGGTTAACACGTGATATGCTGACATCCTGTTTATAGAATATAGAAGTAGTTCTTTCACATAAACTTCAAAAATAATAAATAAAACATGTGATATGCTGTTTAACACATGTGATATGCTGTTTATAGAATATAGAACATGCTGACAAGATTTTCTTTTAATGACAGTGGTGCACCGGAGTACTCTGTCACTCGTTCTCAGCCCAAGCAAATTCAAAAGTCTCACCTTCAAATCGTTACGGTAGTGGAGCGAAAATTAATGCCAGAATGTTGCGAGGTTGTATATGTTCATCTTCAAATCGTATCACGGGGTGATGTGGTGGGAAGAGAGGAAAAGAGGAAGAGGGCCCGAAGCTAGAAGAAAGCAGTCGGAGGGCCCGCGACTGGAAGAAAGCAATAGAGGCTGGAAGAGAGGAAGAGGGCCCGAAGCTAGAAGAAAGGAAGAGAGACGATAATGCGGAAGAGAGAAACTAGGGCTATTGCGTTTGGTTTTTAATTTTATTTTAACAACTAAGTTGCAAAACGAAGTCGTTTTGCAACTTAGTTGTTAAAATAAAATATATAAAAAAAACAGCTGCCTAATACCCGCCTAACACTTTGGAGCACCTTTTTGACCGTCGAGGCCCTAGGCGAGGCGCCGAAGGGGGGCCTAGCGCCTAGGCGCCGCCTAGGGCGCCTTTTAGAACACTGCCACTATGTAACTGGTAATAAACCCTCATTGAAATTGTCGTCCCCTATTATACTTTATCTACCTTATATGTCACATTTTGCTTTGTAGATAATTATAACTTTTCATCATTCGTACCAAATTAGAACAATCTGACATCACAGATTTAAAACTATAAATATATGTCATAACATACTAACTATATGTCATAACTTACTAACTATAACTGAAACTAGAAATAAAAATGTCTATACGGTAAATTTAGCAAAACTTTTAATTGAGACAACTTGCTTCTTTGCCAAAGTTTTAGAAGATGTTAGCTTGTTGTGACATCAAAAGGTTATCACATTTGAATTTCAATAGTACGTATGTCCAAGCTTGTATCCAAAGATTTGGTCTCTGGTCTGCCAAATTGAACTTAATCAAAGAGAAGTCTTGTAAAACATGTCAGTTGAAAAACCAAACCAAATTTTCATTCAAAAATAAGACAGGTAACTCCAACACTATGACATTACAACTTCTTCACATGAATTTATTTTGGTCTATTCCAATTGTCAACCTTGAAGGAAAGAGATACACATTAGCCATAGTGGATGATTACACCAAATTCACATGGATCTTCTTCTGGTCTCTAAGGATGAAACCAACTCACAATTGATTAAGTTATTTAAGTTGGTTAAGCTAGAATGAGAAGAGTGAGAAGATTAAAGTCATAAAGAGTGATCATGGAAAAGAATTCAAATTTTCTAAGGTTGACAATTTATGTGGAGATAATGACATTATTAACAACTTCTCTGCACCAAAGACTTTCCAACAAAATGGTGTAACTGAAAGGAAGAAAAGAACACTTATAGAAGCAAGAAGGACACTTCTAGCAATTGAAAGACTACTAGAATACTTTTGGGCTGAAGTTGTTAACATTGCATGCTACACTCAGAATAGATCGTTCATTCACTTTATGTACAAAAAACACCCTGCGAACTTTGGAAGGGAAAAAAGCCTAACACCAGTTACTTTCACATTTTTGGTTGTGCTTGTTATATCCTTAACGATGTTAAGAATTATTTAACTAAATTTTAGCTAATACTTAGCCAAGTCTTTAAAAAAAAATGAAAAAGCTCTTAAATTAATTTGCTCTTAAGTCACTCCAAAAGGTTTCAGACTTGTGCACACCATATGAAATTCCTTTAAATGTTTATGAGGATCTTCACCTGCGAGACAATGAAAATTGGGCAATAGAACTGACTTTAATTCAAAGGAAGTGTTAACATCTAAAGTAGGAAAAGTTATGCTTAAAGGTTTTTGGTTCAAATCAGGGACCACAAGCTCATTCAAATTTTGATTTCTAGCCACAACTTACATCCTTAACTTGCACAACTCAAATAAAATATGAAAACTATAAAAATAAAATAAAAATATATAAAAAAATTACTAAATTAAAATAAAGTTTACAAAAACTCAAAAATAAATAAAATCAGTCACTGGCAACAGTGCAAAAAATTTGGTGTGCTGTCGTAGGCACCCAAAAATAAAATCTTATTTTGAAAAAATATTAATGTAATAGTGCAAGTAAAAGTCGATCCCACAGAGAATGATTAATTTAATTTTATGTTTTCGTAAACCAAATTTGGGGGGTTTTTAATTAAAGAAATAATTTAAATAAAATTTACTAAAATAAATAAATTTGCAAGTAGTTTAATGAAATAAATAAGAAGAAAAAACCTTGGTTTAAGTTAACATCCACCATCAAGAATTTACAACTGATCATTGATGCAAGAATAACTCAATTTATATTTTAAACATTCAACGTGGAATAATTACTCTCATTCGACTACTTTTCATATCTCTCCTTAATTTTAGTTAAGTAGAAACACGTGATCTAAATAACTCTTACTATTAAATAACCTCAGACAAGCGCTAAGAATTTAACCTAGTAGCAACTTTAAGAATAGAGAGATCATTGAACTAAACAACACAGCACAAGCAGTTGCATTTAATTTAGATGAATATTCTTCCTAAGATATAATAATATTTTGATCTGCAAAATAATTATTAATCTTAGTTGCTTTATAAGTTAAAGTGACCAAACAATTATAGATTTGATATTTAATTTAGCAGTAGAGTAATGCGAATAATAAACTAGTAGACCTCATAGGAATTAAACGAATCAATCATATAAATAAAAAAAGAAAAATATTCAATACTTAAAATATAAATTGAACAATTGAAATAAATTAGATCTCACAGTATATTAATCTTGATGACTTCAGTCACTTAAACCAAGAAAAATAATTTAGCCACACATAGCTATGAAAAACACCAAAGAATAAAAGAGAGAAATTTCTAGCAAAAGATGTTGTCTCAATTGTATCTCAAGCCCTCTATTTATAGGCTACATAATCCTCCTAACCCTAATAGGAATTACAAATAAAATAAATAAAATTCTTATTTTATTAATCCTGTTCTAAATTGCAATCGTATTCCTTAATTATCCTTTAATTTATTTGTTAGCCCCATACTTATGATATATTGAAGTATGCTGCTGATATGCACTAAAGTTAATGAAAAGTAGGACCCATGTATGAATTCAAAGAAAACAAGCCACAGGCTAACACGCCAGACCACTCACGCGGCAAGCATTCTGAACGAATTATCCAGCTAAGCCCGCGTATAGTGCGTATCCTTCCTGCGACGTCGTTTGCTCCTCTTGCTGCTGAAACTCAAACCTATGCACGCATGGCACCAACCTTGCTTTAATAATTACGAATCTGCTACCGAGCGAATTATTTACACTTATGCCATCCAACTATTATTAATTCTTACAAAATAAAATAAATATACTAAAAATATTTAAAATGTATAAAATTAAATAAATTACCTAAAGCACTAAAAATACTTAAAAACATATAAATAATTAAGCATAAAATACTTAATAAATAGATATGAAATCTATTTATCACTGCGCTGGAGCAATAAATCGATCAAGGCTGAAAGTATAATGTTCTGAGGCAGTTGCATGGAGATTTGAAGCAACTACGTGGTAAGTGATGCAACTGTGTGGCGGGTTGAAGCAGCTGCACTGGGACTTGACATCGGGAACAGTTACAAGTGAAAGCATAAGGTTTTAATTTTGAAAGCGTTAGCGGCAGTCTCCCAAATTTTGGCACCGTTGCTTGGAAGTATTTATTGTTTTTATCTCTTCTTTGTTTTCTTTTCAGTTTATGACTTGATATTCTTAATCTGGTGAATTTAATTTTGATCCAGAAATAGAGAAAACTGCAAAAAGGCTAAGAAAATATGTAATAACCATGAATTCTAAGTTACATTATAATGATGATTATTAAATAATTATCAATGAATTAAATTTTTTGTATGAATTAATTGTGCATTTTCATAATTGAACGAATATACATACGTACGTGTATATTTATGAATCTAATAATGTAGCAAGGTTGTATAATTAATTAAAGCAAGTCTAATTAGATTATATTTTAAGTCCAAATGAATCATTAAACTAGGTCCAATAAAATTAACCTAGTAGTCCGTGAACATAGTTAATTTATTGGTCCATATTATAATTGAATTAGCCCAATACTTATTTTAATTGAAAATAACATGTGTTAATTAATAAGAGTCTAATGGAATGAATTAATTGAGCCCAATAGAATAAATTTTAGAGTCCATTATAGAGCCCAACTTCAAGTTAAAAGTGGTCAATATATATATATATATATATATATATATATATATATATATATATATATATATATATATATATATGTGTGTGTGTGTGTGTGTGTGTGTGTGTGTGTGTGTGTTTGTGTGTGTGTGTGTGTAAAGAGGAAAAATAAATCAAAAAATGGGGCAATAAAATGGCCATTTGGCCGGTCATGAGGGGGCCCGCTTGGGGTGAAGTGTTGCTCCAATATTGCTTATAATACACACATTGCTTTAGTTGTTTAACAACTCTAGTCAATCATCTAGTCAATCACATAGTCAATCTATAAAATAGTAAGCATGAATTAGCTTCTAATTTCACCAATAAAAGTTAATTAAGGAATTAATGAAGTGTTCATAAAGTTCTATAAATAGAAATCATCAACACTTGTGCAATATTGGTTCATTTATTCCTTGTTGATATTTTTAGAAAGAAATAGAGTTCTAGAGAGAAGGGAGAAAAAAACTTTTGAGAAAATACACTAGAGGGTCTCTTGTGTTAGTAATCAAATGTTCAAGGTCTAGGCTTTAGCTCATTTCTTGTCTAAGAGGAAGAAATCATCTAAGTCTAAGAGGTATAAAAGTTTTCTATACCTTTATCTCTTCATTTCTATGGTTAATATTTGTTGTAGAAATATTTGTCATGATTGGTTGAGGGAGAAATTTGTGTATGATGGAGCTATGGTGAGCTCGACGATATAAGGATGGATTTTGATGGTGAAAATGTGTCTATGTGTAATATCCAAAAAATTTGTAAATGGTTATATTAATGAAATTAATAAATTACTTGATAAATTATTTGTGTGCTTATACATTTATGTATTGTGCAGTAAGCATTAACAATTTAATTAATAAGTGATGATGATGATGATGAACTTAATTAATTAAAACTTTTGTAATATGCCTTGTTCGGCATAATGATTAGGATGAATGAATGAATGAATGAATTAATTAATTAATTGTGAGATGATTAAATAATGCAATTGATTAATGAGGATAATTAAATTAACCCCAATGTGAATATTATAAGGTCACATGAATTAATGTGACATAGTCCAACATGTTATAAATTAAAAGTCCATGTGGGTAGAAGTGCTAAATTTAAATTAATTGGCCCAATACTTGAATTTTTGTTAAGTCCATTAAGTGGATTGTAGAGAATCATTGATGGTCCATGTATTTAGCCCAAGTTAAAATATTATAAGTCTAATGAAAAAGTCCAAATCATGATCCAATTGAGTGGCCAAATTAATGACTCATTTTCTAGAATACTTGCACAAAAAGAATAAATTAAATAGATAAATAAATAAATAATAATGTACTCTCATCATGACCTATATATATCCCATATTTATTTTTTATTTTTGCAATTTAGGGCCACCATCATGAAGGAAGGAATGGGTTAAAGTGGGAGTTGGTGGATTAGGTTACCAACTTTTGTTAATCCAATAGTTAATAGTTTGGTGGATGGGTAATAACCAATTGGGTGTATTTTATACATGTATGTGTACATGTATTAATACATGTATGGGTATGAGAATTTGGTTATAAATAGGGCCATCTTATTTCATTTTCTAAGTTTGCTAAGATTGGTTATGTATAGAGCTATAGAGGTCTAGCAAGGAAGGAAAGGTGGAGGCTTACTACAAGTTCATATCTAAGAGAAAAAGAGCATCTATGAGGTATAATCCTAACCTAGTTTTGATTTTATAAGTTAAGTGTATATATTTTTGTATATTAAAATATTTATGCTTAGTTGTGGGAGAATGTTGTGTGTGGAAATCATGGTGGATTTCGAAGGCATGAGAAAGGATTTGTGAAGGAGTATATATGATTGATATATGTTTGTATGTATTTTATGTCAAGATAATTAAGAATAATACATGTTAGCATAAAAACCCTAAGTGTACTAGTGAAAACATGTGATTTGGGTAATCCAAGTAGAACGAACAAAAATGGAGCTAAAATGAATTTATAGTGAATTTTCTTGTAAAAAATGTCAAAATGAAACTCTAATTTGAAAAATCAATAATTTTGGTTAAATAAATATTTTTAAAATAATATAAAAATTGGAATGTTAAAGGGTTATGAGTTTATGAAGTAACAAGATTGATTTGAGCTCAATTGAATTTAAAATGAGAAAGATATGAAGTATTGAATCAAAAAGGGTAGAAAAACAAGAATTTAAAAAAAAAAAAAATTGGTTTCTGCAGGGGGCGCTACAGCGCCGTCCCCCAATATTAATCCGGGCGCTTGATGAATGGGTTTTATACCTACGAATCGGGTATCGCTAAAGCTAATAGTTGCTATCTTTAAGTGTTTTTTAAGTTCGTTTAACTTGTTTTTATGTTTATTTATCGCAGGTAGAGCAAGAGGAACACATATGGCAAATTGTGAAAAAAGGGAGTAATTAAAAGAAATGAAAAATTCTGAAAAATGGCATTTTTGTAATTACAGTGCCACAGCCCGGCGTCTAGACGCCCAGATTTGTACTAGGGGCGGCGTCTAGACGCCCGAGATCAGAAGGAGCCAATTTGTAACTCAAAAATTCTGAAGAAAAAAAAAAGCAAGGCAAATTGAAAGGCAGCGCGGGATGAGAGGATGGGAAGTTAATTAACTGTCAAAGAGAGGGGCAACGTGTAAGAGGATATAGGGGAGAAGATAGCAGCAGTGGAGGAAAAAGGAGAGGAGGAGACAGAGCATCAAAGGAGAATACAGAGATTTTCAGCAAGAAACAAGGAAGAAAAAAGCAAATTCTGAGGATTCAAGGCATAATTTAGGAGCAACCATTAGAGTTCCTTCTAATCCTTCCTTGTATCTTTGATTTGTGTAATTTATGAGATGTATTCATTATGTAATTTGATGTTGTTCTGTTTCGATACTATGAACTAAACTCTACATTAAGATTGCAATGGAACTTAGTATGTAATTTTAGTTGATTGCTTCCTCTTTGGTTGAAGTTAGTATCTGAATTGTTTACCATACCTTGTGCGTGTTGATTAATTGTGTAGCTAACAATTACTGAGATAATCTATTCAAAGTTGGAAAACGGAGTTTAGATTTAGATTAGGGTATGATAACAAATGTTCATATAATCTGAATGCTAAGGTTAATATGTTTTGCATGTAGGATAGAAGTATACCTATATGTCGTTTGTAACCAACAAAAGAATCTGAATTTAAATCCTAGTTGACCTAATGCACATAGGAATATAGTGAATTAATTAACTAGGGTGTTCCTACAATCCTGACATCTCAAGGTCAGATTTTGGAGGGTTTAGTCATGTGCTTTCGGAAGAGGTGCATGGTGATTATAAAGAATTATGGGTTAGTAATTCAGTGTAATAAATTAATTGAGGAGGAAGTATATTGACTTAAATGAGATACTAAGGGAAGTTGTGATCTTAAACTATCAAATCTGCATTTGGTCACGTAGTTAATTATTTAGAAGTTAATTTCAACAAAGTTTCATTTCAACCTGAAATCATCCATCGTAGTTTAAACTGGGTTAATTTGGTTTAAAAATTTGTAACTAATAGGTATTAATCTATTTCCTCGTGGGAACGATATCATTGCTTGCTAAATACTACAATTGAACGCGTATACTTGCGTGTTAAAGTGCTAAGACGAATTTTAGGCAACAAGTTTTTGGCGTTGCAGCGCCTGTTAGAGTCAACAGTTGACCCGGGGCGATCAAATCAGTTGGGTTGACCGGTCTGACCCGACTCGACTGCAAAAAAATAAAAATAAAATAAAAATAAAATAAAAATAAAAATAATTATAATAATAATTAAACAAATAAAAAAATTAAGAATTATAATAATATTTTAATTGTGAATTAATGAGAGTTAAACAATTAAAATAATATTAAGAATTATTTTAATTGTAACTTAATAAAGAATATGTAATTAAATAATGTTAACCATTATTTTAATTGTGAATTATTAAAGGATGAATAATTAAAATAATATTAAGAATTATTTTAATTGTGTACTAATGGGGTATAATTAAATTAAAATAAGAGAAAGAATTATTTTAATTGAGAAATTAAACAAATAAAATGATAATTATTTTATTTGTATATTAATAAGAGGTGAGATCATTTTGTTGTGAATCATTAAGAGATAATAAAAAATAATGAAATAGATAGAATAATACAAATTGTTATATTATTATTGATAGTTAATGAATGAATTAAATAAGGAATGTGAGAGACGATAATGTAAAAATAAATAATTTTATTTGAAATTGTATGCGTAATGATTTGAGAGTCCAAGTTATATATAACTTGAAAGTTAAATCTATTAGATTATTATGTGAAGGTTAATAGAATTTAACCGTTAGACGAAGATGTTAGCATAGGTTGTCAGCGGGGTAGTATGTTTGTAGATTTCCATCTTTTGTTATATTAGGGGATAGATGCTGACGTTTAGAGCAGTATGCTATAAATTTAAAAGAATGTAATGAGATATAATATTAAGTTTTCTTTAATATACAAAAAATGCCGCCATGACATAGACAACTAGTACAATCTATATAAGAAGAGTCTGTAAACAACGAAGGAGGTCAGCGAGACCCGCTACAGAGATTGGTAGAATTATTAGAAGGCGCCTTTCAGGGGAGAAACCCGGAACCAGTAAATCCCAACCCTCCAGCAGTTCTTGTGGCAAATTTCAAGGATTTTAAGAATGTAGGACCCCCAGAATTTAAGGGGACGACCGATCCGATCGAGGCCTAGTTCTGGTTCAAAGAGATAGAGAAAGCATTTAAAATAGCGAGGGTAGGAGACGATCAGAAGACTACATTTGCTACGTATATGATGAAGGGAGAAGCGAATTTCTGGTGGGAAGCGAATCAACAGAGGGCTGGAGAAGAGGCCATACTGTGGGACCGATTTAAGGAACTATTTTTTGAAAATTACTTTCCTAAAAGCATGAATAACTGGATGAAGGTTAAGTTTTTAGAGTTGAAGCAGAGAGAAATGATGGTGGCACAGTACGCTGCCATATTCAATGAACTTGCACGTTTTGCACCGCACCAGGTAGATACTGAGGAGAGGAAGACTCGACATTTACAAGGATTGAAACCTTGGCTATATAGCAAGGTATATGTTTTTCAAATTGATTCGTTTGGAAGTCTATTAGAGAAGGCCATCATAGATGAAGGAAGATGTGGTACTTTGAGTCAGTACAATAAAGAGAAGAAGAACAAGAAAAGTGGGGGAGATAACCGAGGAGGAGATAGTAGCAGTAGTAGAAGTAATTTAGGAAAGAGAAAGTGAGACAACACCACCAATAATAACACAAATAATAATAATAATAATAATAATAATAATCAATCTAGATAAGGAAGATCGAAAAAGAAGAGTGATGCATGTCCAAAGTGTGGAAAGAATCACCAAGGGGAGTGTTGGAAGGGGCGTAATGTGTGTTACAAGCGCGGTCAAGAGGGGCACATTTCACCGAATTGCCTAAACCCAAAGAAAATTCAAGGATGTTTTGTTTGTGGGGCAACTGACCACCAAATCAAAGATTGCCCAAAAAGGGGAAACAATGGAGGTGGTGGCAACAAAGGTGGAGGAAGTAAGCTAATAATTGGAGGGCCTACTCAACAAAGCCGACCAACTGCCAGAACATTCAACATGACGGTCCAAGACGCGGTAGCATCCAAGTACGTGGTGTCAGGTATTATCCCGATTAATAATATAAATGCTTATGTATTATTTGATTCAGGTGCTATCTGTTCGTTTGTGTCTGATGAATTTTCTCGACGTTTAAATTTATCCTAAGAACGGTTGGAAAATTCTTTAAATATAGAAGTCGCTAACAAGGAAGTAATCCCCGTAGAATTTGTATATAGAAATTATTGCGTAGAAATTAGGGTACATAAACTACTGATAGATCTAATCCCTATAAGATTGGGAGAGTTTGACGTGATATTAGGGTTGGACTGGTTATATAATTATGGGGCAGTAATTGATTGTCAGAAAAAAGTGTGAACCTTCAGACCCCTAATCGGTCTAAGGTTGTATTTTATGGTAGTACATCGCCTAGGCAATATAGCTGTTTGACACTGATGCAGGCCAAGAAATTATTGAGGAAGGGATGCATGGGGTATTTAGCTCATATTATAGATACTCAAAAAGTGGGAGCAGAAATGAATAATATACCGGTAGTAAAAGAATTTTTGAATGTATTTCCAAACGAAATGCCTGGTCTACCTCCAGACAAGGAAATCGAGTTCGTAATAGATCTAGTGCTAGGAACAACACCGATTTCGAAGGCTATGTATCGAATGACGCCAGTTGAGATGAAGGAATTGATGATACAACTATAAGAGTTACTAAATAAGGGATATATACAACTGAGTGTATCTCCATGGGGAGCACTAGTTTTGTTTGTTAAAAAGAAGGATGGATCGTTAAGACTTTATATCGACTATCGAGAGTTGAACAAAGTAACGATCAAGAATAAATATCCATTGCCAATAATTGACGATCTTTTTGATTAATTGAAGGGAGCGAAGTGTTTTTCAAAGATTGACTTGAGAACGGGTTATCATCAGTTAAAAGTGCGAACATAAGATGTACCGAAGACGGCGTTCAGGACTCAATATGGACACTACGAATTTTTAGTAATGTCTTTCGGACTGACAAATAAGCCAGCAACGTTTATGGACTTAATGAATCGAGTTTTCAAGCTATATTTAGATAAGTTTGTGGTAGTTTTCATTGACGATATTTTGATTATTCAAAGACAGAAGAGGAGCACGTGGAGCATTTGAGAGTGGTGTTGGAGACATTGAGGAGAGAGAAGTTATATGTGAAGTTTTCCAAATGTGAGTTTTGGTTGGAAATGGTACAATTTTTGGGACATATAATTGATAAGGATGGAATATCGGTGGATCCTACAAAGGTGGAGGCGGTGATTAATTGGAAGCAGCCGAAGACACCGACGGAAGTACAAAGTTTTCTAGGTTTAGCCTGGTATTAACGAAGATTTATTCAGGACTTCTTAAAGATCGTGACACCGTTGACCAATCTAACGAGGAAGACAGTAAAGTTTGTTTGGACGGAGAAATGTGAAGAAAGTTTTAGAGAATTGAAGAAGAGGTTGAGCGAAGCGCCTGTATTATCCTTATTAGATAGTACGAGGATGTTATGTGGTGTACAGTGATACGTCACACAAGGGTCTTAGTTGTATGTTAATGCAACATGGCAAGGTCATTGCGTATGCGTCACGCCAGCTGAAGGATTATGAGAAGAGATACCCTACTCACGACCTGGAGTTAGCGGCGGTGGTTTTTGCTTTAAAAATTTGGAGGCACTATCTCTATGGAGAGAAATGTGAGATATATACGGACTATAAATGTCTAAAATATATCTTCACACAAAATGAGAGCCGAACATGCGACAAAGAAGGTGGTTAGAGTTGATTAAGGATTACGATTGCGAGATCCTTTATCATCCGGGAAAAGCGAATGTAGTGGCAAATGCGTTAAGTCGAATAGGAAGGGAGAAGTTGTTAATGTTGACATCTCAGGAGGAGCTTATAAGAGAGATGATAAAGTTGGAAATAGAAGTAAGAGATCCAAAAGAGTCGAAAGGAAAATTATTTGCTATAGAAGCTCGTCCAACGTTGTTGGATAGAATAAAGGTAGCTCAAGAGGGAGATGAAGAATGTCAACGAATAAGGAGAAGAATTGTAGAAAATGAGGAAGAGAAATTTCAACTAGATAATGATGGGATTTTAAGGTTGGAAGGAATAGTGTGGGTGCCATCAGAGCCCGTGGTAAAAGAGGAGATTTTGCAAGAGGCACACAATTCGTCATACACAATTCACCCAAGAAGTATGAAAATGTACCGAGATCTTTGCCAACATTTTTGGTGGCCTAATATGAAGCGAGAAGTCGTAGAGTATATCAGTAAATGTCTTACCTGTTAAAGAATAAATGTAGAACATCAGAGGCTGAGTGGTCTAATTCAACCGTTGGAGATACTAGAATGAAAATGGGAGCACATTACGTTGGAATTCGTGGTGGGACTTCCAGTCACTCAGAAGGGTTATGATGCGATATGGGTCATCGTGGACAGATTGACAAAGTCAGCGCACTTTGCTAATCAAGATCCGATTTAATTTAAATTAATTGGCGAAATTGTATATAAAAAAGATTGTTTCACGACATGGGGTACCGGTATCGATTATTTTCGATCGAGATCCGTGCTTCACGTCAAAATTTTGGAAAAGCTTTCAAGGGCGAATAGGAACACAGCTGAGGTTGAGTACTGCATACCATCCACAAACTAAGCTAAGGGACAATTCAGACCTTGGAAGACATGCTCAGAGCTTGTGTAATGGATTTCAAAGGAAGTTGGGACGACCACCTACCTCTTGTCAAATTTGTTTATAACAATAGTTACCATGCGGGCATTGACATGCCACCATATAAAACTATCTATGGAAGGAAATGCAAAATGCCTTTATGTTGGGATGAAGTAGGAGAATGTCGACTTTTGGGGCCAGAATTGGTGCAACAGATAGCTGAGGTGGTGAAGACAATAATAGCTTAACTATCTGCAGCCCAAGATCGACAGAAGAAATATGCAGATTTACACCGACATAGTCAAAATTTTGAAGTTCGTAGTTTGTGTTTTTGAAAGTATCTCCCTGGAAAGGAAAAATAAGATTTGGAAAGAAATGGAAGTTAAGCCCAAGATTCATAGGACCGTTCGAGGTATTAAAGCGAGTAAGCGAAGTGGCGTACGAGGTGGCTTTACCTCCTGAACTGGAGTATATTCACAATGTGTTCCACATTTCAGTGTTACGACCATATAAGCCTGATTATAAGCACGTGATATCCTATGAGCCCATTCAACTAGAAAAAGATCTGACATACGAGGAGATCCCTGTGAAAATAGTAGATAGAAAGGAACAAATATTAAGGAATAAAGTTATACCTTCTGTAAAGGTAATATGGCGTAACCACAATGCCGAGGAGCTACGTGGAAAAACAAAAATTTAGAAAAAAATATTTTTGGTTTCTACAGGGGGGGGGGGGGGGGGGGGTTGCAGCGCCGTCCCCTAGTATTAATCTAGGCGCAGCAGCGCCGGTCAGAGTCAACAGTTGACCCAGGCCGGTAAAATCGGGTCAAACCGGTTGGGTTGACCGGCCGCAGAAAAATAAAATAAATAAAAAAATAAAATAAATTATAATAATAATAATAAACAAATAAAATAATTAAAATAATTATTTTATTTGTTAGTTAACTAAAATATTATTAAACAAATAAAATAATAATTTAAAATTATTTTATTTGTGAATGAATTAAATAACGTTAAACAAATAAAATAATACTTTGAAATTATTTTATTTGTGAGTTGATAATATAATACTTGAAAATTATTTTATTTGTGAATTGATTAAATAATATTAAACAAATAAAATAATATCTTACAAATTATTTGTGAGTTGACATTAAACGAATAAAATAATAACAAAAATTTATTTTATTTGTAAGTTAACAATAAAGATTATTTAATGTTAAATATTTCTTTAGAAAATTAAAATAGTATTAAATGACTATTTTAATTGTGGATTAATAATACATAAGCAATTAAAATTATATTATAAATTATTATAATTATGAATTAATGAGAGTTTTACAATTAGAATAATATTAAGAATTATTTTAATTGTAACTCAATAAATAATATGCAATTAAATAATGTTAACCATTATTTTGATTGTGAATTATTAAAGGATGAATAATTAAAATAATATTAAGAATTATTTTAATTGTGTACTAATGGGGCATAATTAAATTAAAATAAGTGTAATGGTTACTCTAATTGAAAAATTAAACAAATAAAATGATAACTTAAGTTATTTTATTTGTAGATTAATAAGAGGTAAGATCATTTTGTTGTGAATCATTAAGAGATAATAAAGAATAATGAAACAAATAGAATAACATAAAGTGTTATATTATTTGTGATAGTTAATGAATGAATTAAATAAGGAATGTGAGAGACGATAATGTAAAAACAAATAATTTTATTTGAAATTATATGTGTAATGATTTGAGAGTCCAAGTTATGTAGAACTTGAAAGTTAAATCTATTAGATTATTATGTAAAGGTTAATAGAATTTAACCGTTAGACGAATATGTTGAACATAGGTTGTTCAAAGGATAAGAAATTACGATCAAATAGAGTCGACGATTCAGATAAGTACTTTAACTTGTACTTTTATCAATTTGTACAAGTAGAATTAATTGATAAAATAATTTATGTTTTATCTATATTCATGAATGTTGAATTATTAATTCTGAAATTTGATTTAAATCATGGTTATACTCTTGAATAGTTATTCAAACCCTATTTGCAGACATTGAACGTATCAATTGTTCCTAATTATGTTAAGAAATACGTCTATGCTATTTGTATCGGCTAGACTAATGATAAGATCGATTGTTAATCAATCATATTTTCTTGAGAAAGCTATCCAAACCAATTGTCTTGGTGATGACTCTTATAGTATTTTGAGATGAACAACGAGTTTACGTCGGGGAATCGACACACGAGCGAACAACATGTCTGAGTGTTATGCATAACATATGGTACGTTAGACTGATCACCTATTGTACTTGTTTATTATTGTGATTTTTTAGTAAAATACTGTTAATTCAAGCATGTGTTCACGATCCATAGTAACCACTCATTTGAATTATTTATTTTTCTGAAAATATTAAAATTCTTGATTTCATATATATCCTTCAGTTCATAGTGACTTTTCAGTAGTAGAAATATCAGAATTGTAACTTTTCACACTTACATTGTTTATAATTCATTTATTGAATTCTTGAGCTTTTAATTATTGTTACATACCTTGTTATAAGAATCCTTACACATGAACACTTACTTTTATATACTTGCTGAGTAAACTCGTTGCTCACCCTTGTTTCCTTTAAACATTACAGTTAAGTCTGAACAAGACACCAGCTCAAGAAAAGATAAAGGCAAAAGCAAGGTTGCTGAGTAGCCTTATTGAGATGTTGTAATTAAATTTTATTTAGTGTTGTATTAAGACTTATGTAGTACTTGTTATTTTAAGTGGTGTTACGTTTTAGTGACGGTTGCGAGATTTGAGACGCAAATATTTATGTTAACTCAATGCAAGTATTTATGTTATTTCGCATTTAATTGTTATTAGAATGTTGTATAAGTTGGATCGTGAAGCACCAGATTCGAGGTACATGTATCTGAATTTGGGGGCGTCACACTATGTATGCTAAATGTATTTTTCATGGTTAATATATATTGTATATGGTCAAAATATATTTTTAACAGTTCAAAATCTATTTTGATACTCTATAATGCTGGATCTTGGATATATATTTGAAGATTCATGATTTAATATGTTTAACATGTGTGTTAATATGCTTGGTATGTAAATAAAGGAAAGATAAGTGCATATAGAACTTTACCGGTAGAAACCCTAAATAACTATGTGCTATAAATAGTTATAATTTAAAATGTACAAGTTAGTTATTTGATTTTTATGGCTAGAAAGTTATATTTATGAGTTATAAAGATAATCCAACTTGAATCTCTCAAAAATATGAATAAATAAGGAAGTTATGAAGTTTATCGCAAAACATGTCATTTTGAAACCCTAGATTGATCGATATTGAATTTTATGTCAAAAACGAGATCGATCCATGAAATACTGAAGAATAAGAAGTTAGAAAGATAACAAAACTAATTTTGTATTTTTTGGGTGTGTATATCTCATTTTATAAAAGATTGAACCTAAGAAATCAAAAGTAAAAAATTAAGGTTTAAGAAAACAGAACTACTGCCACAGCGGTAGGTCTCACCGCCGTAGCGGTGAAACATTCTGTCAGTCACCGCCGCAACGGTTGTCTGAACTTTTTTGAAAATTAACTTTTATTTAACTGAGTCAAATCGGGCCATAGAAAATGGGTCGGGTCGGCTTTTTTGAAAATGAAATGGGTCAAAAATAGAATTTTATATAATATTAATATTTGACAAGAATTAAATAATTAAAATATTATTAAAATAATTAATAATATTAGTAAAGTTATAAAATATTATTAAATAGTTAATAATATTAGAAAATTAATAAAATATTATTAAATAATTAATAATATTAGAAACTCAATAAAATATTATTAAATGAATAATAATATTTGAAAACAAATAAAATATTATTAAATAATTAATAATATTAAGAACTCAATAAAATATTATTAAATGAATAATAATATTAAAAAACAAATAAAATATTATTAAATAATTAATAATATTAAGAACTTAATAAAATATTATTAAATGAATTATTACGAATTGAATAAAATATTATTAAATGATTAATAATATTAGAGATGGAATAAAATATTATTTAGTTATTTATAATGTTTTAACGGACTTAAATATTATTATTTGATTAATAATATTATATAAAAGTTTAAACTATATTAAATGATTAATATATGTTTTATGTTATTAAAATATTATCAAATGATGATACTATTTCCTTGGATTTAATAGACCCTTAATTATATATTTATGTGATTAAGTGTAAGTAAATTAAGATGTACAAATGTTATTATATGAACCGAGATATGATACTAATTGAAATATTAACTTGATTAATTGTTAGGTCTTTTTAAAGGATATTAAATTGTATTGGTTAGCTGTAATCAACAATCGAGGTAAGTTTCTTATACCTAAACTTGTATTTATTTTGCAAGAGCTTTAAGTGGTTTAATTATTTAAAATTAATCCACATCCATATTGTTTATGTATTTGCATCGAGTGCATTTGAAGCTTTATAAATCTTTTGATTCAAGAACTGTTTAAGAATGTTGAAGCTAATTGTTTCGGCTAGACACTACATGTATAAAATTATTAACTTGAATACTTTTTAAAGCTTATCCAAACAATTGGTTAGTGCGGATTCTTATAGCAAGACTAAGAATGAACAACCCTAAATAAGAGGATTATACTCGAGAAACCGACCTTTGCGGAAGATGTTTGAGTGTTATGCATACATATAGGGTACAAGAGGCTAATCCCCTCGAATACCAAAACAATAGAAGACATATCTGATTTATCTTAAGTATTAGTTCATTGTCCTTAGATGCCACTCAACAGTAAAGACTCAATCATTTCTTTTAATTAAAATTGACTCTTGCTCTTTCACAATTATTATAAATTGTTGAAAGCTCTGAAGTTATTTCCCAATCAATCATGATATATCAATCTTGTATTAGTTATTTTTAAACTTGCTAAGCAAGTTAGTTGCTCACCCTTGCTATATCATGATCAATTTTTCAGTTAAGCCCGAGAGCTCCAAGAAAGACAAGGGCAAGGGAAAAGACAAAGTTTAGAATTTGCATTTGCTAAATAGTTTAATTGTTTAATATTTAATTTAATGATGTAAATCTTTTGTGAATCCTGAAAATATGTATTGTTTATGTTAAGGTTATAATACATTGGGATTGTATTTTCTTTTTATAAGGAACATTTATATATTATTCCACTAAGTTTAATGAATACTATGTATTTAGTTAATATTATGTATTGGATTATGAACACTAAACATGAGGTTATGGAACCCGGATTTGGGGCGTCACAAAAGAGACTCGTCAAACTAGAAGCAAAACTGCAGGCTCAGAAGAAATTTTTATACCATCACTGGGCCTAAACATAGTGTTTGAACTACTGTTTAACAGTTCATCCAGCGATTCAGAAGAAGAAAAAATGGCTGCCCCTAATAACAGAACTTTAAAGGAGTTGATAACTCCTAATTTACACCAACAACCATTATGCATAGAATATTCTGCTTTAAATGTTGCTTTTGAATTAAAATTAGGACTAATTCATCTTTTGTCTACTTTTCATGGTCTTACAGGTAAATATTCATACAAGCATCTAAAGGAGTTCAATGTAGTGTGTTCTACCATGAAGTCATAAGGAGTTACAGAAGAACAAATCAAGCTAAGGGCTTTCCCTTTTCATTGGCAGACTTGGCAAATGATTGATTATACTATCTACCTTCAGGGTCAATACAATCATAGAATGACATGAATAGGTTGTTTTTGGAGAAGTATTTCCCTACTTCAAGAGTTGCCAACATAAGGAATGAGATATGTGGTATAAGACAATTCAGTGGAGAAACTCTATATGAGAATTGGGAAATATTCAAGAAGTTATGTTTGAGTTGTTTACCTCACCAAATCGATGATCAACATTTGATATAATACTTTTATGAGGGACTGTTGCCAATGGTTAGGAGTATGAATGATGTAGCAAGTGGATGAGCACTAGTCGATAAAAATCCAGTGGCTGTAAGGAACTTAATTGTGAACATGGCAGCTAACTCGCAGTAATTTGAAACTAGAATGGGCCACACACTAAAAAGGGTGAATGTGGTGGCACGGGTAATGTTGAACGCCAAATTTATGACTTAATTGCTATGGTTAGTTAGATGGTTGTGGGAAATATGCCAATTGCAAAGACTTGTGGATCTGTTTGTTGTCGGTCCATTCTACGGATACTTATCCCACACCATAAAAAGATGACACTATTGAACAAGCTAATGCAGCGGGAATTTTCAGGGACTACTTCAGAAAAGATATGATCCCTATTCTAACACTTACAATCCAAGATGGAGGGATCATCCTAATCTGAGCTATGGAGGAAATATTCCACCAATGCAAAATGTCCTCCCAAACAGACAATAAGGTTTTCAACCAGCTCAGCAATAGTATCAACCTAGATAAACCGCACCCGCTAATTATGGGACATCTCTTAAGGATATGTTTAAAGCATTCATAACCCAAGCACATCAATTTTAGCAAGAGACAAGGACTTTCATCCATAGTTTGGAGAATCAGATAAGCCAATTGACTACCATAGTTAGACGATTGGACTCTTAAGGTTCAGGAAAGTTGTGACGCCCCCAAATCTGGGCCCACACAGCCCAAACTTGAGTCGTCAAAAGACTACAACAAAATTATTACAACAAAGCACAACGTACAACAATACAGTGTATAATAATACACAACTAAGTCTTCACTATTATTGCCACACTATTTTACAAAACGTGAAGACTATGATAACTATTCCTCGGACCCTCACTCCATTCCCCGGCTAGACCCTGTTATGTTTTCATCTCCTGTTGAAAAACAATGGAACAAAAGAAAGGGTGAGCTCAAATAGCCCAGTAAGAAATATCATGACTAAGATAATGACGAATAAATTATCATTAGCCTTCAACAGTTGAGTTCTTGATAGAATACAATAGACTACAAGGTTTATATCAAAAACTGCAGTTAAATTCTTAAACAACGTTCAGATTAATAATAGCAGCGGAATGAGTAATCTATTAGAAGAATAATGCAGACTATAATGTTCACTCGGTTCTCTTTTTAGGAAAAACATCATCAACTTTTATCATCTGAAATATCATTAGTCAAGATAATACAAATTCACAGTTCCTGATTATAATCATGCACATCAACAGTTCATCTTTGTACTACGGGCCAAAGATATTCAATATAGCACCAACGGTCATGATTATACCAGATTCAGCCTTTGGTCATAATCATACCAAACAACAGTTCATCTTTGCACTACGGGCCAAAGAGAACATTCACCACGTGCCATAAAAGACACCGAACAGATGTATCGCCTTTAACCTATTATATCGCCTTTAACCTATCATCTGTTCAACAAATATATCACATCTGTGCCCCCGGCCACAGATATTCACAACAGCTTGATTTTTGGATGATTAGAATGATATAAATGATGAACAGAAGAAATAGGATAACAATAAGTATCGGAAGTTTACTTTGTACAGATTCAAATAATGTCCAAATTGTCAACATGATGTGGAGTGAAATTCAAGATCCACAGTTCAGAATAACGGTTACAATTCAATAGAAAGGTTCACGTAAATAGGAAGGTTCAGTTGAAATAATGAAGTTCAACTATTATGGAACATATAATATTTTCAGGAATTATAGAAGCAATAGTTCCATAATAAATTTCGATTTAGGAGTATGAAAGAAAATAATATCCCTTACCGTAGCAGGTTTGATTAACAAAAGGTGAAGGAAATTAATACAAAGGGTTATTCACCAACAGGCGGCAATCCGCTCCGTAAGGTTATTCCCACAATTTAATAGAATTTGAGTACAAAGAGTTATTCACCAAACAGGCGGCAATCCGCTCCGTAAGGTTATTCTCAGAGATTAATAATGAATGAATACGAAAGGTTATTCACCAACAGGCGGCAATCCGCTCCGTAAGGTTATTCCCACAATTTAATACATGGAAATAAAAGGCACGTCTTATGAGTAAGGAAGAAACAATATTATTATCGAGAATCAA
Source organism: Hedera helix (assembly GCA_947179155.2). Classification (NCBI taxonomy): domain Eukaryota; kingdom Viridiplantae; phylum Streptophyta; class Magnoliopsida; order Apiales; family Araliaceae; genus Hedera; species Hedera helix. Next base: position 45,237,652 of record OX359280.1, read on the forward strand.
TTAATGATAATCCCTTACCATAGTACGTTTGAATAATGGAAGATGAAAAAGATGGTATCCCTTACCTCAACACGTGACTGGATATTGATTTAAATGAGGTTGATTAACTTGAACAGTACACGTATACTTATAGATCTTTACAAATACACAAGATGACTTAAGCACACTTAGAGAGAATTTTCACAAGAAGTATTTAGAGAGAGAAAGAAAGAACACGTAAGGAAGTTTATGAAAAATCCTTAAGTTAAGGCTTCTATTTATAGCCAAAAATCTTATCATTCATTTAATCTAAACCATTCATTTAAAGATCATCTTATAATCTACACCATCCATTTCAAATATTATATTATCTTTAATCTACACCATTCATTTCATATCACCTAATAATCACCTAACTTTATATTATAAACAAATCAATTTAATTATTCAACAATAATTCACACTTTAATCTACACCATTCATTTCATATCACCTAATAATCACCTAACTTTATATTATAAACAAATCAATTCAATTATTCAACAATAATTCACACTTTATATTATAAACAAATAACTTTATCAATTCAATTATTATGACTAATTGTTATAAATACAGTATAGTTAGCTCTTAGATATCAAGTCAATAAATTAATGAAATACAACTGTTTAAATAACATCATAATAGAGATAACAATAATGTAAAATAAAGCATACGTTACTGTGTAATGACAATTATTGATTCAATAATGTGAATTACTGTGCATATGTTACTGTGACAATTATTAGGTTCAATAATTTTAAAAACAGTGCAACAACAATTATTGACTCAATGATATAAAATACAGTGTAATGACAATTATTAAATCAATAATGCAAAATACTGTGTAACAACAATTATTGAATTGATAATATAAAATATTATGCAGTGACAATTATCGATGAAATGATGCGTAACAGTTACGGTGTCAATTATCAGAACAAAAATATGAGACACTATGCAATACCGTGTGTTACTGTAGAGTACCGAGTGCTACAGAAAATACCAATAACTACCGTATGCTACTATTCTTTTATCACCGGTATTTTAACAGTTCCGTTGACTATTTTTATTTAAAAAGGTTACTTCTGTCGTTTTCTATATCCGACAAATATTCCGTTGTGGGGTCCACCAATAATTTATTATTTCGGCGCCGTCGTACGGCACGAATATTCCCCGACCAAACGAATATTCCCCGACAAAGCGAATATTGTCCGACAAAATAAAATTTGCACATAACATCCTTAACTTTTAACTTTATCGATTTAACCACTTACTGTTTAAAAAAAATATCTATATGAAGAAAAATTAAATTTTGTATTTCATAAAATTCGGGGTCTTACAAAAGTTGCCCTTTCAAACAGTGGTCTATTTGAAAGAGAATGCAAGTGCTATAACTTTTAGGAGTGAGAAGCAGTTGGATTCACCAAAAGCTACCGTGGAACTTGATGAGGAAAATACAAATGAAGAGACAGACACGAGAAAGGTAATTCTTAACCCTCATGTTTAGCTTTAAACTAATCCTTTACCTTTTCCTCTAGGAATCCCAGAACTTCAAGGAAGAATAAGTAAGAGAAAGATATTCTAGAAACTTTTAGGATGGTAGAGATAAATATCCCTTTTATTGATGCAATCAAGAAAGCACCAAGGTATGCAAGATTTTTAAAAGAATTATACACTAATAAAGGAAAATTAAAGAATGATGAAAAAATGACTGTTGGAGAGAATTTCTCGGCAGTTCTCCAAAGAAAATTACCCCATAAATGTAAAGATCCAGGTATGTTCACCATTTCATGCAAAATATGTAATACCAGATTTGAAAAAGCCATACTAGATTTAGGAGCATCTATTAATTTCACATTATTATTTATTTATACTTCTTTAAATTTAGGTCCTTTAAAGAACACTGGTGTTATTATTCAATTAGCTGATCGTACTAACACTTACCCTAAGGGGGTAATTGAAGATGTGTTGGTGTAGGTGAATGAGCTAATCTTTCCTACAGTTTTTTACATTGTGGATATGGATGATGATAGATCTATGAATCTGGCACATATTCTATTAGGGAAGCCATTCTTAAAAACAGCAAGAACAATGATTGATGTGTACAATGAGACTTTAACCTTGGAGTTTGATGGAGAAAAGATTCAATTTAATATTTATGACCATGAGGTACCCTAGTGATATTAACCTTATTTTTGCTATTAACGTAATTGACTTTCTAGTGCAGAAATCTTTTGAGCTAATGTATTAGGAAAGCTTGGAGGTTGCTATCAGAAACAACATGGATTTGGACAAAGAAGAAGAAATTGAGCAAATTCCATAATTAAAGGATATAATAGCTGCATTGCATTTCTTACCAAAATTTTCAGCTAGGTATACAATACTTTTCATTCAATTACCTGTTATTCACAAGAAATTGTTACCTTCTGTTGTGCAGGCTCATACCTTGAAATTGAAACATTTACCTACCCATTTAAAGTATGCATATTTAGGAAAGGATGACACACTACCAGTGATTATTGCCAACAATTTGACTAAAGTTCAAAAAGACAAATTGCTAAGAGTTCTAAGGGAGCATATTACAGTATTTGGTTGGAAAATTACATATATCAAGGGTATAAGTCCTGCCATGTGTATGCATCAAATTCTTTTGGAAGAAGGAGCCAAGCCATCGAAAGAAGCTAAAAGAAGATTGAATCCACCCATAATGGAGGTAGTGAAAAGATAGGTTATAAAATTGCTCGATGTTGGTATAATCTACCCCATCTCATACAATTAATGAGTAAGTCTAGTGTAGGTAGTTCCAAACAAATCTGGTACAACTGTTATTCAGAATGATAATAATGAGTTAGTGCCCACACGTATGCAAACAGGATGAAGATTATCTATTGATTATCGAAAACTGAACGCTATAACTATAAAAGATCATCCTTCTCCCTATTATTGATCCAATGTTAGAAAGACTAGCTGAGCATACTTATTATTATTTTTTAGATAGTTTTTCAGGCTATAACCAGATTGTGATTGCACCAGAGGATTAGAAAAAGACTACATTTACATGTCCGCTTGGTACATTTGTATTTTGTAGGATGTCCTTTGGATTTTGCAATGCACTAGGTACTTTTCAGAGATGCATGGTAAATATATTCTTTGATCTTCTTAAAAATTATATTGAAGTATTTATGAATGATTTCACAATACATGGTGATACTTTGGATGCATGCTTAGATAATTTGACTCGTGTGTTAGATAGATGCTTAGAAATTAATCTTCTTCTTAATTAGAAAAAAAAATATCATTTTATGGTAGAGTAAGGTATAGTACTTGAACATGTAGTTTTAGTTAGAGGATTAGAAGTGGATAAAGCTAAGATAGAAATTGTTACTACTTTACTTTACCCCGCAAGTGTGAAGGAAATTCGTTATTTTCTTAGTTATACAGGTTTCTATTATAGATTTATCTAGGACTTCTTAAAGATAGCTTTGCTATTATGTAAGTTGCTGCAAAAAGATGTGGAGTTCCAGTTTGATGATGAGTGCAAATAGGCGTTTTACAAGTTGAAGAAGCTATTGACCTCAGCACCAGTTATACAATCACCAATCAACTATGCAGTGGGGGTTGTCTTGGGCCAAAGAGTTAACAAGGCTGTTCATGCTATCTATTATGCTTTTAGAACTTTGAATGTTGCTCAGATTAACTAATCTACTACTGAAAAGACCTTTTATCTATTGTCTTTGCTTTGGACAAGTTTAGATCTTATTTGCTTGGTGCTAAAGGTGTATGTTATTTTGACCATGCTGCTTTCATGTATTTGCTGACTAAGAAGGAATCTAAACCTAAGATCATTAGATAGATTCTGCTGCTATAAGAATTCAATTTGGAAATTTGCGATAAGAAATGAGTGGGCAACTTGGTGGCAGATCACTTGAGTTGACTGATTAAAGATGAAGACGCACTCCTATTGCATTATTCTTTTTCAATGAGCATTTATTTTCAATTGATAAGGCTACACCTTGGTATGCTAATATTGTGAAGTATTTAGTGAGTGCCTATGTTCCTAGTGAATTCTCAAAATTCCCAAAAGAAAAGCTGAAGAGTGAGGACAAATATTATGTATGGGATGACCCATATTTATGAAATTTTTTTTGCTGACCATATAGTTAGGATATGTGTACCTAATCGTGAATTTTTGTCTATTATAACTTTCTGTCACTCTTATGCTTGTGGATGACATTTTGGACCTAAAAGAACAACTTATAAAGTTTTGAAATGTGGTTTTTATTGGCCAACTATTTTTAAAGATTCTTATTTATTTTGTAAGTTATGTGAAAATTGTCAAAGAACATATAATATATCGAATAGGAATCAATTGCCACAAATGCCTATTCTAATTATTGACATTTTTGTGTTTAGGGTATCAATTTTATGGGAACATTTCCTATTTCTTTTGGTAATATTTATATTTTTTTGGTGTTGACTATGTTTCCAAGTGGGTGGGGGCTAAAGCTACCGGAACTAATGATTCTAAAGTTGTTGCAGATTTTGTCAAGTCTAATATATTTGTCAAGTTTGGAACTCTAAGGGCCATCATCAGTGATAAAGGAACACATTTATGCAATAGGATGACAGAAACATTGTTCAAGAAATATAATGTGATGCATAAGGTTTCTACATCCTATCATCCACAAAGCAATGACCAAACTAATCGAATAGTATACGTAATCGAATAGTAACACAGTAACAAGCAATGTATTGTTCCCATAAAGATTATATTTAATAATTAACAATTAACAAAATTAAATCAAACTAATCCCAATTAAACCCACAATTAACTTTAAGAAAATTTAAATAAGAAACTACTTATAAACTACTAATCGCTAATTACCAAGTATTGAATTCAGATTAAAAGACTTAAGACTACAACTTCACTCAATGCTTCATTTAAATCTTTTCACTTCCTATTAATTATATTAATTAAAGCTGGATTGTTAAGCAAGAATTCTTTAAAAAATTTATATGCACCTCTCGATGATCACATAAACAATTTTCTTTAAATCCGACACAAGGCAACAAAATTAAAGAAAACATCCTAATTAACTAACCCACTATATCTCTATGTGAATTAAAATTAAAAAAAGATTTGAATAAGAAAGGCTTATCCCATATGTAGTACTTTACATCATGCAAAAATTTCTTCCTTTGTTGGCTGGTCAAATATGGTGGAAGCACGTTGCTAACAATGAAATTGACAAAATTTGCATACCAAGGTGCTTCCTTAGTGATAGAGAATAGTTGTTCGTTGGGAAAGAACTCATTAATCAACATTTGATCACCCTTGTTCTGCTCTTGATTCTTTAGCCTTGATAGGTGATCTGCCACTTGGTGAAAGTAGTATGCCCTCTAGCCAATCACATTTAATGTGATATGCATATACTTCGTAATCTTACTCGATTTATTAATTAAAGTATCAAAACATTTCTTTATTAATGGTTAATTGGTTGAAATTAATTATATGAATAAACTCATAGTTTTGGAGAAATGCTTTTAGAATCATAATGTTGATTATGCTAATGAGATATAAATTCAAGATAGCTCAAAACTAAAATGTTTCTAATTATGGAATCACTAAAATGGGGATTAGTGAATCCGAATAAATTAGTACATACTATGCTTCCTCTTATGAAGATGACGATTGATCTCATAATCATTTATTTAGAGACACTAAAGCAAGTATGTATGTGCTTATTAAAGAATAAGTTCACTGAACGTGACTCGTTTAAGGAACACCTAATGGAGTTTTAATTGCTTGTCAATGGGAGTTCCTTTTGCAATAATAGTACAAGTGATCATTGGACTTCAGATCATCATAGTACCTTATGTATGATGAGTTATACTTTGGCATATTTCTTAAGACCTTTATGATATATCAAAGGGTATAATCGGGTATAATAAATTGTACATGGAGGTAGGTGAATGGTCAATAAAGTATCTACCACTTCCAGTAAAGGGAGATAATGTCTTATGTAATTTGATAAATAACAACTCAGAAATCCTTGACCAAGGTGGATTGAAAATTAAAAAGGAGTTTCTAATTTACATTATAGTTGTACATTTGAGAATTGAAATGCATATGATCAAATAAGACTTAACAAAAATTTCATATCTTATAATTAATTGGGACATTGTGTGGACAAATGATTGAATTGTATAGTAACTATTTACTGAAAGGTTCTTTTACGATCAAATGTTGAAATATATATTATCTGGAATGTCGATTAATCGCTAAGGGCCGGGGCTTACCTTTATTGTGGAATAAGTAATATTTATTAAATGAATTACATAGTTTAATTCATTAACATATATAAGATTAGAATGGTTCTAATTAATTTATTCTACAACTGATTTAATATGGAGAACTTAAAGGGTTACACCGCAAAAGCGTAATATTTATTTTAGAAGTGGATGGGATAATCGTAATAATAAATTAAGTATATTTAATTTATACTATGATGATAGAATAAATTAAATAACTTAATATTTAAAATTTCGTATTTTAGAAATACTAATTATTAGTTTATTAATTTTCTTTGCATTTTTAGGTTATTTATTTTCTTTGCATTTTCAGGAGTAATTTTTGAATTTTGTGGATAAATTCACTGCAAACCCTCACGAGACACAACTCATCCACTTGGGATAACCTTAGAGTTTAAAGGCTTGTTGCACTTGCTAAGTATAATCGTGATACCTACAAAAATAGGTAGTTAGGATGCGTTTTATTTTTTTGTTAGTAGTAGTTACTTGAGTAATTAATCTTGTGAATTAGGATAAGGCCGATGATAAGACTTTGATTATTTACTGTTATTTAAGGGAAATTGAAGAGCATACATGGATTATATTTTGACATTTGAGTTGATTTTGCTATATTCACAATTCTTTTGCATTCATGAGTACATACTCTGCTGTTTGACTAGTTATTATTTAGATAACTTATTAAGTTAGATGTTTGTGAGGATTACCATTGAAAAATTTAAAAAAATTATCTGAACATCGTTTCGTGCTAAGTTTAAGCTTTTACATAAGTTTGGGGAAATATTGGATAATATATAAATTTAAGGAAAATAAAGAAAAATATATAGTATTAAAATAACTTGACTTAATCGAAATTTTTTGGCTTTTGTTACTCGAATAAGTATGCCTTTATGGATGTCTCTACATCTAGTGCCCTAAAACTAATTGGTTTAGGAGTCATTGGTCGAAAGTTCGTTATATGGGTAACACTGAAAAGCCTAATAAAATTAGACATTGCACAAGTCAAGTATGCAAATTAAAGTGAGATGGAGCATAAAATACACTCAATAAAAAAGAAGTAAAAATATACGAGGATGAAATGGAGCGTAAAACGCATTCATCCATATTCACGCATATGAAGCGAGATGAAAAAAAGAAAGAAAGAAAATTATATGTACTCACTTGAAAGTAAATAAAAGTGTTTACATGTAAATTCATGTGATCCTTTATTTATATGATAGCCTTACTTAGTCGATAGTGATGTGAAAAATAAAATTTTTCTTTTTAAATGGAGTCGTTCGTCAAATGTTTTATTGTATGAGTTTATCTTAATTCTGACTAGTTGAAACAATGAGCATGCATACACACTAAAGAATCTTGAATATTTGTGAAGTTGGTGATTATGTTGGGATCATAAAATCTATCGTGTTTTGAGATTTCTTTTGAATCATGTTATATAATCTTTGAGGCCGCTGATTCAATTCATGATGATTTGTTGCTTCAGTGTTTTATGTGTTAAGTTTATAGTTTTTACTTTTGTTTTACACGAGGACAAGCAAAAACTAAGTGTGGGGAAATTTGATAGGAATGAATTTTATTATATTTTTATCCCTTAATTCTTAGTTTTTATAACTATTTTGTGTTTAATTATATTTATAATTCATTTTTATTTGATTTTATTGGGAAAATGACGTAAATGGCAAAACCGTAAATAATTGCAAGTTAGCGTAGCTACGTGGTGAAGTGAGGCAGTTGTGCCGTAGCAATAAACCGATCAAGGCTGAAAGCATAATGTTCTGAGGCAGCCACATAGAGATTTGAAGCAGTTGCGAGGTAAGTGACGCAGCTGCGTGGCCAGATGAGGCAGTTGTGTCAGTCGATCAGATTAGTTTGTCAAGCGCGTTGACTTTCTCAGGAAACGTGAAAGAAGCCAGTTATGAGAAAATTTTTGGAGTTATTTTAATTCCTAATTGTATTCTAATTCCTTCTAAGCTAGGGATTGGTTATGTAGCTGTAAATAGAGGATGTTAGACACAATTAGGGATGACTTTTTACATTTATTCATAGAGATTATTATGCAAAACATGTCGGGCTAAATTCTTCAATTCAGTTTTAGGGTATTTCAAACCCGATTGCAATTAATGGTTAAATCAATTCAGTAATTTATTTATTTTTCCTTATATAAAATTATTCATGATAATCTATTTTAATTGCTTATTTGATATTAAGTTTGACTGATTTGATTAGAGCTTGTTAGATTGATCAAATTATTATCAATTGCTAGATTTAAGAATTATATTACGTGTAATTGATATTATTCCTAATTATTGGTAGTGAATAGTGATAAATGATTGAGGTCAAGCTTTTGTCTATTGTTATGGTTATTATGATTTAAGTTAAACAGTCCGAGCGTACGAGATTGTTGCTTAGAATAATCTAATTTTCTTGTGATTAATGCTACCATTATATTAAATTTAGAGAGCTTATTCTAGGTTATATAATGGTTAGAATATAATGAAAAATTTGTTTTGTTAGATTACAATTAAAGAAAATTTCGGGTAGCAGAGCTTATTGTTGTCTAGGGTTATTGGTTTCACAGAAGGATAGAAATATATTCTAATTGGTTGATCTATTAATTGTAAGGGTGAGATTGAACCGAAGAACTGAAGTTTTTAATTTACTGATTAATCTTATTAATTTACCTTTGTTTATTTTGTTAATTATAATTAATTTAAAACCCCTCTATTTATTATCTGCTTTTATTCATCGCTAGAAACATTAGGATAAATTGAAAACAATATTACTCTCTGTGAGATCAAGCCTTGTTTGTCACTATAATGAATTTTGTGTTCATAAAGTAAAAGTAAAATTTTAATTTTGGAAGCGTTAATGACAACCTCCCAACGAAGTAATGAAACTAACAATTGAGGATGAAACTTTCAACAATAGTAGAATGGATGACACCCTTTATCATTTATTGCTAGTCTTTCCCCTTTTACGAGCACAAACTCAAAATTACTATAGTTGGATTTCATGGACATATAAGCGATGCACCGACCTTAGAATTTTTGTTGAACACCATCCCTTCAGAAAGCAACTTTGTGAGAAGAAAACTGATTAGTAGGACTAAAGCTGAATCTCCTTCTACCATATTGTCTCAAAAAATTGAATATATTAGCCCCTACAGATGGATAAGGTTGGAGCTAGGCTCGCCAAAGACAAGAAAATAGAGCTAAACCTACACTATGAAATGTTTGTAGAGTCTAACTCTACGAACCTAGAGCGTCACCATACTAAAGGTACAAATTCTTAACAATTAATTTTTCTTGACTCTTCTTTTCTTTTCTCTTCTAACCTATCTAACCCTAAGATTATAGAAACCCAAAACTCTATGACTATAACCCAAATTGACCAACCACAAACACTTACCTCACCTATACATAATACATTTCCTTCACCCCAAACGATACCTGAACATATACTTTCGATTACCTTCTTCAATTCAACCCACTTTTCAATCGTAAAGCCTCCTAACTCTCCAATTGTAGATTCAACCTATACTTGTACAGATATACCTTCCACCTTAAATACATATATACCTTATACTGTACCTTTTACACTCAAAGAACTTATACTTAGTAGACCCACATAAACCAATATAAATGATGTTATTTTTGAAAACATCGACATTAATAATAAAAATAAGTTCGAAACAATAATGGAAAGACTCTACAATTGTCTATCTACTATGCCATCCAAAGCTCAACTCATTCTAATGTTCTAGGAAATAATTGATGAGTACAACTCTGGCTTTGAGAACACAACCAAAGGTGTATAGAGTGGATCACTTCGCGTTGCCAAAACAACTACTTATCTGCCAGATCAAATAACTGAAAATTTTGGCCAGCGCGTGGAGACACTAGTGACGGTAATTAAAGAATCTCTAAGAAAAAGAGACGAAATATATTTTAAGAAGAATGATTCAGAAAATAGAGTTATCAAGGCACTATAGGACTCAAATTCCACATCTATAAAGCTCATCTCAAATAAGGTGTTTGATATGAGCTCAAGCCTAATCACTTTCAAAGGTTTTATCAGCAACACACTTCAACAAATGGACAATGCTATGACTCAAGTACATGAACAATGACAAGACTTTGATAAACTCAGAGGTGAATCCACTCTTACCAAAGGTCAAGTCCAAGAGCTTGTATCTACGATTCATTAATTGACTAAGGAGGTTGCAACACTTCGCAGCGCTAGCTGGTGACAAAAAGGGGGAGAGGAGACCAAGACTTTCTTAATAATCATCTGTTGTTTCTCTTCCTCCTCCCCTGAAAATTCCTTTGAGCCAACCTTCAAGCCAATATTTTCATAGAACTCTTGAATCAAGTGGAATAACTTTCACCAGTAAAAGGATCACTACAATCAATGACCCTCGATATGACAATCAAAATCTGTAAGAGTACACATTGTACGAGAAAAGCAAATTTAACTTTCTCTTGGGCCTAAAAAGTCTGAACAAAAAATAAGACAAAGAGAGGAAGAAGGAAGGAGACTCTATAAGAGAAGTAAAGAAGAAGAAAGGAGAAATCCTCTAAGGAAGTGCTCAAGGAATTAAGTGTAGTTTAATGAATTATTTATTCTTTTGTAAATTTCATATAATTTTCTTCGATTCATTTTATAAACTATTTTTTAAATCATCAATAAAATTTATTTATTTTTTCCTTAGATAATACAATTGCTCACTATATATTAAATCACATTTAAATTTATAAGGACAAAGGACATGTGTATGCTATTGCACCAAGCACAGTACTAAAGAAAATGACATGAGATGGTCCAACCAGAGAACAATTAGAAGTCAAAGATTTAAATTTTGACAAATGTCACAAACAGAATGGAACAACGATAATAATCCAATGGACAAATCTAAGACGACACTACAAAAATATTGCTTTATCAAAGGCAGAAAAAAATGATTAATAAAAAAAAAGTGTTAAAAGTCGAAGCCTTCAAACATCCACTCTACAATTTTGAAAAATATAAACTGCTGCTAAGTCTATTTAAGAATGACTTAACGCAACTTAATAGTATCTCAAGCAACTACGACCATCAGGCCTAGTGCATGCAGCTTGAAAGGCTTGGACCGTTGCCCCTAAAAGATCGAAAGATGAGATAATTGCAGCAGTTACCACAACGGTTATCACTCTGCATTTACTTTGGACGTTGTGACGGTTACTGAACGTGGAGGGAACTTGAGTTATCTCTCCAAGTTAGCCATTGCACGTCCCAACGGTTATGAAATAGCATTAGCGATAAAAGGAGAGTTAACAATCGAGGTAAAATTAATACCATTTTTAGCCTACTAAATATTAAGCACCTCTATTGTTAATAATTCTTGAGATCTGTATTTACTTTCACGCCGAAGCTATCTCTCGAAGGTTTAAGCCGTCAAGTATTTTCGGTTGTTTAATTGTGCAAGTTTAGTGTCATTGATGATGGTCAAGCGTTCCAACAAATTCAAGCGTTAACAGACATGATTAACAAAATATAAGATGACATTTAAATAAATATATTAAAACCAATATGTTTATGGAAAAACTATAATACCGTACCATGACATGTTTATATTCCTTATTATTCCAATTAAACTAGACTGATAACCCGTGTAAGACACGACTTTATATTGATAATCTATTACATTTGGTATTGTAATTTGAGTGTAAATTGTATAGTATAGATGGTAATAATATGTTGAACATAAAATTAAAGAATTATATGTATATCAAAATCATTGTATATATTTTTTAATGGCTGGATGCATGTACACTTTTGGAATAATACAACAAAACATATAAAAAATTTGGTATAATTATAAACATGACATGTATTGTATCCGATAATGAACTCGGAACGAATTCGAGATTAATTCGTTAACTAATTAAAATGACTTAATTACTTGGGAAAAGATCTCTATTTGATATGTTTAGTCAATCTATGTAAAATTTGGATTAAACTTGTTAACTTATTCCCGACACGAAATCACTGAAACTCAACATTGATTTACCCCTTTATATATGTTGTGTTAATGTCTCGTTAACGTAAGTGTCACAAAGTTTCACCATTACTGAAAAGCACAAAAACGGATCCACCATTAGTCCAAACGCTTCCCAAACTTGAGCAAACAATTTAATCTCTCCTCAATCTTTCTCATCCTATTTTCAGCTTTATTGTTCTCCCGCCACCTGAGAATTCATTTTGTGTACACTTGATCTGGGTTTGTGTATAGTATTACCCTAGTATACCCATCCTCTAGTTCAATTTATAGGATTATATTAACTTTTAAAAGTTAATTAAAATTATTTTTAAATTTAAAATTGAAAACAATCATTATAAAAGATCATTAAAAGTTATGCAACAATAAATATTATAATTATTAGTATTTTTTAGATAGCTTAGAATATTTATAGTTATATTAATTGACTAAAATTAAATAATTTTACGTCAATTTTGAGTTTGAAAATGTCTCAAGTTAACTTTAAAAAATCAATAATTATCTTATATTTTTTTTAAAAAAATGAGAGTATTATATATTTATTTATTGAGGGACCTAACTAACAATTTTAAAATCTTTAATTGGGATTAAGAAAAGATTAACAAGAGAAAATAAAAGGAAAAAAAAAAATAAACGGTGTTGCTTGGCCTATTGTGTGTCCGACATTGAAACTGTACAAACCCTTGCATCCGCATAAACTTTGCCTGGTCGACAAAAGTAGCCCTTGTTTGGGGCACAATGAGTGTCCTCTGAGCATATACACAAACCTTCCAGGGCACATCCTTCCTTGACAATGGTAACGCCACCTTTCAGTCCCAAAACTTGGTCACTCCATTCACTGGAGAATAGCCCCAAGGGATCATACATCTTTTTAACCTTCAAGAATTCTCGTGCATTTCTGTACTTGCCGATCACCCTATCAAATGCCACATTCCGATTTTTGCCCCAGTGTGGCAACCCTACATACTTGAACATGGCGAGCTGCTCAATCTCTTCAAGTATGTCTTCGTAGAGCCTGGGCTTAAGCGGGTCTTTGCTTCTGTAGTAAGTGATGTCAAAGTCTAATGCATCTTCTTGTTTGCCCAAGAAAGCCCTTGATCTTGTGACGTATCGCATTAGAATGCCATTGTACATTTCTATGCCACACAAGGACTTGGGGGCTAAATCCATCAGCTTCTGGACGTCGTGTATGAAATTACTGACCCTGGATAAGCCAATGCTGAATGTAGTTTGGTGAAAGAAGAGACCCTTAATTCGATGGTCCCACGGACATGCTGTGATTAGGGCATCCTCATGGCTGCTAAGGCAGCTCCCAGAAGCTTGGACGCGATTGTGGTATCCCACTATAGGGTACCCCGTAAAGACTATACCCATTTGAAATAACAAAAATAAAATTAATTAAAAACAGTTTTAATTACTCTTTTAAAGAAAAAGATAATAGCAATAAAAAGCAGCTACGTGCACCGAAATCTTGCACATTTTAATGTGCTCAGGTTAGTAATGACTGAATTAATTGAAAAGTTAGATCTCGTTGATGTTTAACTTACAGAAATATATAAATGGTCGCATCATATGGTGAACGTATCATTACTCATTCTCAATTTTCCTTTTCCCCCACAAAACGGCTAAAATCCCGTGGATATGCATCTCAATTAAAAATAAAAATGAAAAACAGTGTGCACGAGGGGACACATCACAAAACAATTTGAAATACATACCATTATTTGTCAATCCATAACCACTAAGCTTGAGTGCAGATGTAGTAAGTTTGGCGATCGTGCATTTTCCATCAGCATCAGCTTCTGACTCGTCATCATCCTCTATTTAGTAAGAAAGAAGAAAGCATGCATTCACGAGAATTTTTTTTCCATATAGAACTACATAATTAAGGTACAAAATTTGTTGTGTACCACTCCTATTCCATAAAAATAATCTCATTTACAAATTTTGTAAATATTAAGGATGTATAGTTATCTCATGTATTCCTATAAAATTAATTAGTTGTTAGTTTAGTAGTTTGATATGCTGACAAACTTGAGGACTTTATGCCAAACTACTATTATCACTAGAAATGAGCTATTTTTTGAAATAAAATTTGATAAATGGAACTTTTTTGTGGAATGGAGAGTATTAAGCTAACCTTTTGTCCGAAAAATTGCCAGTGCAATGGAAGGTGTGGGACGAAATCCAGGGAAGTCAAGCAAGGCATTACCAGAGATGTTGGAGGAGACTCGATCATCAATCCGATAGATGACCTTATGTTGACTTGGGTACCATATTAGGTCTGCAAATTCGTGCTGCTTGCCAAAGCTAGCAGCTTCATCTCCTAAGTTGGAATCATTCTTTTCTGTGTAGGTGATGGATCGCTTGAATAGCGGTTGTAGTTTTAGAGTAACCTATGAGAATTAATTTTAGCTCTATATATTCATTAGGCTCATGCAATGTATATCCATGTAGAATTTTCCAATTAACTGACCAATAGAATTAGACATATACATGTGAAGTTTTTATGCTCAAGAAGTAGTGTTTTGAGTTTCTGGTTTATGGATTAACGATGCATATATAGTCGGACGGACAATATACAAAAACAATCAATATATGTATTAACCTGAGTATATAGGGCCTGGTGATCTAATTAAATATGGTGTGTGTATATATATATATATACCTGTGATATAACTCCAAGAACTCCTAGTGAGACCATAGCTGCATTCAGCTGCTCCGGTAGAGCATGATCATCAAGGGTCCGAACCTTAGCATAGCCGTCCTGAGGTCCAGCTGGAGTGACAATCCGAAGTTGAACAACATAGTCATGAACTGAACTTCCCGTGCCCCATAGGGTGCTACCGTGTGCACCGGTGCCCATAAGGCCACCAATGGTCAATCCCCACCAATATGGTGTATAGGGCAGCGCTAGCCCTGCCTTGGCCGCTTCATCAATCAGCTGCCTCAGGGTTACACCGCTCTCAACACTTATTGTCCTTGTTGAATCATCAATTTTTAAGATATGATTAAGATACTTGGTGCTTATGAGCAGCCCTTCTTCGCCATCGGGACAAACTAGCTTGGGTATACTGTGGGAGAATCGAGTTGCGATTTTCATTTTCCTCTTTTTCAATGTGGCCATGGCTACTACCGAGATAAGTTCTTCTTCTGTTCTAGGGTAAACAACCTCGGCTGCATAACAAATGCTTCGATCAGGAAATGCACCGTATGAGTTTGTGATGGTGCAATTCGAATTCTTGGATGAGCATTTTATGGGATCTTCGGGAGGACTACAACCCACCATGCACATGTTCATTACTAGGAACAAACTCATTGATATTGCAATCCTCCGAAAGATGCAGTACCTTCGGGAACGTAACCGGCCAGGCATGGTTGAGACCTTAGAGATAACAGTTTTATTTCCTTACCATGTTAAAAAGGGATATATTTATAAGTACAGCAAATGAACAATATGTAGATAGTGGTGGCGTAGAAGGGTATTTATACAAAGATTTTTAGTTAAGTCTAAGCAAGAGTTTGTGATGGTGCAATTCGAATTCTTGGATGAACATTTTATGGGATCTTCGCGAGGACTACAACCCACCATGCACATGATCTTTACTAGGAAAAAACTCATTGTTATTGCAATCCTCCGAAAGATGCAGTACCTTCGGGAACGTAACCGGCCAGGCATGGTTGAGACCTTAGAGATTAGACAGTTTTATTTATTTACCGTGTTAAAAAAGGGATATATTTATAAGTACAGCAAATGAACAATATGTATATAGTGGTGACTTAGAAGTTAGAAGGGTATTTATACAAAGATTTTTAGTTAAGGCTAAGCAATTAAGGGGCCTACTCCCGATTTAAGGGTGCTTTAAAATCAAGGCAAAATTGCATTCTCATTGATGTGCTAGCTGAAGGACATGATCTGATGTGTTGATGTTGCTGTTGTTTCCGGTGTTATATATCGCATGAATCCATCAATGATACCGTTAGGAACAAATCATGTTTTGTTTACATAGATTTTCAGCCCATAAATCTGGTTCCTTTTAATAAATCACATCAATTTAATTGATTTAGTAGGGATATACTCGTTAGCTCAATCAATTATGGAAACATGGAAAGTTTAATTAGCTTAATAACGGGCAACCCAATCCCATGAATTAAGGTAACAAATTTTAAAAAAGATATTTTGTAAAAATATGTTTTCAATTTAGCTAAAAATAT
This sequence comes from Hedera helix, assembly GCA_947179155.2. Classification (NCBI taxonomy): domain Eukaryota; kingdom Viridiplantae; phylum Streptophyta; class Magnoliopsida; order Apiales; family Araliaceae; genus Hedera; species Hedera helix. The sequence continues at coordinate 45,254,234 of OX359280.1, forward strand.
GTTTTCAATCTAGCCCATTTATATGGGAATATATGATTAATAATCATCTTTTCAAAGATAGATATTGTTTCCATGTTAATTTGAAAGCTCAATTATTTGTTTCTATTATTAATTTAACCACTTCTATTATTAATTTATATTATTAATTTGATAATATATTTAGAGCTAGGATCTTACACAAGAATCCTAGATACTCAGATTATTAATTCAAGGTCTTCAGTCCAAGTAGTTTCATGAAATACTTTTTGTTCACCACAACAGTGTCAATCTGCTTCTGTCCTACTACTCCAAACTAGTAGATACAAAAATGCACAGCTTAGTTCAATAATAAAGTCATCATCAAAACACAATGATGAAGTATGACCAAGTTAACATTCTTCTCCCTTTTTGATAACGACAACACAATAAATAAATCTCCCCCTAAAACCAAGCATATATTTAAAGTCAAACAGTATAGCTCCCCCTGAAACTATGTATATATATATATATAAAACATTAACCATTCTGTATTCTATAATAGCAATACAGTGTGCTGTATCAATCATTCCAGCTTGCTTTAAATCTTCCTGTACCTGTCTTAAACATTTATAACAACTATTTCCACATGTTTAACATGTTTCAAATTTTAACACGCATCATCATAGCAGCATAATAGTGTCATTATATCAGTATAACGGTGTAAAGCTAAATACGTCTCCCCCTTTGTCATCTTGCAAATTAAAAGAAGGAAGAACTTACTTAACCAAGTAGTGCATAAGGAAGCATCACATCAAAACACTACCAAAAATCTGGGCATCTGAGACAAAAATATGTTAGAATCCATCTCAAAAATTAATTTGAGACAAATTTGTCTGTCTCAAAATCCGTGTCAATAAGTTAGGTCATTAATTCCGTCCGTAAATCAATCCAAAAAAATGTTGCAAAAAAAATGTTGCTACCCAATCGAATGTTTTTGTTACCTTTATGATACTGCCATCTTTTATTTCTTCTATCTTGAACTATGATTTTGAAGGAGACTACCCTTAGATGTGTAGCCGATACTATGAACAATGTTGCATCTTAATTTCTAGTTAATATATGATTAGTTTTTATCACCAAAAAAAAAAAAAGTTTCTCTCTTTATTGTACAAGTTTATACATTGTCTAACTCTCAACAATGTCGAAATTCAACAGTTCATTAAATAAAATTGAGGGTATTTTTTTGACCCCTTCCCCAAGTTTCTCCCCTATGATAAATTAATGCTTGATTAGCTTACTAAATTTTTTAGGCACGTCGTGCATAAAAAGGACGGTGACTCCTTTTTCCTGGCCTCCAAAGACTTCTTTTCAATACACAATAGTTCCTTTGTTTTCGCTTGTGTTGAAAGAATCTCTCAAAAAGTTGAAAGCTAAGATAAAACATTGATTAATTAGATGAGATGATCAGGATTCGCCTATTTTTTGAAGCCTGCTTTTTGAGAGTATAAAGAAGTCTCATGTAAAGAGAAAACACATTTTATATATATAAAATAAATAAATAAATAAATAATTTATCTAAGTGAGAATCAAATATGAGACTTATAGGTTGTAGTACCTCAATCTTATCAACAATTAGAGGTGTAAACGGATATACACAAATTCGAATACAGTAATATATGTATCTGTAATGACCACGAATTTTATTAGTCATTGTAAATATACTTAATAAATATTTATCAATGAATTTAAACTTTTTGTACTAATTAATTGTACTTTAGATAATTAAATAAATGTACTTGTGTATACGTATATTTATTTAAAGAATTAAAACAAGGTGTATAATTAAAACAAATCTAATTGGATTATATTTCAAATCCAAATAAGTTGATAAACTAGGTCAAAGATATTAACCTAGTAGTCCATGTAATTAATTTAATTACTAGTCAATGTAATTAATTAAACAAGCCCAATGCTTGATTTAATTAAATGTAACCTAGAATATTTAATGTGAGCCCAATGTGTTATTTAAATTGAGCCCAAACAATCTAATTGAATGAGCCCAATATATTTAATCCTAGAGTCCAAAGTGGAGCCCAATAGGAAGTCAAAATTGTTACATATATGAATATACATATATAGTAAAAAAATAAAAGGAAAAATGGCTTGGAAAATCCCATTTTGCTGAATTTTTGAGGGTCCCACTTGGATTGCTTGATTTCCTAGATTGCTTCTAAATCACTCCTTGTCATAAGTTGTTCAACCACCCTAGTCATTCCATATGTCTATCAATTGGTCATTCAATGGAATAGTAAGCTTGATTAGGCTTTAATTTCACCAACATGGGTGAATTAGCAAGTTAATGAAGGGTTAGTTGTTGGCTATAAATAAGACCTCCCACAATCTTGGTGATGTTGGTTAGTTCATTTGCAAGAATTCTAGAGAGAAAAATAGAGAGCATTTGAGAGAAAAATAGAAGAAACACTTAAGTGTTGAGTGATATAGCTAGAGGTTGAGCTTGGTGGATGACACAAAGCTACACCACATACTTTGGTAGGAAAAGAAGAAGAGCCTTCAAATCACAAATATTTAAAAGTGCTCTAAACTCCTTCTTATTTCATTTTTAGGGCCTAGAACGATTTTGAACGGTTAAAATCTATTTTTAACCGATCAAAACTCGTTTTGATGGTCTAGATGTATTTAACTATGTAATATATGTATATTTATAGCTCTATGTGTTTATAACATGATTTGGTATGTGAGAAATGCATAAAAGTTGTAAAAATATTCATAACACGTTTTACCGATAAAACCCTAACGATACATGTTATGTTTAATGTTGTATTTTGAAATGTACAAATCGGAAATTGGACTTTTATGGCTAGAAAGCTAGATCTATGAGTTTTAAAGAGAAACCCTTTTTGAACCTTTCAAAAATATTGAATAACAAAGAAGTTATAGCTTTTACCACAAAAGATGTCGTTTTAAAACTCTAAGTGGTTCAATCCGTAAATTTCGTGTAAAACGTTTTCAAAAAGACGATCGAACCATGGAATATTGTAAAACAAGAAGTTAGGAACACATCAACACTGATTTGATGTTATTTGGATGTGTAAATTTCATTTTATCAAGGTTTGATCAAAGAGTATCAAAACTGTCAAAAAATTCAAAAAGTGGCACATTCTGCAGTACAGCGCCGGGGCACCGTGTTGCAATGTTAATCACTGCGCCGCGGCGCAGTGCACAATTCTCCGAAAAATAATAAATCCGAACCGGGTCGGGTCGGGTCGGGTCGGGTCGGGTCAGCCGGGTCTGGTCGGGTCTTGTTCGGGTCAGAAAATGAAAAATGTTCCAAAAATCATTTTAGTATCTTTGGACTTAATAAATATATTTTTAAATATATATATATATATATATATATATATATATATATATATATATATATATATATATATATATATATATAATTGATTTAATGATTTAAAGGTGTATAAATATTATTATTGAAATAGTAATATAATGAAGGTAATAAAATATTATTAAATAAATAATAATATTAGAAAATTATTAAAATATTATTAAGTGTATAATAATATTATAAAGTCAATAAAATATTATTAAATGATTAATAATATTAGAATTCTAATAAACTATTATTAAATGATTAAAATATTATTAAATGAGTAATGATATTATATAATTAATAAAATATTATTAAATGATTAATAATATTAGATAATTAATAAAATATTATTAAATGATTAATAATATTAGATAATGATTAAAATATTATTAAATGATTAATAATATTAGATACTTAATAAAGTATTATTAAATGATTAATAATATTAGTTACTTAATAAAATATTATTAAATGATTAATAATATTATATACTTAATAAAATATTATTAAATTATTAATAATATTAGATAATGATTAAAATATTATTAAATGATTAATAATATTAGATACTTAATAAAATATTATCAAATGATTAATAATATTATATAATTAATAGAATATTATTAAATGATTAATAGTATTAGAGAATTGCATGAACTATATTAAATAGTTAATGTAGGTTCTTTGTGTTTGAAATATTATCAAGTAGTGATAATATTTTCTAAGTGTTTAATTAACCATAATCAATAAATTATGTGGTTCGTAAGGTTATAAAGGTCATTATACTTACAAGTATATGATACTAATTTAAGATTAAACTGATTTAAATGTTAGGTCCGTTCATGGATTGTTAAATTAAGTTGGTTAGCCGTAAACGACGCACGATTCAAGTTTTCTTAACTTGTAATTTACGTTGCAGTTATTCTTCAACCGTATTTACATTGTGTAGTTCAATTATTGTTGAGCAAGTATCTACACTTGTAGTTATTTGACAGACCTTTGAGTGAATTAATTATCCAAAAATTTCTTCACATCGTTATTGATTATTGTATTCGCACATAGTGCTTTTGCAACTGTTTAAGAATGTCTAAGCTAATTGTTTCGGCTAGACAAATGCATGTTTAAATTCATTTAATTGAATATTATAAAAACTTATCCAAACTATTGGCTGGTGCGGATTCTTACAGTAAGACTGAGAAAGAATAACCCTAGTTAAAGAGGATTTTTATTTGTCGGGAAACCGAATGTGCACAAGAAATCTAAATGTTATGCATATATATAGGACATGAGACGACTGATCCCCTCAAGTGTTCCGTTATTTTTAACAAGGTGTCAGACATTGTATGTCTATTCTACCTTAGTAGCAGTTCACAGTCATTAAAGACCACTCAGCAGTAAAGTGTCAATCCATTCTTATATTGAACATTGATTCTTGATATCTTTCACAAATTGTTATTATTGAAAACCTTGAAGTTATTTCCCTTCATCATGATATATCTTATGTTGTTTTTTATAAACTTGCTGAGCCATTTAATTGCTCATTCTTGCTATATTATGACTATATTTCAGCTAAGCCCGACTACTCTAAGTCAGACAAAGGCAAGGGGAAAGCGAACGAGTAGTTTAGTAAATGCATGCTAGTTTAAATTATTGTTATGTAATTACTTTGTAAATCTTTTGTATTTCCCTTAAGATATGTAACGATTAAGATTAAGGTTAATAGACCTTGGGAAATGTAGCCTTTTGAGAAGGAACCTTTTGTATTATTCCGCGTAGTTTGAATACAATTTATGTATTTAATTGTTGTTAAGTATTGTACAGTAAGAACCAAACCCGAGGTTAATGAACTCGAATTTGGGGTCGTCACAGTATCTGTATTTGGAAAATCAATTCGTTATCCGTATTCGTATTTGGCGGATTTTAAAAATGCTATTCGTATCCGGTATTCGGAATAATATCCGAATATGGATAATATTCGTTTTCGTTTATTTTATTCGAATAAACAGATTATTCGAATATTCAGGTATCCGAATTCATTTATTAGCCACCTAATATAAAATTCATTCAAATTATTTACAAAAAATAAAGAAAAAAAATTAAATAATTACTCATAACCAATCACAATTTAAAGTTTAAACCATATATATTATTGCATGAATGTTAATTTATTTATTTTTAATAAATGCAATAATTAATACTCTAAATTATAATTCAAATAAGTTTTTATTATTTTTGAAATTCAATTTTCAAAATGAATGCTCTACTTATTAATGTTTAGATGTCCAATAATAAGTAGATGTCTATTTTACCTGTTAATTTGGAGTAATACTGTAGTGTGTATGAATATTTATAATTTATAATTATAACATTTAAATGATATTTATAACACTTGTTAAATGATGCATTTTAGATTTATTGTAACATTATATATAACTAGAATAGAGGGGAGGGGGGGGGGGGGGATAATGAGTTTTAAAGTATAGTTCATTAATGAATGAATGTTAATTCATTTATTTTTAATAAATACAATAATTAATGCTCTAAATTGCAATTCAAATAAGTTTTCATTATTTTTAAAATCCTAAATTCAAAATGAATTCTCTACTTATTAATGTTTAAGTGTCCATTAATACACATATGTCCATTTTATGTGTTAATTTGGAGTAATGCTGTAGTGTGTATAAATATTTATAATCTATAATTATAACATTTAAATGATATTTATAACACTTGTTAAATGATGCATTTTAGATATATTGTAACACTATATATAACTAGAATAATGGGGGGGAAATAATGAGTTTCAAAGTATAGTTCATTAATGAATGAATTTTAATTTATTTATTTTTAATAAATACAATAATTAATACTCTAAATTATTATTCAAATAAGTTTTCATTATTTTTGAAATTCTAAATTTTAAAATGAATGCTCTACTTATTAAAGTTTAGATGTTCATTAATAAGTTGATGTCTATTTTATGTGTTTGGAGTAATACTGTAGTGTGTATGAATATTTATAATATATAATTATAACATTTAAATGATATTTATAACATTTATAACACTTGTTAAATGATTCACAAGTTATATTGTAACACTTGTTAAATGATATTTATAACATTTGTTAAATGATACATTTTAGATATTTTAACTTTATAATAGTAAAAATCCATTAACTATACTTAAATCAATTTATTTCAGTTTATTAATATTACAATAAAAGTGTTATTTCTTACTTTTTAAAAGTGAAATGATATATTTTAAAAATAATTTTCGTATGATAGTAAAAACTAATTATTATATAAGGAATGCCACTTAAAAAAATAATTATTTTGCACACACATATATATATATAAAAGTTATTCGGATACGAATTCTGGATACAGATCTGAATTCGGATATCGGATTTCGGATATCTGCTATCAGCCGAATATATTTATGGTCAGATGTTAAATAAATACGCCTATATCCGTATTCGTATCCGTTTATTTGCGGATACCTTTAAATCGAATACTGATAAATTCATTTTTTTCCAAATGCGAATAATATCCATTTTTTTTCTAATACGGATGCGGACGAATACGAATTTTTCGATTACCATTTACAACCCTATCAACAATATCAGTTGATTTGCTGTGTTGTGTGTATATTAATGATTTGTTTGGAATGAAATTAATTAACTTTGTTTTTAAATAAGATATTTCCTTTAAATTAAATATTATTTCTCATCATTCCCCCCCCCCCCTAAAATTTAATAATTTGGTTTAAATTTTGAATTCAAATCAAATCACAGTATAATAAGGCTTAATATGTTGTCTCAACGATATCTTCTTGGACCATCTTAACGTACTACAAATCGACTAACCCAAAAAGTCATGATTGAAAATATTAGTGATAATAATTAACTTGAATTCTTATATATATCTAAATATTTCATATGTTACGATATAGAACTATGAAAATTTGAGATTATCAGGTGATTGAGTCTTAGAGATCTTCATGATTAGGATGTGGTGCAGTCTTAGAGATCTTCATGATTAGGATGTGGTGCATGCATGCTTGATCCGTGGATGGTTAGCGGACTAATGAACTCGTTAAAAGAATTTAAATATTGGGTACTTGCCCTTTGGGCGTCTAAGAAAAGAACTTTTATAGAAATATCAAGTTTAACACTTCACAGAGATATATCTTTTTAAACAAAAGTTATAGTAGAAATAGGATCTCCTGTTTTGGAATGGAGTTCACTTCCATTGTGTAATTTAGCTTGGAAAGAGGGTCGAAATTTATATTCCAATTCTAGCAAATATCATCTTAAGGTAAAAGATTTGAAAAACCGGCCAGATTCAAAAAGAGGAAATTGAGAGAGAAATGTATGACACTTTAGTTAGTACGGAGTCATGAGTTGCATGTAACTTTCTACATTAAAAGTAGAGAAGTACTTGTGTAGCTTTATCCTCCTATACGCCGTTGGTGGCATGGCATAGCCTGAAATAGGTTTTTGTGCACCATAATCTTTGTGCTTTATTCGAAGTTAAAAAAGGTTTTATTTTATATTGGGATAAATTCATATTTAATTATAATTATTAAATATATTAATATATAAGGCTTGATAAAATTATAAAAAAGTTTCATTTATTACATATCTTTTAAAGAGAGTTATCACTAATACTTATACATATCATTGATAATAATAAAAAAAAGATGACGTAAACATTCGCAATTTTATTTTTTAATTTATTTAACATTTTTTATTCTAAAATTAAATATACATGTTTAAAGTAATGACTTGCACACAAAAATTTATCTTTTCAAGTTTATCTCCCACATTAGTTAGAATTAGAATAGTTGTGGTATGGTTGTACTTAATCAATCATCTAAAAATAAAAGTGACACTGATCATGCACTAAGTTTTAAAAGTGATACTCATGCACTCATTTTGAATTTCATCTACTCGATATTTTAGAACTTTCGTTTAACCTTTTTTGTCCCAAATTCTAAATGTATCTTGAATTTGAAAAGAATTGAGAGCTGTGGTTAATACTCCAAAATTAGTTCTCACTTTCATTCTACGAATACAAATTCAGCACAATAACAAGTAAGGGTCAAATTCACAGAAAGTGTTATAATTATAATTTATTCTAATGCTTCTAACATTAAATAACATAAAATAATAAAATGGGGAGTTTTGAATTTAAAGTTCTAACTAATTAAGCAAAAAATAATTAATAGAGATAACTAATGAGTTAAAAACTTCAGTTCTTCAGTTCAGTATCATTTTTTCACAACAATGGTATAATCAAGTCAACCAATATCCTTCTTACAATGAAATTAATAACCCTAGATAATCACAATCCGTGTTACTCGAAATTTTCCTTAGGTTTTAAATCTAATTTGACAATCACCCCACTAGACCCTACTTATCATATACAACCTAGAACTATTAGTCTAGATTTAATATAACAGTAGCATTAAGGATTAAAGAATTAGGTTATTTCAAGCAACAATTACACAATCGCAGATTATTTAACTTACCTTCTTGATAACCATAGCAATACTCAAAAGTTTAACCACAATCATGTATTACTAATCACTACTTATGATCAGATACAATATCGTTTGCTTAATACTATATCTTAATCTACTAGATGATAATAATCAAATCAATTCAACGGGCCCTTGTCAAATTAATCAAACCAATTATCATTCAAACAACTAAAATATATTATCAAGAATAAATTTCACAGACGAAGGAATAAATATTAATAACTCAATTAAATCATAAATTATAAATAAGGTTCAACATCTCTTAGAATTGAATAAAAGTACTTGGCCTGAAATGCCTTCAATCTTGCTCAATTGAATGCCAAAATAGAGATAAAAGACAAGTCCCTAATTAGGCTTACAAGAGGAGTATTTATAGACTAACATAAAACCTAACTTGTTCACAACAATCCTAAAATAATAACAAATCATTTTACAACCAAATGTCCCATCCTGCAACCCAATACCAAACACATGAAAAGTAACAGAATACTTAAGAAATAACCAATAATTCAAGGTTAAAAAAATCATATTCATAGATATAAAATCTATTCATCAAGAATAAAAAAACAAAAATATACCTTTAATTTTAAAATAAAGATAGCATTATCAATTATTGTTTGCTGATTTATATATGGTCAAATTCGCGCAAGTGCACATGGTCAACAAGTAATATAGAAGTAAGTTGAGTGTCGAACCCACATAGAACAATTAATAATTACTCTAATTATCAATTTAATTCTATTTAAATGATCTTCAATGTTGATTTTAAAATAATTAAAATTAAAACTAAAGCTAAAATAATGTAACAAGAACAGATTCTCAGATATGTAAAGGCTTAGGATAAAAATTTCCCTAATTGCATCATAAAAATATCAACATCTTACTTCCAATCAATTAATCATGGGGAGTGCTAATTGAGATTGCCTATATATTTAATAACATTTTTCAATAATTAATAAAAGACCTATATTTTAGTTATGTTGATATCTTCATGCAAAACACTTAAAATAGATTCATTAAGCACAAACTCTCAATCATGTTACATGTGGTACATAGATATATTTATCCTATGCACTAGTATTCTATTCCTCCTAAAAAGAATAAACAAGTTCACATGATATTATACCCAGATCTAATCTTAGACTTCGTTTCCCAATTTCATCTAAGAAATCAGATAATTGCTGATCAAATAATTATTGATTAACCACAAGATATAATAAATAATTCCAAACATATTAATTATATGAAAACTAGACGAATCAATTAAAGCTCAACAATTGATTCCATTGGAATCCTAAATAAAAGTTTAGTTCCACATAATATTGCAATTGAAAACTGAATTCAACAAAGAAATAAACATCCTAAAGATTCAAAATAAAAGATAAAAAGAAAGAAATAACTTTGTCTAATTTCCACCCTATCTAGCCTTCAAGTTAATCTTCACATGCTTTTTCTTTGAATTCTTCAAGTCTCCAAAAGTAGTTCTTCAATCCTTGTTCTACTTTACCTTCAATTATATTCTGAAGTCTCTCATAACCCTAATATAGGTCTCTTAAAATATTGCAACAATAAAGTCCTATTTGGGTTCAACTTGGAAAATTCAAATGAAATCAGTTAACTGAAGTCGTCGGACTACGCCCGGACACAATCTTTGCACTACAACTTCGCGCCTCGGCGTAGTAATGTTAAAATTTATGAAATTGGCATTGAAATAACTTTTTCCCATTTTGTCCTCCTTAAGCCGTTTTTTGCAAAATAAACATTTAAACAAGTAAAATAAAACTAAAAATACTCAATGATAACAAATAATTAAGCCTAGAAATACCTAATTCATAGGTATAAAATCCACTCATCATTTATTTAGACGACAAATCGACTCAACCTATTTGAATCTAGCTAGCTTTAAACCAACCATGCATACCCTAAACCTACTTACTAATATATTGACCGAGTACTTTTACGTGTAATAAAAATTGTTGCATTAACAAAAAAGAAAATAGTACGTAAATGTGTCCAATTTAAAAATTGGATCCGCACTCTCTATTTTTTTTATTAGTGCACTATTAATATACAATTGTTAATGAATATAAAATTATTCATACTTAATCTAGGTATTTGCACTTATGAGTTATTTGCACTTATGAGTTAAATAAGTTGAGCATGAAGATAAAATTAAACAAATTAAGATATGCAGCCAGAGACATATACTAATTAATGTTGTGGGCTACTTCACTCATCCACATTTGATTTTCATTTTGAGTGGTATATTGAGAAAAAATCCCAACCCTTGCCTTAATTATTTACTTGCCACCATAGGATGTAAGTAGTGCTTGGCAATTCAATAGGTTATAGGTTAATTCATAATCGCCCTCGCGAAGGTTCCACTAATGCTTCATATAATAAAATTAAACATACATGCAGCGGATATAAATCAAAGAATTATAAAAAATTTCAATTACCTTTGAAGCGTATGCTCACAATCACGAATTGCTAGAATCACACGCTCAACGAATAATGCTCTCAGTGATAATTTAGACTATGTACGAGTACTAAATATATCTTCCATAATTCGAGAAGTTAGAAACTTACAAGCTTCACGAATGACATCAATGACTTATATAAAACTCTCTCTCTCTTTTGCTCTTAAGTTGTTTGTTGCTTTATGTTTCAAAAGATTAACAATGCTCTCCTTTTATACTCAACTCTAAGAAGTGTAACACACATATATTAAACAAGAATTATGAATTACACTAATTACAATATAACTCCCATGTTATATATATATATATATAACTCCCAAGTTGTAACTCCAGAAGCATGTAATTCCCAAGAGCATAACTCCTAAGAATATTAAGAGAGATTAACACATACATATTCATTGTATCTAGACAATGAACCATGTGGTTATACTCACCGAGTCGTCCGCTCTATGGGCACTCCAGTGATACCATTATCTAGATGCTTGTTTCAAGTCATAAATGGAACATTTGAGCTTGCAAACTTTGCGCTCAAAACCTTTTTGAATATAACATTCGGGTTGTTCCATGTATATCTCTTCGGCAAGTTATCCATTTAGAAATGTCATTTTTATGTCCATTTGGTATAGTTCTAGATCCAAATGTGCAACAATAGCTAATAAGAGAAGGATTGAGGCAATATCACAACAGGTGAAAAAATTTCCTTATAATCAATCTCACTTCTTGTTGAGTGTAGCCCTTAGCTACTAAGCGAACTTTATATCTTTCAATGGAACCATTCGCCTTGCTTTTAACTTTGATTTGTTCCCAACAACTTTTCGCCCAGTCAGAAGATCAATCAAGTCCCACACTTAATTAGTCCTCATAGATTCCATTTCGCCATCCATTGTAATTTACTACTTTTCACTCGATGCAGATGATATAGCTTTTCGATAAGATCGAGGTTCATCGTGATCTTGCGTATCAGCCATAAAAGTATTCCCCTTAATCTCAAAGTGACGACGTGGGATATTGCCTCTTTGACTTCTTCACAATTGAAGAACATGTGACTCTTCATGGAACGAAAGAATACTTAAAAGTATGTCACTCCTACTTTTTATAGGAACCAAAGGAATGGATTCCTTAGTCTCAACCATTTGATTAGGTGCACCATTTTCTTCCTTCATCTCATAAAAGTCTTTATTATTGATAACATCACCTATGTTTGGAAAATCCATTTCTAAAAATTCTGCATCTCATGACTCAATTTTAGATATAATCTTATCAGGCTGCTCACTAATGAACACATAACTTTTAGAGTGTTTAGATTAGCTTATAAAGATACACTTCTTATCCATTGGGCCTAACTTCCCATATTTATGAGAAGTGTTGTGAACATAAGCTTCCGAACCTATGCCCGTAAATTGCCTAAGTCAGACTTTTTGTCGGTCCAGGGTTCATATGGGGTGGATTGTACTGATTTTAAAGACACTTGATTAAGTATATGTGTCACAGTTAACAATGCGTCTCCCTAAAAAGAGATAGACAAATTAGCTTGCGCCATTATAGATCTTACCATGTCAAGTAGTGTCCTATTTTTACTTTTTGCAACACCATATTGTTGCGGAGTACAAGTTAGAATTGTCAGTTGCCTGATGATTCTTTTTTTCTCACATAGTTCTTTAAACTGATTAGATAAATACTCGCGGCTTTGATCATTTTGGAGTGCTTTAACATTTTTCTCCAACTGATTCTCAACCTAAATCAAATAACGTCTAAAACAATCAAGTGCTTATGACTTATGAGAGATTAAGAAAGTGTGCCCGAAGCGTGTGAAGTCATTTATCACAGTAAGGAAGTACGAATGACCACGTCTATTCTTCACATTCATCGGGCCACAAATATCCAAAGGAATAAGCTGCAATGTTGTATTTGCCCTTGTGGCTTTACCAAATAGTTTTCTTGCAGACTTACCTGCTAAGCAGTATTCACAAGTAGGCAAGTTAACCTTAGCGAGTGGGTCTAGAAGACATTCTCAAGCTAACCTGATCATCTTGTCTTGTTCAATATGGCCTAATCTGGCAAGCCATTTAATTGAACTACTATGTTCACTCTCAACAGAAGTAAGATAAGAATATTAATCATCAATATTAAAAATAGAATTAATGATATCCAAAATAATTAAACCATTATTAATAAAACTATATCCAAAAATATTTGTCCCATGACAAATAAAAACTTTTTCTTTCTCAAAAACCATAGACAAACTATGTCTTAAACTAGCAAGAACATAAAATAAATTATGCCGAACATCCGACGCATAAAGCGCATCTTACAGAATTAATGCTGAGCATCCTCGCATTTTCAGTTTGTAAGTGCAAATTTCTAAAACGTCCACACTAGAGTCATTCTCCATGTATAATTTTCTACCAGTTGGAATGCGATGATACTCCTCGAGCCCAGCTCGATCTCTAGCTATGTGGTCCGTTGCTCTAGAATCTACAATCCACAAATGGATAAATTGAGCAACAAAAGTACTAGAAGTAACATTACACATAATTTGATCAAAACTAGGAAGTACCTTCTTTGGCTCAGTGCATTCATGAGTGAAGTGCCCTATTTTGCCACAGTTGTAGCAGACCATCTTAACTTTGTCATTTTTGCCAGCTCTTTTTCCTTTTTTTTCCCTCTTGGCACCTAGATTTGTTGCCTTGTTAGGCGCAGGAGTAGGAGCAGCAGCAACAACAACTTTCTTTCTATTATTTCTTCTCTTGGGTTTCCCTTTGTGAGAACTAGACTTAGCAACATATGCCTTATATTACTTAACAACTTCTAAGCGCTTGGCCTCAAGCTCCAAGTGATGCCGAATATGTTCAAAGTTTTTGATATTAGAGTTGTAGGTCATATTAATTCGCATATGTTCCCAATTATCTAGGAGTGAGTGTACCAAAGCTGATATCTGCTTCTCATATGATAAGTCATTGTCAGCAGCCTTTAACTCACTAATCATATTTGATATTATTCGAATGTGCTTTTTTATTGAATGATTAGCCTCCTTTTTATAATCGTCAAACCTGATAGTTAAGCCGTGCAACTTAGTCAGTGAGGTGCCTCCGAATTTGGTTTTGAGAGCTTCCCACATCTCGTAAGCAGTTGAGTACTCTTTGTACTCAAACAATAACTCATTGTTTATACTACTCAAGAAAGTAATGTGAGCTATTCTATCTTTCTTGTGCCAATTTTCATAGGTAGCAAGATTTTTAACATTTTCAGCATCATTGCCAGTTGACTTTGTTTCTTTAGTAATAAGAGTCTCTTCTGTTAGAATCTATATATATGATTTGATGATACAAAAGTGATTAATGTATATTTGTTCACTAGATTCAGTAAAGTCCTTATCTGAGAAATATTTTACAAGGACTTAGAATAGAGTGATCAAACTTGTTAGGTTAATTCTTTGAGTTGATATTATGTATAGAGTGATAGGATCAGATCTTTTGTAGAGTCACTCTACATATTCGTAAAGTCTTTATTGAATGTAGAGTGTCTTGAGTTCGTAGTGCAGTAGTCAGAATCGATAAGCAAATACATAAACTATATGAGCAATCATAGAAATAAGTCATCGAGCTGCCTAAGCAATCTTGAAGCATTGTAGAGTATCTGCCTCAATCGTAATGTGAAAGTTGTTAGCAAAACACTCTAGTGTTTCATAAAGCAGCAAAGACATCTGTGTTAAAATCAGAAACAGTCCACTATCAGAAACATTGAGCTATTTTCGAAATCGTAAAGCTGCTATTAGAGTCGACACCAAAGCTGATAAAGTTATTTCAAGAAGAAGTTTGCGGAGTCTACTCTAGCATCATAGATCACAGTTTGTAAAGCAGATTGTAGAATATCTTACTGACTCGTATAAAGACATTCGTAGCGTTGAGAACATTAAGTATCCTATATCTGATTCTACGTTCTATATCAAACTCATTGATCAAGCCAAGTTTGAAAATAGTGTCAAAATGGTCATAAGTTTGACAAGTATAGAGTATTGCAGTGCATCAGAGAAAAGATTTCAAGGATGTTTCTCAACATATTCATATTCAAAAAGGAAGATCAGAAAAACTATTTTGTAGAAGGTCTGTCACCTCACTTCAGAAGTAGGTGAAAACTACTGATTGATGGGATATACTAGGACTAAAAGCAAGTCTACTATTTACCCCAAAGTCAGAAGAGCATTAACTGTATCATCAGAACATTAAATGCTCCAACGGAACTCTTCAATAGAATAATTTTTGAAGAGCTATAGAATCATATGAGGATTCAAATCCAAGTACGAATCATACAAGTACAAAGTTGAGCCTCTGTAAAAGCTAAATGAATAAATCTACTATACAAAAAAGAAAAGAAAAAGTACTTGTTCAAAGCTGCTAAGTACCAAAAGAAGTTAAGCATCATTGCAAAACTTAGCAGCAACTCAAACTCAATCAACAATCAGTTGTGATTCGCTTGATCTGTGTGATCATTATACCATGTCAGAGTGACTTGAAGAGGTCTAAGTGTCCTGGACTAGGTGTCTGAATATCCAAGTCGGATAGGCTTGAAGAGGTCTATGTATCTTGAACTAAGTGTTCAAATATTCCGAGATTAAGTGTGGAAGTTGTCGTAGGCAACCAAAAATAAATTCTTACTTTGGTAAATAATATATAGTAGTGCAAGTAAGAGTCGATCCCCACAGAGAATGATTAATTTATTCTTATACAATGAAAACTAAAATTTAGGTGTTTTGAAATTAATTATAATTAACTAAATAAACAAAAGTAAATTAAGATCAACCAAATAAATTAAAGACTTCAGTTCTTCAGTTTAGTATCACATTTTCACAGTAATAATATAATCAAGTTAACCATATTCATCCCTAAA
Source organism: Hedera helix (assembly GCA_947179155.2). Taxonomy (NCBI): domain Eukaryota; kingdom Viridiplantae; phylum Streptophyta; class Magnoliopsida; order Apiales; family Araliaceae; genus Hedera; species Hedera helix. The sequence goes on from OX359280.1 coordinate 45,270,505, forward strand.
TGAAATTAATAACCCTAGGTAACCACAATCATTCAATTACCTGAAATTCCCCTTAGGTTTTAAATCTAATGTAACGATCGCCCCCACTAGACCCTAACTATCATACAACCTAGAACTATCAGTCTAGATTCATTATAATAGTAGCATTAAGAATTAGGAAATTAGATTATTCCAAGCAACAATCACACAATCGCAGATTATTTAACTTGCAGTCTTATAACCATAATAATATTTAAAAGCTTGACCACGATTAAATATTATTAATCGCTACTTATGATCAGATACAATATCGTTTTCTTAATACTATATCTTAATCTAGCATATAACAAAAACTCAATCAATTTAACTTGCCACATTAAATCAATCAAATCAAATATTATTCATCAATTAAAATAGATCATCAAGAACAAATCTCATATAAGAAGGAATAAATAATAATAATTTAATTAAATCATTAACTCACTACAAGAAAAAGGCCTAATTCTGACAGAACTTTTTGTCGGAAATAAACCTATTCCGTCGGAATTATAATATTCCCGACGGAAAATTCGGTCGACAATTCGGACGAAAATAACCGCGTCGGAATTAATTTCGTTGAAAATAAATAATCCCCGACGTATTTCTGTCGTCGGAATATTCGTCGTAATTATTATATACCCGACAGAATAATTCCGTCGAAAATAAATAATTCCGTCGGAATTCGAATTATATCTTCGACGGAAATTCCGTCAGAAAATCAGTTCATCCGTCGAATATAAGTACTTCATTCCGACGGACATTCCGTCGAAATTAAGTTTATTCCGTCGGTAATAGCCCTCTCGGTAATTAGAAAATTAATAATTTAATGCAATAATTTCGACGGAAATTCCGTTGTAAATACCTAATTCCGTCGGAAATACAAGAATTTTTTTTAAATGTTTTTTTTTTTGCTTTTTCAATGCCAGGTTTTAAAACCACATTTTTTGTATCTGTAAACCTGCTTTATCCCAACAACATAACATCAATCCAATCTTTATGTTCACACACTTGATATAAATATAAACGACAACACGTTATAAAATAAATTATCGTACTTTACAAAAGTAAACCAAATTACGATAAATTACAATCAATTAAGTTAAATTAATTACAACTAAATTATAATCTACAAAGAATCATCGCCCAGAGATCGAGGGTTCTGCTGTGGTGTATGAAAATCATCGTTGTCACCCCCCCCACTCGCGATCGGCATCGTCAGTATGCTCGAAATTATCATCCTGTTAATACAATTACAAATATCAGTCATTAGTCCATACTTGAGATAAAAATTCATAGTTAAATAATTATTACAGAACATACAGAATATACAATTTAAATTGAGCAACATACCTGTGCAGTCGGGCGCTGAGTCAGCATCGGGCCAAAAGCCTCCAATAACAGGGTAGTATCCGAATCACCTCGTCTCGTATCGCGGCGAACTGCTCCGGAGATATCCCCGTACTCTCGACACTGGCCCCTGTTGCAACGTCCTGAGCAAGCTGATGAAGACGAGCACTGGTAGGTAGGCTCTGACTACGGAATATTGGATCCGTACGAAACGTCTCCGACACCGCCGCCATAACCCGTTGGAACAACGCGTCGTCCAAGCCAGCGCCCGTATGAGATTGTCCAACATGTCATCTTGAACGCTGGCTAGAACCTGCAACATTAAATATAACACCAAAAAATGAAATATCAATATAAATTTTGAGTAAACGAGCAACATACTACAATAAATACCTCCGGTCAATGTATATGCCGGCACCCTTGGCAGCCCCAACACTCGATATCTGCTCGTAGTGCTACTAGGGGGATCTTGAGACACGACCCAAAGAGCCATTTCCTCATCCCTAGATAAGCTAACGTCGGACGGAGGGATGGTAGAATCTCCCCTAGCAGCCTTCATCTCAGCTACACGCTCGTCCCGAAGGCTCTGAAATCGGTCCTGCAATTTATTATGTATATTGTAGTTTATTGACTCATTTAATTAAGTGCATGATACTAATTATTACATAACTTTATAAAAACTCTTACCCATATAGCTGCAACTGCCTGTGACACACTACATTTTTTTGGCGTGTGGGCTCTATCCTAGAACTCGATCATGGTGGGAGGTCGTCCCAACTCACCGCCCGTGACCTAACAAATAAAATTTTAATTTATCATTTATTTAGTATATATTTTTATGAGAATATTAAAGTAAACTAAATATATACATACCGATTTTACTTCTTCAAATGACCGTGAACCCGTAGTATGTACTACTCGGAGCTGGCTACGATTTTTCTTCATTTGTTCTGATTTTTTTTTGAAGTTGTCAGCATCCCAATGAGTACACATGACCTCCCATGCTGCATCTGAGACAATAGGGGGCTGATGGTCTTAAATAGTAGTCCCGTGCTGGTCTACAACTGCCCGGACAGCCCTATGTCTCATCTCGTACAACCAGCCGGCGTAGTTCTTCGCGACATGTGCAATAATAACACCGTCGCCTGTCGCCTGAGAGATGCCCTCCTCATAGCTAAAATAAATATAAGAAAACGAACTAACTTATTAGAAAAACTAAATTGAATGTGTAAGTAGTATGTACGTATACAGTTTAAATTATTTAAAATAACTTACGTGAAATTCACGTAATACGGTATCCATGAAGGAGGTATCATGCTGCGCGTACTGCGTAAATCGCATGCAGCCAATGGGGAGGTGTGTCAGACATATGGCGTGTAAAATGGCTTTAGCCATAAGATCCATAATACTACAAAACAAAACAAATAACGCAAAGTTATGTTTATTGTTTTACAAAATAAATTAATTAACCTTAACATAACGCTATTTTACACTTACTGCGCAGAGCCGACATCTACGTGGACAATATGCGCAACAGCTGGCGAACGACCAAATAACCCGAGGTTCGTCCCTCGAGGACGTTGTTTAGCAATATCTGTAAGTAAAATTGAATAATAAATAGTAAGAAAAGTTAATAAATCAATTCCCAAAACATAACCTACAAATAGTAAGCAAAACAATTTAATATTTAAGAAAATCTACTACTTGACGATGATGACCCGCCCTGAGTTCCGTCAGATGATCCTGCACGACCACCACCGCGCCGACCGCTACCACTATGCCTAGCCATAAATGTACTACTGAAATACAAAAATAAAATGCAATTAATATGCAGTTAATTAATTTAATTAAATAAAATACACTTATTAAGTTTAAATGTAATACGCCGTCAAACCCATCAGAATCATTTTCATAGTTATCCTCGGATTTTGACACGACTTCTTCATTATCAGTTTCGTCGTCAACCACGTCTTCCTCGACTTCATCATTATCGGGTACGTCTTCCTCGACTTCATCGTCAACCAGGTCTTCCTCGACATCATCATTATCGGGTACGTCAATGACATCTACCAACAAATCGTCATTATGTAGGACTACCTGACTGGATTTGCTAATATCATCCTGCAATGGCTCATTTGTCCCAGACATATTACTATCATCAAATGGACGAGTCTTTGTTGTGACAACTGTATACCAGGGACTTTTACAATTTACTACATTAGATGCGTAATAAACTTGAGTTACTTGACTGGCTAATACGAATACGTCAGCAGAATGTAACTTTGACTTTATATTTACTGTGACGATTCTGTTACGATCAACTTTAACACCCTTCTCAGTATCAAACCAGCGACATTTAAATGTAACTACCTTTTTACCCCCAGGATAATTGAGCGTAATTACTTCCTCTAAACATCCATAATAATTGGACTCCGAATCTTGGTAACAACTGCCCAACACGACAATACCAGAATTGACTGAAGTCAGTTCGATTATGTCACCGACATTAAATCTATACCCATTGACGATACAGCCGGGAAATGAACTAATCAATTTGTAAGATCTTTCGATGACATCTTTAAAACGCACATAATTGTTGTCTTCTGCAACCCTTCTCTTAAACCACTGTTGAAAATTTGTAGTCGTGAATGATTCCAATTGTACTGCATTTAAGCTCGGGTTTAAAGCACATGCTCCGTCTTCAAATGCACTGAAACAGTTATAACACGATTTAATTTTAGACTAGGCTATTAAAAATTAAAATTTTATAAATAGTATTTACTTACGTTATGTATGACGATACTTCGGGCATATTTAGAAGCACATATGTAGACACAATTTTCAAATCTTTTTCGCTTAAGTACGTCATCGTCTCATGGCCAAATGGTTTAGCCGGATAAGAAAATACAGCTAACTCATCAACATATGGTTGGACTCCGACGACCTCATTTCGACTTAAACGATTGTGTTTCGTTTTGACAACATCTTCAAAATACAATGAGCTGAAGTTGACAAGCTCTTCCTCCATGTACCGTTTAGCAATAGAACCCTCTACACGAGCTTTATTCTTTACTTTCTGCTTTAAACGACGCATGTACCTAAAATACATTAAATAAGTTCACAAACATTACGAATATGAGTTATGAATATCATCAACAAAGAAATGTAGACGATAATACCTCTCAAACGGATACATCCATCGATATTGCACAGGTCCTCCATGCTTAAGTTCATATGGCAGATGAATAGGCAAATGCTCCATCGAGTCAAAAAACCCCGGAGCAAATATCATTTCTAACTTGCACATTGTCAGGACTATATTTTTCTCCATTTGCTCCACGTCAGTATACCTTATAACCGTTGAACATAGATCTCGAAAGAAATTTGAAAGTTTGGTTAAGGCATCTACATTTTTTCTGGGTAACATCTCGCGAAATGCAATTTGCATCAACTTCTGTATGAATACATGACAATCATGACTTTTGAACGCAGTAATTTTCAACTGTTCAACCTTACTACAACGACATATATTAGAAGCATATCCATCTGGGAGCTTCAACGCACTTATCCATTTGCAGATGTCTTCAACTTGTTGCTTGGTTAAACAGAATTGAGCTTTAGGTTTTGAGTTGTTTTGTCGAAGCCACAAATCAGGCCATATGTTAAGTGCCTCTAGATCTTTCCATGTATTGTCATTGTCTTTTGTTTTACCACTCGCATCTAGCACGGTGTAAAACAAGTTCTCAAACACATTCTTTTCTATATGCATTACATCTATACAGTGACGGACTGAAAGCGACTCCCAGTACGACAACTCGAAGAACATGGGCGAATGCGTCCAGTTATGAGCCTTGCCGTAACCTTGGGCCCTCTATTTACTGTGCTCCTTCCCTGGTGGTAGAAAGTTAAGATCGTTCAGCCAACCGAAAATCTCGCTGCCTGACAATCGACCGACAACCCCCTTTTTCTCTGTTTTTCTATTAAACTGTGTCGACATCTTTCTGTAACTGTGATCAGCAGGCAAGAATCTACGAGCAGTACCAAAGAAACTAATTTTTTGGCCATGTTTTAGATGTGTGCCTTGCACATCCCCCACACAAACTGGACATGACAACTTTCCGTGAGTCGACCACCCACTGATCATCCCAAGTGCCGAAAAATCTGTTATAGTCCACAACAAAGCTGCCTTCATCAGAAAATTTTGCTTTATTGATTTGTCATAAGTCTGCACCCCCGTCTCCCACAGCATCTTAAGTTCATCGACTAACGGCCTAAGATACACGTTTATGTCCTTTGCAGGACTCTTATTCCCCGGTATGAGTAAAGTCAAGAACAAATATGGATCCTTCATGCACATTGACGGTGGAAGATTGTAAGCTACCATGATTACTGGCCACACAGAGTATGGCTGACTAAAATTATTAAATGGACAAAACCCATCCGTAGCCATGCCAAGCCTGACATTCCTACTTTTCTCTGCAAATTGAGGAAAATTTGCATCAAACTTCTTCCACTCATCTCCATCTGCGGGGTGAAACAACTGACCAGGCACAACATCCCTTGTTTTATGCCAAGTCATATGCGCTGCAGTGTGGGTAGACATGAATAGACGTTGAAGTCTCGAGGCAAACGGAAAGTACCTTAAGAATTTTTTAGGCACACGCTTAGTTTCCCCCCCACTTTTAGTTGTCTTGTAACGAGGCATGTTGCAAATGTCACACTGCAGTTTATCTATGTCAGCCCCATAATATAACATGCAATCCTGCTCACAAGCATCGATCTTTGTATACCCCAAATTTAAACCCTTGACCATCTTTTTAACTTCATAATAACTTGAGGGCAGAGTGTGACCCTTTGGTAAGAACTCGCTGATAAGCCTAAGCAACTCATTGAAACCTCTCTCACTGCAGCCATGCTCATTCTTGAAGTGTAAGAGCTTCGTCAATGCAGATAGCCTGGTGTGCTTATCATTTCCATCGTACAATGGGACAGCAGATTCATATAGTATATTGTAAAAGACTGCTGTTGTGTCCTTTCGTTCTTGATGACCAGTTATTGACGACTGCTCATTTGCACCCCAATCAATATTGTTAGGGCCATATGCATCAACCAACATCTCCACGGCATCATAACTATCATCGTATCGATCGTAGTGAATTGGTTGACCTATACTGCCACTTATTTCGCTGAACTCAGTTGAATCTCCATGATGAATCCATAGAGAATACCCATCTACAAACCCACGCGAATACAAATCGTATTTAATGTTGTCGACTTTCTTCCAAATTAGGTTTTTACATTTGAAACACGGACATCTCATCTTTCCATTAGAATTATCAGCGTGTTTATTGGCAAAATTTAAAATTTTTGACACCCCATCACGGTACTCAGGCAGTAATCCTCTACCATCAACCGGAATTCTACGGTACATCTAGCTCCGGTCCTCTGACATATTTAACTGAACAATACGATGTATTAAATTAATGAGGGCGCTTAGCGTATGTGTGTGCATAAATGATTCTTGCATGACTTCACCTTCTAAATATACGGGTTAGGCTTCTATCCCGTTCCTAGATGCGTCTCCTCACTTGTGTCAACACCGTGAGCACGTTTTTTCTGTTTCAAAGAAATTTCGACAGCACCTCCCCATGGTCTTTAAGTACACGAAATAGACCACGTCAACGTAGGCTAAGTATGTACTCAGAGAACATGTAGAGATGTCAACGAAAAGTCCCCAAAACAAATAAAACGTACTCAAATTGTTGGCACAAACCTAAGTGAGAGACATAACATCTAGCAACAGTCTCAGACGGGGGACTATTTGGCATTCACGCCTAGTGAGTGAATGTCAAACGGGTTTCTAAGCTCCTAACCAAATTATATGCACAAGTGATTGAATTTAGTAAACGAATTTTTTGGGTACAGCGCAATTAAATTTCTAAAATCGTAACGAAACTGCATGTACAACTCATTTGATTAAATTGAGAGTATTCCATATTCACCCGTTACGAGTAAATGTCAAACGAGCAACGTTAAATTAATGTTATTTTATTTTATTATACTTAATTTACTTTATTCTCATTTTATTTAATTTAACTTAGTCTTATTTAAATAAATTTATTTTATCTAGTTTATTTCATTTTACTTAATTTAATTTATTTTTTCTTAATTATATTTAATTTCACATAATTTTATTTAATTTAACTTAATTTAATTTTTTTTATTATATTAACTTAATTTATTTTATTATATTTTATTTTACTTAATTTATTTTATTTTATTTTAATTATATTAAATTTAAGTTAATTTAATGTAAATTAATTATACATGATACAATTTTATTATATTAAATTAATTAAATTATATTTTATTTTAGTTTAATTTAATTGTATTTAATTTAACTTAGTTTAATTTAATTTTAATGTAATTATTTTATTTTATTTTATTTGAATTTATTTTATTTTAATTATATTAAATTCAACTAAATTTAATTTAATTATATTACATTAATTTTATTATAATTTAATTTAATTATATTACACTAATTTTATTATAATAAATTAATTTAATTATATTTTATTTGAGTTTATTTTATTTTACGTAATTTAATTTATTTTTTCTGAATTATATTTCTCTTCATTTAATTTTACTTAATTTTATTTTAAATTATTTTATTTTATTTAGTTTTATGAATTTAATTTATTTTAAGTATATTTCATTTAACTTAATTTTATTTAATTAATTTAATTATATTTTTATGTTAGTTCATTTCATTTTATGTTATTATTACAAAACTAAGTAAATACTAAGTTTATTTTAATATTGACAAATTAGGAAAATACATAAATATATGTAGGGCCCACAAATATTGCATTTGAACAATTTTAACAAAAATTCCAAATTCCGTCGGAAATACACAAAATAATAAGAAATGCCACATATTGCCATATATTAACATACACAAGAAATTATATATAGTCCACATACTGCTACAATTAATTCCCACATAATTTCCATGAAATTTCAGAATATATATATATATATATATATCACATTAGTACCACTGCCGGAAAAAAAAAACTCAACCGGCCGGCACAAAATTCCAACCGGCCGGCACACTTGCTATATATATATATATATACATACCTTAAATGCTACGGACTACGGACGGCAGAGGTAGCACGGACGTCGTCGGTCGGAGGGGTGGGACGGAGGTGGGTCGTCGGTCGATCGGAGGGCCGGAAGGTTGAGAGAGCCGAGAGAACTATGACGCGAGGAGAGAGAGAGAGTTAAAAAAAAAAGTGAAGCGGCTGGGGGAAAAAGACGATGAAAATGATTTTAACTTATTTTCGACGGAATATTCTGTCGAAATTAGATCCGTCGAAAATAATATAATCTCGACGGAAATTCCGTCGATTATATGTTATATTCCGTCGAAATTATATCCTCTGGACGCGGGAATTTTGGCGCCAACATGAATCTACTATATCGACGGAATTCCGTCGATTATAACGCTTTATCGACGGAATTAAATACGACGGAATATTCCGTCGTAATTATATTATTTTCGACGAAATTAATTTCGTCGGAGATAATTCCGTCGGAATTGAAGCTTTTTCTTGTAGTGACTAGGCATGCACATCGGGCCAGCCTGGCCTGGTCCGGCCCGGGCTTAGCAGGCCTTGACCGTTAACCAGGTCAGGCCAGGCTTTGACATAGAAGAGATAAGGCCAATCCGAGCCGGGCTGAGGTGTAAAAACTGAGTCTGTTTTGGCCTGCGGTCCGGGTCAGGCCAGGCCGAAGCTCCGTCTCTCACAGTCTTTAAATCACGCCTATCTCTGACTATTTGTGTGTCTATCTCTGAGACTTTGACTATCTATGTTTGCATGTAATTATATATATATATATATATATATATTACATGCACACTACACACACAAGTGACACAACTGACACAAGTCTCAGTGTCCCACACACAATGACACACGCATATATAATAATAATAATAATAATAATAATAATAATAATAATAATAATAATAATAATAATAATAATAATAATAATATTAATATATAATAATAATAATATTATAATATACATATGCATAACAGCTGTACACACATATTTATGATATATATATTACATCCATTCAATACACCTAGTCACTGTCACACATATGTAATATATATAATATATATATATATATATTACTCAGTACTCACAGAGTCACAGTCTCGCACACACGCATATATAATATACAAGCCAGACGCCAGTAGCTGATGCGTTAGCATCAGCAGTTGCAGTAGAACCCAGTAGGCAGGCAACAACAGCAAAACCGAGCAGCACGCCAGCCACGCCAGCTGGCCACATACCAAACGAACCGGATGAGATGATAAAAGGTAATCCAACGGTGAGCAACTGAGCATGCATTAAATACATCTCCAACTGTGTCCATTAACTTCACCATAGCTTCCGATTGGAGTTTCTGTGATATTTAATTCCTTGATGAGATATGATCACCTTGATATGCATCTACCCGGTGCAGCTACCCAGCCACTATCGTCGCTGCGTCGCAGGCCGGGCCGAGATCTAGTTCGGGCCGGAGGCCGAGCCAGGCCAAGCCTCGGATCTCAGGCCGGGCCAGATTTTCGAGCAGGCCGGTCCAGGCCGGATTATTGGTGTAAAAAGACGGCCTGTGAGTGGCCTGTTAGACCGGGCCAGGCCGGTCCAGGATTTGACCAGGCCGGATCAAGGCCGAATTGCAGGCCTCGGGCCGGATGTGCATCACTAGTAGTGACTGAAAATAAAGTTCAACATCCCTTTAGAACTGAATAAGAAAAACTAGCCAAACATAATAAAAATAATATACAAGAGAATTGAGAAAGATGGAAAAAACATGAGAGAACTCCTAATTATGTCTAATACTATTCTAATAATCTGTTAATCTAATGTAATGTGTTGAAAACATGAGCCTAAAAATAAATTTATATGAGTACAATAATAATTCTAAGCTAATATTAAATTAAAATTCAATTTGGAATCAAATTAAAGCTAAAATTCGAAATAATCCTGAATTCTGGCATTAACGCATAAAACAAACAGCCCTTAGACACGCCATTGACCTACAAAACGTGCTCGATTACGTCATCCATGCATCACAACCGCCTAAGCCGCGCATGGCGCGCCTAGCTGATGGTTCCCAGTTAAAACAATGCCATTCTTCGTGATGTCATGTTGCCTCCACTAGCGCGCATTGCGCACCTGTCCATCTTATAATGAAATTGCGAAATTGCCACCGACTTCTTGCTCCTCCATATTTACTACTTGCCATCAAGGATTATTTTCCTATAAAATAAAATATAAAATAATTAAAAATAATATAAAAATAATAAAAACACATATTAATAAATAAAACACCTAAAATACTAAAAATACTTAAAAACTCACAAATAATTAAGCCTAAAAATACCTAATAAATAGGAATAAAATCCACTTATCAAATACCCCCACACTTAAATCTTTGTTTGTCCTCAAGCAAAACAAGAATAAAAATTATAAAAATAAAATTAATAACCAAACAACTTATTTGAACAACAAATCAATATAAATGTCAACATTAGCCTCAATTTTTTTTAAAACAATAACTCAAAGAAAATTTCAAAATTATGCAAAATCCAAAAATTCAACATATTTATTAATCTTACTTACTCAAGACCCTTCGTGTGTGTGTGAATCCAAATGCACAAAGCTAATCAAAACTTAGATAAGTTTAGGTTATTAATTACCTCATAAAAGATATACAATAAAACCCTACATACTTATTTTTTACATCACTATCTCCACCAATATAGACAAATATAACTAGAAGATCAAAATGTTTTTAATCTTGATAATAACACTAGGATTATTAATATTAATTTTTTTCAAGTACTTTATTTTAATTTTTATGCTCCATCTCACTTTTTCTTTTGTTTATGAGTGAGTGCGTTTTACGCTCTATCTCAACTCCCACAAGAATTCTTCTTTTTTAATTTAACAATATTAGAAAAATTACATAAATCATATCTCCCAAAATTATATTTTGCCTCATATTTCACTTCAAATAATGATCAAATAAGATATAGAGCTCAAAAATATCTTTCATAAGCATTTAACCATATAAACTTCATTTAAATTAAAATTAGCTCAAACAAATGAATATAAGTGCATAAAAATGTAAAGAATCTCAACCAAAGTAATAATAAACAAATAGCTAAAATTCAAACTATGCAAAATCTATCCTTTTTTTTTTTCAAAAGTTATTAAATAAATTTCAAAATTTTATCATTGGCTAAAAATAAAAATCCACTTAATTCATTACTCAAGTGACACATCCTAAAAAAAATTAATTAACTACCCACTTTCTTAGGAAACACGGTTACACTTAGCATGTGCAACAAGCTTTTAAACCTCAAGGTTACTCCAAGTGGACGAGTTGTGTCTCATGAGGGTTTGTAGTGAATATATCCATAAAATTCAAAAAATTAAAATTCCCTAAATTTAAAACAAATATCCTAAATTCCTTCTCATACACTTAAAATTTACATTGTCCCCAATGTAAAGTAAAATTCAAAGAACAAGGCACAAATAACTAAAATATAAATATAAAAAGAAAAAGAAAAAAAATTATACTCTCATTGGGTTACCTCCCAAGTAGCACCTTTGTTTAATGTCATTGGCTCGACACATGCCAAAGTACTACGTCACTCCAACTTCATGAATTTTGAGTACCCCATCCATCATGTTATCCTTAATTGATAGATTCAATCTCTCTTGCGATATACGAAAAGGTGTTACTCCTTTTTCAAGTAACAAGTATTTAAGATGATTGGGGAGAGTCTTTATATTTGGAATGAGATCCTACAAAAGAAAAGATATTTTTTTTTGTGAGTAACAGGTAACATAATGGAAATAATTGCATTATTATCTAAAATCATTGACAAAGAATTTAATGCAGCTTCAACCTCCTTCAAATCTTGTTTCAGCTCAATTTCTTCTTCTTCCTCTAACTTCAAATTGTTCGAACTTACATCATCTAAATTCTCCTTATCTATTTTTCCAAAAATTTTCTCCACCTTAGGCATGTCATCACCACAAAGAACATCATTGTCAACATTGATACTATCTACTGTTGCACTGATGTTGTCTTCTTCCTCTTGCATTGGCGATGAAAGGAATAACCCTTGAGAATCTAATTGACCAACTGTAGTAGCAAGCTGACTCAATTGATTCTCCAAATTATATATGGAAGTTTTTGTCTCTTGTTGGAATTGTTGTGCCTGAGTCATGAAAGCTTTAAACATATCTTCTAAATACATATCAAAATTAGACGATTGGCCATGTTGTTGTTGGGGATATGGTTGCATGTGTTGTTGATTATTTGAAAAGTTTTGGTTTGCATGCCAATTTACTAGTGGATTCTCATAGCTGAAATTATGACAATTAATCACTCCATCCTGAGTTATACGTGTTTGAATATGGATCATATCTCCTTTCTGATTGACCAAGGAAACCACCAGCTGCATTGACTTGTTTATAGGACTCCTTTCGAAGCATTGGACACATATCAATTGGGTGTCTTATTACCGCACAAATCCTATAAGTACCTACAGCCATTTGATAAACAATACAAGTTAGACTCTTAATTTGTTGCTCAAGAGAAGAAATATTTACCTCATTGACATAATCATGCATGATTTTCATCCTTCACCTGTAAAACTCAATCAAACTATGAAGACAATAGAAAAAATAAAATCTAAGAAAAATTACTAAATTAAAATAGAGTTTACAAAAACACAAAAATAAATTAGAATCACTCCCCGGCAACGGCGCCAAAATTTGGAAGCTGTCGTAGGCAACCAAAAATAAATTCTTACTTTGGTAAATAAATATGTAGTAGTGCAAGTAAAAGTCGATCCCACAAAGAATGATTAATTTATTCTTATGCAATGTAAACTAAAATTGGGGTGTTTTGAAATTAATTATAATTAATTAAATAAATAAAAGTAAATTAAGATTAACTAAATAAATTAAAGACTTCAGTTATTCAGTTCAGTATTACCTTTTCATAGTAATAATATAATCAAGTTAATCGTATTCATCCCTCAATGAAATTAATAACCCTAGGTAACCATAATCGTTCAATTACCCGAAATTTTTCTTAAGTTTTAAATCTAATGTGGCGATCACCCCCATTACACCCTAACTATCATATAACCCAGAACTATCAGTCTAGATTTAATATAATAGTAGCATTAAGAATTAGGGAATTAAATTATTCCAAGCAACAATCACATAATCGTAGATTATTTAACTCGCATTCTTATAACTATAATAATATTTAAAAGCTTGACCACGATCAAGTATTACTAATCGCTATTTATGATCAGATACAATATCTTTTTCTTAATACTATATCTTAATCTAGCATATAATAAAAACTCAATCAATTTAACTGGCTACATTAAATCAATTAAATCAAATATCATTCATCAATTAAAATAGATCATCAAGAACAAATCTCATATAAGAAGGAATAATTAATAATAACTTAATTAAACCATTAACTGAAAATAAAGTTCAACATCCCCTTAGAACTGAATAAAAAAAACTAGCCAAACATAATAAAAATAATATACAATAGAATTGAGATAGATAATAAAAACCTGAGAGAGCTCCTAATTATATCTAATACTATTCTAATAATCTATTAATCTAACGTAATGTGTTGAAAACATGAGTCTCAAAATATATTTATAAGAGTACAACAATAATCATAAGCTAATGTGAAATTAAAATTCAATTTGGAATCAAATTAAAGCTAAAATCCGAAATAATCCCGAATTATGACATTAACGCGTTAAACAAACAGCCCTTAGACACGTCATTGATCGGTCAAACACGCTCGGTGACATCATCCATGCATCACAACCGCCTAAGCCACGCCTAGCTGATGGTTCCTAGTTAAAACGACGGCGTTGCATGCAATCTGAAAAATTCAAGCGTTCGCGCATTGCGCGGATGCATACTTCTGGCCGCCCAGTGAAATGACGCCGTTCTTCCTGATGTCATGTTTCCTCCACTAGCGCGCATTGCCCGCCTGGCCTTCTTATAATGAAATTACGAAATTACCACCGGCTTCTTGGTCCTCCATATTTACAACTTTGCTATCAAGGATTATTTTCCTACAAAATAAAATAAAAAATAATAAAAACACATAATAATAATAAATAAAACACCTAAAATACTAAAAATACTTAAAAATTCACAAATAATTAAGCCTAAAAATACCAAATAAATAGATATAAAATCCACTTAAAGTGACTCGAAGGAATCTCAGTGATTCAGTTGTAAGAGATCTTTGTGATCTGGTCAGTGTGACTCATCCTTAGTGGATATTCTACTTGTTGAAGTAGAAGAGTGGACTAAGAGTGTTGATACTCCGAACCACTAAAAACATCTTGTGTTATTTACTTTAAGCAATTTACATTCTCTCATAAACTATTATAAACTATTATATCTATTAGTCACTAATCTTCACGTACACCAAAGCTAGAATCATGATTTCATTAAAACTTTAAGGGGGATTTTATTCTAATATTTCGTTGTGCTAAATTAATTGAACAAATTAATTATCTGGTAATTGATCTTTCAAATGAGCGGAAATTTTCAAAAATATATTCAACCTCTCTTTCCAGATCTTTGTTGTGCCTCTGGGAAACAACATCTTGCACTTCTAACTCCTCAAGTACCATGCGGATTTTATGATGCCAAACATCGTAATTATCCCCATTGAACTTGTTATCCTTATTAAGATTGACAATAATTTACTTTGAAGATATCTAAACAATCGAGAGAACCTTATTAGAAAATTTTAAGAGTTCACCACAATATTAACTTATCTTTGTAGCATAACATAAACTTCTTAAAATAATCAATTATAAACGTAAAAAGAAAACTTTTCGAAGCTTGTGATTCACAGTTCGCGTATATATATTTAATTATTTAATTATAGTTTATTTAGCGCAAAAATATGCATAGAATTTAAGAATAAAAACTTTCTTAAATTCCTCCCACAATGTTCAAGCATATATATGTGTTTAAGCATGCATTTAATCTCTTTTATGCTTTTACAAACTTGAAAAAATATTTAAATATTCCAAATACTTTATAAGGATTAAATAATTGCTCATATTATTCCAAATAATATGCAACACCATGCAAAACACATATTATAGCTACTAGAAAACTTTATACAGTATAATAACACTTTATTAACATTTTGTAAATTTTTTGAAATTTTATGATTAATACACACTGTATAAAAATAAATTGTACTTGCATAATTTGACAAAAAAAATAGCTAGTTTAGGCCACTATATTAAATCATTTTTCAACACCCCTGGTAGATAAATGAACAAATAGTTTTCTGGTATCTATGAAAAATTATGTACAAAAAATAATTTCCCAATATTCTTTAAACATTTTTTTTACTACAAACTTAATTTTTGAAAATTCCAGGTATATCCAAAAAATAATTCTAATATATAGAAAATCCATAAATTAAAAATAAAAATTACTGTAAAAATTTCATCACTGAAAAAATTCGCAAATGAGGTTCATGGTCTGCAAGAACACCACTGCTGTCAGGCGCGCACATGGTGTCGCAGTGGCCATGAAAACTGTTGATATGGCATTTGTATTGACATGGCAGTCTCGGATTGGGCCATGTATCGTTGACTTGGCGCCACGTGTCGCTGACTTGGCGCCACGTGTCGATGACGTGTCTGCCAAATGTCTCTTACGTGTCTGCCACGTGCCGCTGATGTGTCTATCACGTCATTATCGTCTATCTTCAGCTTGTTTTTCAGATGTAGAATTACAATTTGATACCCTTTTTAAAAATGGCCATAACTAACTCATTTTAAGTCAAAAAAATGCAAACAAGATATCCATGAATTCTTGTCGGAAAGCTCTACACAACTATAAGATCAAAATTTTGATACGAAGTCCGAGGAAAAACAATTTTGAATTTTTAAAAACCTTCATAACTAACTAGGGTTTGAATTTTCTCCCAAAATACAAAATCACTTAGCACAAAAATTTTGCAGGCTATATAACCATCATATAGGCTAAAACATACTGATAGTTCATGCTCAAATAATATCTCTAACATGTATTTCCATTAACATGCTATTTAAGCTTTCATTCTTGGAGGAAAAACATAAAACGCAAGCATGGCATCATGAACATCATGTATAACACAAATTTTAGCACTAGTAACTTTGACGCCAATGTAATAAAAATAAGGATACATGCAGCGGTTATAAAACAGAAAGTTATAAAAATTTTCAATTACATTTGAAGCATATGCCCACAATCACGAATGACTAGAATCACTTGATCAACGAACAATATTCTCAGCGATAATTTAGACTACGTACGAGTACTAAATATATCTTTCGCAATTCGTGAAACTATAAGCTTACAAGCTTCACAAATGACCTCCAATGACTTATAGAAAGCTCTCTCTCTCTCTCTCTCTCTCTCTCTCTTTTACTCTCAAGTTGTTTGTTGCTTGCCTTGCTTGGGGTCTCAAAAGATCAGCAGTGCTCTCCTTTTATACTCAACTCTAAGAAGTGTAACATACATATATTAAACAAGAATTATGAATTACACTAATTACAATATAACTTCCATGTTTAATATATATATAACTCCTAAGTTGTAACTCCAAAAGTATGCAACTCCCAAGAATATTGAGAGAGATTAACACATGTAAAAATGTTCATTATACCTAGTCAATAAATCATGTGATTATATTTATCGGATTGTTCGCTCCATAGGTGCTCCGATTCGGGTCCATTAACCAACACTTCGTATATAATTAATGTGTTTCACCAACCTGAATCAGGTTTTGGTATATTCATAAACATGGAGGCACTAGATCACAATATCTGAGGATGACGCAAATAATTAGCTATTTCAACATGTATCACATCAAATTAAAAGGTTATATTTGCATGTGGACGGATTGATACTAGATTGCTCTGTGATAGACCAGCCATGTTGCGAGGAGCCCATCTGTGGCCGAGATCCTATTTGCAATTAAATATTTAATTTGACCAAATGAGCCGTGGGCACACCATCTGACGCTAGCTGATGATCTTGATTCTTGAAGAAAGAGCTCAAATCAACTCTTTAAGATATATAATCACAGACAACTTCGTATTTTTTTATTTATTATTTTTTTTATATCTTTCAAGTGATAAAAAGAGGTATGCCAATAATTAATTGCATGGGGAAAGATTATGCCCAAAAATTAATAATAAGATAATGGTTGACAATGCCACCCCATCCTACATATTACGTAAGATTCACATTAATAATTATGCAATTTAATAATTCTAGTTTGACCTCAAGACAATGCAATCACATCTTCTATGGAGTATTTATTAAAGGTACAAGGGAGCTTTGGACATGTGAGAGAGTGGGTCGTTTAATTAATTGGATGATGTATAACAAATTAATGATCATGATGTATCCATCGGTCAAATTAAGCTCCATAAGTCGGACTGATCACATGAGTTGAGTTCGTCGTCTGGTGTGGTGCTGTGAGGTTTGTTACCGTACAACATGTGATAGGAGGATGATGAATGTAGTTGCCGCTGCTGCAGCTGATGATCATTAATATTGCAAATTTTTTATGACCATAAATTGATAGGAGGATGATCATGATCAATGTCATCATTGAAACAGGATAGCTGCTGCTTCGATGACGACATGGTGGTGGTGGTGTCGTAGTACTTTTGGCCATGGAGGTGTGAAGCCACAAGCTGATCAAGGGCTGCCCAGTTGCTTAGGTCGGTTAATTCTGATTGTGATTGATGATCATAAATCGAGTTGGGATGGTCACTCACCAGCTGCTGAATATCATTATTCAACATTTGTACATGGACTGCTGGCCGTTGGTAGTAATTACTTAGGCTTCTACAAGAGTTTGGGCTCTCTAAATTTGGAAGTTCCATGAATCTCTGATCTCTCTCATACAGTACCGTGCCAGTACTGTTCATATATTTTGCGTCATCTTCGTCCACCTTACAACTCCTTCCCATGTACTGGTAAAGTATTTGCTCCAAGGAACCAGTTGTTTCATTACTATTATTATTACTACTTGAACTCGTCAGGAATTGGGTTCTTGTCGTTGCTGTTGTGATAGATGAAGCACTAATGATATTCATGCGGGGACTATAACCACTATCTAGGCTTTTGTAGTGATTTTTCTTCTTGAAGATGCGACACACCACCCAACCCTCCTTTTGTGTTCTCTCTCCTACCACTCCAATATTCGAGACCTTCAACACATACACGTATTAGTGCATGCCAACTATTAATAATTAATGTCACAATGGAATGTTGGCATTTTAATTAGGAGAAAAAACAAAGAAACATTAGAGAAAGGAATAATATATATATCACAGTGATCTATAGTAAGTATTTGTTATGGAGTAAGATAGGACAAATAATATTCATACCATTCATTATGAGATTAACGACCGAGATTAAAAAATTGAAACCCGTCGTTCGCTACTAATAATAGTGGACGATGATATGTTACATCCGCTACTATTAGTAGTAGATACTGAAATTTTTTCATTCTCTCATCCGCTACTAATAGTAGTGGAAATCATAAATTCACTTCTAATCTCGACCTTTCATTTTTGAATTAGATTATAGAGATGATATTTGCCTATTTTTGATTCATTGTAAAATAGCTTCAACACAACTGAACAGTCAGTAATAAAACTTCACCATATTCCAAATGGGAGAGAGACCGAAAAAGCTAGAGAGATCGATAGAGAAGTTCACTTACATGATCGGTGTTGGTATCTGTATCACTGATGGTGTTATCCTCCAGCCTATATTCATGCATGATCCAATCAGACTTTTGGCCATGAGGGGCTCGACCTTTGTAGAACACTAGAGTTTTCCTCATCCCAATCCGTCTAGAGTTGCTAAAGATCACCTTATCACGGCCAGTAGCCTTCCAAAAACCGGCGACGGTTGCACGGTTTGTCCGGATACCCGTAGGGTACTTCTTGTCTTTGTGGCTAAAGAAGTACCAATCATTCTGTGGAGTGGATCCTATCTTACATTTCTCTACAAAATTATTAAGCATATGTAGCAACAATTAATTAATGTGGTCACAACAAGAAAAAAGATCACTAACTAGAAAAAGAATTGACTGAAATTTAATGGGGTTATGCATGCATATATATATAGAGAGAGAGAGGTGATTAATAATCATAATGCACGTATACTAGCTATGAACTAATTATGTACATGCGTACCTTGTATATCCCAGGGCTCTAACTTATTAAGATCAACATCTTGGATCACATCTAAGTCAATATTCTTAAATGAAACCTTCTTTCTCAAGTAGTATTGCAAGAGCTCCTCTTCTGTTGGATGAAATCGGAACCCCGGAGGGACCTTAGATTGTCCATTTACAGATATACTCATATTTTCCGGCATTAAATATATATATCGAGAGGTGCGCCCTTATATACTAAAAGAGAGGCCTAGCTAGCTCCTGCTCATCACCATATTCTAAATATTAAAGCTAACAAACAGCAAGCATAATATATGCATTCATATTTAGATGGAGTTAGCTAGCTAGCGTCCGGCTAGATGGAAGTGATAATAGAAGCATAATTTGTAAGTGTTATACGTGTGTTAGTTGGAAGGACATAATTTAAAGAAAAAGAAAAAGAAAGATAAACAAAAGCACACGACTAAATGGAGCTTTACAATGGCTGTTAATGGTCCACGACTTTGTGTAGTTAGGAGTGGGGCATGTTGGAGAAGAGCCACCCACCTTCATGGAAAGTGAGAGGTTAGGAATTGGGTTTATGAATTAAGTTGAAATGGTTAGAAAATGTGGGTTACAAAATGACAACTAATACTACTGAATTATGGGCAACAAGATTGCAGACCACACAACCTTTTCTTAACAACGACCCTCGACCTTAAATTATATTTTGGAAAATCACCTCTAAAACTACCATTCTCTCTCTCTCTCTCTCTCTCTCTCACTTTCTCTCTCCATGTGTTATTCTCTCCCTCCCTTCCAAAATATGATACCAATATTTTTGATTTAAAAAAAATTAATTTAAGATATTTTTAAATCTAAAATTAATATAAATATTTTTTAATTATCGTCACATGCAATAATAAATGTCACAAAATTATCTAAATATTACTAGTTGATATGATCATTAATTATGTAAGATTTATCTCCGCTCTGACTCTGCATATATGTGAGATATGATAATTTTTTTAGTTGTGCAACCACCGCGCGCAACAAGAAAGAAAAAGAAAAAAGATTATGGGGTCGGAGGTAAGGAGCTTTCAATGTCCGTTGGGGAACGATAGAAATGATGGGGGTGGGGCCGGTTCCTAGGCAATAGCTAGCCTTGTGGGAAATACGTTTTCCATTTCTATCTAGCTGCTGGTGAATTTGCATCGCCCTTGGTAATTATAATTTATATGTACGTAGATTTATACCGGCCCATACATGCTCTTAATTAATTTATCAGTTTATACATGGACAAAGATCGATTGATCGATGTTGCGTATTAAGAAGTTTCACATTCCAAAAATTTGTCCTCATCTTTATTTCTAGTGCTGTCATCGTCTCTGATGATCATATGTCTATTTATTAGGGATAACTCATACTTGAAGATACGATACAACTAATATAACAGTTGAGTATTGTATCCAATATTTTTAGATAAAGAAAATCTAAAACTGTTGTGGACTCTCAGTTTTATAATAGAACTGAGAGTCTAACCATTAATACAAAAATATTGATACTCAATTCAGTCATAGTTTCTTTTTTAGGCAAACATTAGTATACTACTCATTCCCAACTTAAAATTAGTTCTTGACATGTTTGAGCAATTAATTGATTGACGATAGCGGGCTCAAATTTGTATAATATAGTTTTTTCGGGTATCCCACATACCTTTCCTTTATTGACAAAACAGAATGAGAAGTTTGGTAGCATTTATTTGCTTCTAATATCTCTAACCATCGACCAATATGATCCATGGACAATATTTCCTGTGAAAAAATGGTAGTACTGCAAGCCATTTGGTGAAATCCAATGAGAAAAAAATAATATAAAAATCCAAAAGAAAGGCTTTGGCATATATACTCAAAAGTATAAAATGAGTCCTCTAAGTCCAAACAAAAAAGAATTGTCATAACACTAACAAAATCGCATCATCATAATATTTTTTCCTCTATTTTTTTTCTTCTTGAAATTGGACAAAAGATTATCATACCATGAGTCAGAGCCTACTACAATAGTTGCTCTCGATATAGCCCGCAAAACACCAAAGATATGACAAATAATTGCCCGTGCCTGAAGGCATGACGAAGATTAAAATTCTAAAAATACTATATTACTTAAAGACTCTTTGCAACTTAAAATAACTTACAAATCAATTAGAATGAATCTGAACCGTCCTTGTGTTTTCTCACCCAAATCAATTTTCATGTGAAAACATAACGACTGCAATACCTGAAAAACAGAAAAATAGCGTCAACGCTAAAAGGGTGAATCGTGTAGTTTACGTGCAATTTTTATTTATTCATTTATTATTACTACTACTACTACTACTACTACTACTACTACTATTATTATTATTATTATTATTATTATTATTATTATTATTCTCATTACTATTATTATAATTATTATTGTCATTGTCATTATTATTATTATTATTATTATTATTATTATTATTACTACTACTACTACTATAATTATTATTATTATTACTACTACTACTACTATTATTATTATTATTATTATTATTATTATTCTCATTTATTTTTGTGTTATTGTGATCCTTATTTTATTTTAATAATTTTTCGTAGTTATTTTTCCTAGTTTCATTGATTGTTTATGACCATAACTCGTTCTACTAATCAAAGTGATTTGAGGTTTGATCCAGAAATTGAGAGAACTTTGCGTGTATTAAGGAAAGAAGGTCGGACAATTTTGAAGAAAATGGCATCATGGCTGGAAATCAAACTTTGAAGAAGCTTGCTGCCCCTGATTTGAACCATCAACCTTTAAGCATAACTTTTCCTAATTTAGATGCTAACACTTCTTTTGAGTTAAAATCTGGTCTAATACATCTATTGCCTAGTTTTCATGGCCTTGCAGGTGAAGATCCTCACAAACATTTAAAGGAATTTCATATGGTTGCACAAGTCTGAAACCTTCTGGAGTGACTGAAGAGCAAATCAATCTAAGAGTTTTTTCATTTTTCTTGAAAGATTTGGCTAAGGATTGACTATACTACCTACCATCCGGAAGCATCACCACATGGGAACAGATGAAAAAACAATTCTTGGAAAAATATTTCTCCGCTTCACGGGCAGCCAATATTAGAAAAGATATTTGTGGTGTGAGACAGAACCATGGAGAATCCCTATACGAGTATTGAGAACGATTTAAGAAATTATGTGCAAGTTGTCCCCATCATCAAATTAGCGAGCAACTCTTTATTCAATATTTTTATGAATGACTCATGTCTACCGATAGGAGCATGATCGATGCTGCTAGTGGAGGAGCTTTAGTGGACAAAAATCCCGAAGCTGTAAGGAACTTTATTGCAAACATGACTGCTAATTCCCAATAATTTGGCACTAGGCTTGATTTTTCATCCAAGAATATGAATGAGATAAATATTTCTGCACGTGAGCAACAAATTAATAGTCTAACCTCTTTCGTTTGTCAGATGGCAGTAGGTAATACACAACAAGTGAAAGTTTGTGGGATTAGTGCAGTAGTAGGACATCCGACGGATATGTGCCCCACTCTTCAAGAGGAGTCCTATGAACAAGTAAATGCAGCAGGTGGTTTCCCTGATCAACCACAAAGGAGATATGATCCTTACTTGAACACGTACAACCCAGGTTGGAGAGATCATCCTAATTTCGGCTATGGAAATCACCAAGGGAATCCGTCTGTGACTCAGAACTTCACAAGCTATCAACAATACAAGCAGCCATATCCCAACCAATAACAACGGGGCCAATCATCAAATTCTCATATGTCTTTAGAGGATATAGTTAAACAACTTAGCACTAACACTTTACAATTTCAACAGGAAACGAAGACAAATATGCAGAATTTAAAAACACAAATGAGACAAATGGTAACTACAATCCGTAGATTGAAGGCACAAAATTCTGAAAAATTACCCTCTCAAACGGTGATGAATCCAAAAGCAAATGTCAATGCAATTACTTTGAGAAGCGATCAAGAGATACAAACTCCGAAAAAGACAGAGTCTGCACCAAAAGAGCAAAGCAAACTAGAAGTGGACAATACAGAAGCAGGCGACAGTAAAGATGACAACAATGTTTTAGGCGACAATGATACCCCTAAGCATAAATTTCCACCTCTTTCTGACTATAAATCAGTACCCCCTTTTCCTCTTGCTTTAACCGAAAAAAGAAAGTATGAGAAAAATTCAGATTTATATGAAACTTTTCATAAATGTGAGGTAAATATTCCATTGTTAGATGCTATTAAAAAAGTACCTCGTTTTGCTATATTTTTGAATGAATTATGTACACATAACAGAAAGCAAGCACATAAAAGATATGAAAAGGTACAAGTAGGAAAGAATGTGTCGGCAATAATTCAAAGAAAACTCCCTACTAAGTGTCAAGATCCAGGAATGTTTACTATCCCTTACAACATAGGTGACACTAGATTTGAAAAAGCCATGTTAGACTTAGGAGCATCTATTAATGTCATGTCATATTCTATATATGCTTCTTTGAAACTTAAACCTTTGAATAAAACTGGTACTGTGATTCAGTTGGCTAATAAATCTAACGCTTATCGTAAAGGTATAGTAGAGGATGTTCTTATGCAAGTAAATAATTTAATTTTTCCTGCTGATTTTTACGTACTTGATATAGAGAATGGTGATCAAAATACTCCAATTTTCTTAGGAAGACCTTTCTTAAAGACATCAAAAACTAAGATCGATGTTCATAGAAATACACTGACCATGGAGTTTGATGGTGAAATCGTTAAGTTTAATATTTTTGATACCATAAAATGTCCTAATTCTGTTTACTCTGTTGATATGATTGATTCTTTAGCATAGAAATTTTTTGAAGCTGATGAAAAGGATGAATTGAAAACGACATTTAGTCAGAGTTTTAGGAAAAAGAATGAGGAGTTAGTCTTGAGTGTTGATTTGATGAAAACTGTTGTGGCTGTGAATGGTTCTCCGACAGCTGGTAATGATCCATATTTTGATTTACCAATTCCTAACGAGAAGCCTTTACCTTTTGTTTTGCAGGATTCCATTTCAGATTTGAAGCTTATCCCTACTCATCTCAAATGTCAGTTTATTAAAGAGGGAGAAAAACCTTCATATCCACTGCAAGAGAGTTTGAACAAGTCCATGATAAATGGAGTAAAGATGGATGAGATTATCAAAATTCAAGAGGAAGGAGTGACGTTGTATTTAATCATGCTGTCAAGTCAATGACAATAAACAAAGGCGCTGCTTGGGAGGCAACCCAAGGGGAGTATAATTTTCTTTCGTTTTATTTTAGTATTTATAGTTTAGTTATTTGTGCTTTTTATTTGCATTATATTTTACATTGGGGACAATGTAAATTTTAAGTGTGCATGAAGGGATTTAGGATTTTTGTTATTTTAGAAAATTTTAAAAATTTTGAAATTTTAAATTTTGTGGGTAAATTCACTACAAACCCTCATGAAACAAAACTCGTCCACTTGGGGTAACCTTGGGGTTTAAAGGCTTGTTGCACATGCTAAGTGTAATCGTGTTTCCTACGAAAATGGGGTAGTTTTTTTTTTTATTATTTTATTTTTAGGATGAGTCACTTGAGCAATAAATTAATTGAATTTTAAATTTTTAACCAATGATAAAATTTTTGATTTTATTTAACAACTCTTGGAAAAAGGATAAATTTTTGCGTAGTTTGAATTTTTGACTTATTATTAGTTATTACTTTGTTTGAGATCCTTTAAATTTTTATGCACTTATGTCCATTTATTTGAGCTAGTTTTAATTAAGAAAAAGTTTATATGGTTAAATGTTTATGGAATATATTTTTGAGTTCTATATCTTATTTGATCATTATTTAAAGTGAAATGTAAGGCAAAATATAATTTAGAATAGATGATTTAGGTAATTTTTCTAGGATTATTATTGAAGGAAAAGATTATGTGGTGGGTTGAGATGAAGCGTAAAACGCATTCACTCATAAACACATGAAAAAGTGAGATGAAGCATAAAATGCACTCACTTAAAAAGAAAAAAAAAAGAGAAAGAAAGAAAAAAAATGGGATGGAGCATAAAATGCACCCATTAAAAAGAAAAAAAATAGAAAAATATTTGAAGAATTGATATTAATAATCCTAGTGTGTATAATTGGTTGAAACCTTTTGATATTCTGATTTATATTTGTCTATATTAGCAAAGAGTAATGTGAAAAATAAATATATTGAGTTTTGTTGTATGTCTTTTATAAGGTAATTAATGACCGAAGCTTTTCTGAGTTTTGATTAGTTTGATACATTTAGATTCACACACACACAAAATGTCTTGAGTAGAGTAAAATTAATAAATATGTTAAAATTTTGATCTTTGCATATTTTAAAATTTTCTTTGAGTTATCATTTTAAAAAATCTTTGAGGCTGATGTTGAAATTTGTAATGATTTGTTGCTCGAGTAAGTTGTTTGATTATTATTTTTAATTTTTATTCTGGTTTTGCTTGAGGACAAGCGAAGATTTAAGTGTGGGGGTATTTGATAAATATTTATTAGGTATTTTTATACTTAATTATTTGTAAGTTTTTAAGTATTTTTAGTGTTTTTATTTTATTTTTTATTAATTTTATTTTGTTTTGTAGGTAAAATAAAGAAATCATCGGTGGTAATTCTGTAATTAACCAAATAAGATAGACCGCGCCATGCGCGCTAAAAAGAAGCAAGGGTTAACAGCATCCGTGAGACGACACCGTTTTAATGAAGTAGCAGATTAGAAGTACTGCGCAATGTGCAGAGATGGTTTGGGCAGCAACGACGCGCGCCATGCGCGAGGATGGGTCAGAGAGGAAGAAAAGCACGCGTGACGGCGTGTGGGCGTGGCTGTAATTTTTTTTCTTTCTTTGTTTGGTTGCACGCGGGGGTCCCACCTCATTATTCAATCCCTCTTTCACACACAGTTTTTAGCAACTTATTGCAATTTGTGTGGGCCAGCGACGGAGTAAATTAAAGAATTAAATAAATTCAGTTACAATTTGGAATAGGGAAATAAATAAGAATTTTATATTTATTTTATTTTGTATTTTAAATCCTATTAGGGTTTGAAAAGTGTAATTCCTATTAGGGTTAGAAGGATTATGTAGCCTATAAATAGAGGGTTTGAGATACACTTGAACAAATAACTTTTACGAGAAAATTTCTCTCTTTTATTCTGTAGTATTTTTTTATGGCTATCTGT
The DNA here is from genome assembly GCA_947179155.2 of Hedera helix. NCBI lineage: Eukaryota > Viridiplantae > Streptophyta > Magnoliopsida > Apiales > Araliaceae > Hedera > Hedera helix. Next base: position 45,297,488 of record OX359280.1, read on the forward strand.
AGCTAAATTATTTTTCTTGGTTTAAATGATTGAAGCCATCAAGATTTATATACTATGAGATCTAATTTATTTTAATTGTTCAATTTATATTTTGAGTATTGAATATTTTTCTGTGCTTAATTTTATGACTGGTTTGTTTAATTGCTAGGAATGCTACTAATTTATTACTCACATTAATCTACTGCTATTTGTGAAGCAACTAAGTTTAATAATTATTTTGCAGATCAAAAGATTATTTTATCTTAAGAAGAATGTTCACCTAAATTAAATGCAAACGCGTGGATTATGTTATTTAGTTCAACGATCTCTCTAATTCTTAAAGCTGCTATTAAATTAAATCTTTAACACGTGTCGGAGGTTATTTAGTAGTAAGGGTAATTTAGAACGCGTGTGTTTACTTAACTAAAATTAAGGAGAGAGGAGAAAAATTATTCTACCTACGAGTAGTTCTTTCTACGGAGAATGTTCAGAATATTAATTGATTTATTCTTGCATCAGTGATCAGTTGTAAATTCTTAATGGTTGATGTTAACTTAAACCATGGGGTTTTTCTTCTTATTTATTTTATTAAATTATTTGCATATTTATTTTAGTTAATTTTATTTAAACAATTTTTTTAATTAAAACCCCCGAATTTTGGTTTACAGGGCATAAAATTAAATTAATCATTCTCTGTGGGATCGACTCTTACTTGCACTATTACATTAATATTTTTTAAAAGTAAGATTTTATTTTTGGGTGCCTGCGACAGCACACCAGTAATGCTTAATATTTTGAATTAATAAATCCAAGGGGTTTTTATGCAGGAGAAGAATGCATTGAAGGAAGAGAAGATGAAACAATAAGAGAAGTATATGTGGGCCGTTGTTGGTGGTGTTAAAGAAAAGGTTCCTTACTTTGAGTTATTTATCTATTTTTGAGATCGGGATTTGTTATAACTTGTTCTAAGTTTATGCATTATTTTACTTACTAATCAAACATAAAAGTTTAATCTCATATTTATTTTTACTAGATCAGTATTTTTTAGTTTCCATTTCAAGGAAGGGGACCCCTCCTCCCGCCTCCATTGTATCATTGTATGTTTAATGAAGAGTAATTAGCCTCGCCTGATGCAACTACTTGGACTGATGTACATGTTGAAAAATTTAGAGTTGAACCACCGGGGTTGTTCAGAGGTCGTGGAGAACATCCAAAGGTTATTTTGATATCTATTTATTGACTACGAAGATAGTAGAACAATCATTTATGCAATATTATGATATATTTGGCTCTCACAGTCTTCTACTATTTACTGTATTTTTATGAAATTTTCATCCAAATATAGCTGATGGATTCTGTTTTGTTTCAGATGGGAAAATTGAAAAAAATGTATATGTCTAAGTGACATTACTATAAATATTGGAAGAGATGCCCCAGTTCCAGAATGTACAATTCTAGGGGAAAGGTTGCATCTCTTCTTTCCTCCTTCATTATTAAATTAGAAAAATGACAAAGGTCTTCATAACTCAAGTTGTTTTCTCCTTATAACTCTGTATTGTTGCTTGGATGGTTTCAAAGTAAAGGGAGTTATTAGATTAAAACTTGTTCTTTAAGAAGTTTCATTTGTATATTTTTTCTTCATTTTGTGTATTCTAGGAATGATGAATATCTTGTTAATGATTTTTATTCCTTTAGTTATGAACTAACTTCCTTTCTAAGATCAAAATGGATCTCAATACTTAGTTTAAAATAAATATCCCTTCTTTTAATGTATGTGGATTGAAAATGAATGATTATCATGTTTTATACTTCATGTATGGATTACTTACCTTATAAGTAATGTGGTGTTGTTTATGATATTGAAAATGGATTAAATAGCTTGACCTAAAAGATGATAACACTTTTAGGATCCTTTATCTTCAGATTAAGTGCTTAACTTGTATCTCAGATAGGAATATACCGTGGTATCTTGTATAGCCTGGTTGAGAATCTGTTTATATTTTCGCCTTGCTTAATTAGTATCACATAGGAATATAGTGATCTAGTCAGTAGGGTGTGAATCATTTAGCTATCGAAAGAGATTTTTAGTTCACTACTACAAAACAGTAAATAGACAACACTTAAACAACAACGTTTTTATAAAAAACGTTGTGGTGTTTCCGGCACAACGTTTTTTTACAAAACGTTGTAGATACATATGAAAAAATGTTGTGTATGTATAATTGTAGTTTTTGGTTTTAAATACATAACGTTTTCTTAAAAAAAACGTTATATATTTAAAAAACACGGAGGCAAGCTAAAAAAAAATTTATCGCGCGAACTGAAAACATGGAGGTGCATAACACCTGATAATGAAATGAAAAAAAATCATTACAAAGAAATGTTCCCCGATTCAAACCTCGAAACCCATCGCAGCACCCCAAATCGGAAACACCCAATTCAGAATCATTCCTTCTGAAACTTCAAACCTTGCTTGATTTCACTCTAAAAAACAAATAATCTCTCTCCCTCTTCTCATGTTGCTCTAATATAATCGCTTTAGCATAGGATTTTGGGCTGACTCATTTCTCTCTGTTGGCTTCAAAAGTGTACCTTTCTTAGATCTGAGCAAATATCCAATCGGCATTGACTGCCTCTTTTTTTTTTGTTTATTAGGGTTTGCGGTGTTCCGTTCCATAAATCTGACCTCAAATTTATTTTTGAGAGAGAAAGTTAGAGCCTATCATCGGCTAACTCACTCTATTTGTTGGGCTTCATTAAAATCTTGTGGTATTGCTTACTAAAACAGTGAATAACTCACGTTTTGTTGGCTTGTTATGTGTTCCTTATCTTTCCATTTGTGCATGATATCTTGCTGAAAACACCTTTATTATTTTAACTAACTTTGATTTCTAAACTCAGCTATTCATTTTATAGATATGGCCTTTCAAAGCTTTTGGACTCTAGTAGATGTCATTGGGTGTTGACCATTGTCAATCCGGACAATAACAATGTGTACTTCATGAAAAATCTTGGTGGTATGTTAGATTATATGTGTGTGTGTGTGTGTATATATATATATTTAATTAACATAAGATGTTCATTTGTTATTTTTGTTGATTTATCATTACATAATTACTAATTGTGTTTAGAGAACTTTTGTACAACTAACACACAAGGAGTGCGGGTATTTTGTAATACTCTTTATGAAGGAGATAGTCGAGGATGGTAGTTTGGACTTTGTATCCAAGTTTAGTGATTCTTTTGGCTGTTGAGCTTATTGTTTTGGAATTTTGCTCTGCAGATATTTTTTGCTTGTCATTTCTTATTTTGAGTTTATGCTTGTTCTAGACTAGTGCCTTTGATTGTCTTTGTCTGTTCTTGGGCAAGAGGTCTGCTATGGTCCTATTTCCACCTATCGTTTTGCCCATGAGATTATCTGAGATGGTGTTAGAAACATGTTTTGGCTGTCTTAGTTATTATATGAGATGGTGTTTTAAACCTATTTTTGCAGTTTTGGGTCCAAAGTTGGGGACTGTTTTGGTCAAGTTCAGTACTTGAACTTAAGAGTCAATAAAGAGACCATGAAATGTCCATAAGGGATATTTAAAAGGTTTTTCTTAATTTAGTTAAGGTCTATGTTGTCAGATTTATGTATAGATAAATTCACGCAAGTATACGTGGCCAACAAGTAATATAATAGTAAGTAAAGTATCGATCCCACAAGGAAATAATAATAATAATAATATTCAAGTACTAATTTTATATCAACTTAATTTTATTTAAACAACCGATTCAAGTTTTATGGAATTAAAGTAACTAATTAAAATAAGCAAATTATTAAGCAAATATGAATACCAGATTTGAAAGTTAAGACTACAACTTCCCCCAATGTTTCTCATAAATATTTTCACTCTCTTGACAACTATTTAATCAATACAATTCATTAAGCGGAAATTCATAAGTATTTATTAAATCTTTTCCAAGAGTTTGACAAAAAATATCTATTCTAATTAATTTACTATATTCCTATGTAAAATAATTAAGAATAGATTCATTAAGTTTAAATTCCCAAAGCACTTACATGCAACATATAAATATATTCCTATTTTATACGTAATGCATGTTATCATATTTAGATCAAAATCTAGATTTCATCTTCCAATGCCATCTAGGAAATCAAATAATTGTATGGCCAAACAATTATAACATGTAAGCACAAAATATGATAAATGAATTATAAAGATTAATAATTGAAACAAGAGAGAATTAATTTATACTAAACATTGGGTTCCATTGTAATCTTAAAATAAAATTAGTTCATAACTAAATAAAAAGAATTCCACAAATTAAACAACATCGTAACAAAAATTAAAGAGAAAAGAATAAAGGATAAACTATTTTGTAGCACTTCTTCAATCTCCAAATCTTGAACTCTTGATGTTGCCTCCTTTGCTTCAATGCTTCAATGTAGCTCTAGGTTATTGTGTGTTTGTGCTCTCCCCTTGTCATGTATTTATAGGCCTCCAATATACCCAAACCCTAATAGGATTTATTGTCCAAATCCTAGTAGGATTTATTTTCCAAACCCTAATAGGATTTTTAAGCCTTCCTTTTTACTTTATTTTTTCCTTTAATAATTATTTTTGTGGAATAATTTGACTGCATCAGCGCCGCGCACTATTCATCACACTGCTGCCAAAAACGACGTCACTTTGCAAAGGAAAAAAACTGAGTTCAGGCCGTCCGCGCATTGCGCGGTATCTGTCCAGCACCGCTCAATAAAACGACGCCGTATCCGTGCCCTGCCTCCTTCCGCTGAACATCCGCGCATTGCGCGCACTGTTGCTTCTGCCGCGTCCCCTGAAACGACGTCGTTCCACTTCCGGTTTTCGTCACCTGCATGCGCGCATGGCGCGGGAGTCCGGAGGAGTATTTACGAGATTGCCACCGCGCTGGATTTTTACAGTTAGCTCCCTCAGGTTTCTGCTTTATTATGATTTTGCCACCGCCTTCTTGCAGAATTACACTTTTGCCCTTCCTTCTTTATTTCCTACACACTAAAATATAAAATAAATAAATATAATATAAAAACGCTAAAAATAATAATAATGTATAATAATAAATAAAACACCTAAATTCCTAAAAATACTTAAAGACTCGCAATTAATTAAGTCTAAAAATATTAAATAAATAGATATAAAATCTAATTATCAAATACCCCCAAACTTAACTCTTTGCTTGCCCTCAAGCAATATAAAAATAAAAACAAAAACTCTATTACTCGATAACTCAAAATTACTCAAGCAATGAATCAATATGAATTTCAACTTTAACCTCAAAGATTTTTAAATGATAACTTAAAGAGAACTTCAAAATTATACAAAGTCATAAAATTTCAACATATTTGTTAATCTTACTCTACTCAAGACCCTTCGTGTGTGTGTGAATCCAAATGTATCAAACTAGCGGGAAAAAAAAAAACTTAGATCCGCTCACGTAATTAAATGTTTCATCAAAGATAAAATATATACAACAAAACTCTATACTTTTATTTTTCACATCACTCGAAGCTAATACATGCAAATATAACTTAGGAGATCAAAAAGTTTTTACTCTTTCAAGCACCACTAGGATTATTAATTTCTTTTCAGCTTTTGTCTTTCTTCAATTAAATGGGTGCATTTTATGCTCCATCCCACCAGCGAATGCGTTTTACGCTCCATCTCGCATTTCTTCACATATTTATGAGTGAGTGCGTTTTACGCTCCATCTCAACTCATCACATAATTTCCTTCACAAGATAAATTAATTTTAATAATCCCAGAAAATTCACTTAAATCATCTCTCCTAAATCATGTTTTACCACAATTTCGCTTCAAGTTACGATCAAATAAAAATATAGAATTCAAAAATATCTATTAAAAGCATTTAACCAAATAAACTTCACTTAAGTTAAAACTAGCTCAAACAATTGGATATGTGCATAAAAATTAAAGGATCTTGAATAAAATAATAATAAACAATATACCAAAATTCAAACTATGCAAAAATTTATCCATTCTTTCAAAAGTTATTAAGTAAAAACCAATTTTTATCATTGACCAACATTTAATTCAACTAATTCATTGCCCAAGTGACACATCCTAAAAAAACTAAATTACCCCATTTTCGTAGGAAACACGATTGCACTTAGCATGTGCAACAAGCCTTTAAACCCCTTGGTTACCCCAAGTGGACGAGTTGTGTCTCGTGAGGGTTTGCAGTGAATTTACCCACAAAATTCTAAAATTAAAATAAAACCTAACTTTTTTTTTTATTCTTTTAATTAATATTATTATTATTAATTTTTTTTTTTTTTTTAAATTCTTTCAAATTTACTCACACCCCCAAACTTAAAACAGACATTGTCCTCAATGTATAAAATAAAGAAAATTAAGAACAAGGGACTCCCCTGAATATGTAGCATTTTTTTTTCTCATCTGTTAAGTCTGAGCTGCATAAATAACCTGAAACAAAACAAAAACAATAATAAAATATTAGAATAAACTAAAATTTACTAGTAATAAAATACAAATTTAAAATTAAAAACTAAAACTTGGGTTGCCTCCCAATAAGCGCTTGTTTTTAAGTCTCAGCCTGACTACTCCATTTTCTCATTCTGGGTCGTCAAGATTAATGGAGGTTCTTTGACGAGCAATGTCACCACCCCAATAATGCTTAAGTCGTTGACCATTCACTTTAAAGGTTCTCTTCGTGTTTGGCTCTTCGACCTCAACTGCTCCATGTGGGAAGACTGTAGTAATGATGAATGGACCAGACCACCTTGATTTGAGTTTACCTGGGAACAATTTTAACCTGGAGTTGAAAAGGAGTACAGCTTGACCTGGTTCGAACCTCCGCTCAATGATCCGCTTGTCATGCCACCTCTTGGTCTTTTCTTTATACAACTTGGCATTCTCATATGCTTGAAGACGAAATTCATCCATTTCATTGAGCTGTAGGACACGTTTCTCACCAGCCGCATGCAAGTCAAAATTTAACTTCTGAATAGCCCAATATGCGCTATGCTCTAATTCGACTGGCAGATGACAAGCTTTTCCAAAGATCAACTTGTATGGGGACATTCCAATTGGTGTTTTATAAGCAGTACGATAAGCCCATAAAGCATCATCAAGCTTCTTCGACCAATCTTTCCTGTTTGGATTAACAATCTTCTCCAGAATACGCTTCACCTCTCTATTTGAAATTTCTACTTGACCACTCGTCTGGGGGTGATAAGCTGTGGCAATCTTATGAGTAACTCCATATTTAGCTAGAAGGGCTGCAAACTGCTTATTACAAAAGTGCGTACCTTCATCACTAATGATCGCCCTTGGTGTGCCAAACCTGGTAAAGATATTCTTTCGCAGAAAATTTAACACCACTTTAGAGTCGTTGGTTGGCAATGCCGCTGCTTCAACCCATTTTGAGACATAGTCAACCGCAACCAAAATATACAAGTTATTGTAGGAGGACGGGAATGGGCCCATGAAGTCGATACCCCAAACGTCAAAAATCTCCACCTCCAAAATGTTGTTCAAGGGCATCTCATGTCGCTTTGAAATGTTGCCAACCCTTTGGCATCTATCGCACCTTGACACGAAAGTATGGGCATCTTTGAAGAGAGTGGGCCAATAGAATCCGGATTGAAGAACTTTTGCTGCCGTTCTCTCTCCTCCATAATGGCCTCCATAGCCGGATGAGTGGCAATGGTGAAGTATACCGTCAATTTCCTCAGTGGGTACACATCTTCTTAACATATGATCTGCACACTGCTTGAATAAAAATGGCTCATCCCACAAGTAATTCTTGACATCATGTAAGAACTTTTTTCTCTGCTGGTAGCTCAACTCAGGAGGAAGCACTTGACTCACAATATAATTCACCAAATCCGCATACCATGGTGTTTTCGTTGTGATTGAAAATAGCTGCTCATCTGGGAATGATTCATTAATTAATGTGCCCGCTCTTTGTTGCTGGTCAGGATTCTCAAGTCTTGAGAGATGGTCCGCCACTTGATTTTCGGTCCCTTTTCTATCCCGAATTTCAAGATCAAATTCCTGCAGTAAAAGGATCCATCGAATCAAGCGTGGCTTGGCGTCCTTCTTTGAGATTAAGTATTTGATGGCGGAGTGGTCCGTGAACACAATCACCTTTGTGCCAATGAGGTAGGAACGAAACTTGTCAAAAGCGTATACAACCGCTAGGAATTCTTTCTCGGTGGTCGTATAGTTAAGCTGTGCATCAGTCAATGTTTTGCTAGCATAATATATAGCATGAAAAATTTTCTCTTTACGTTGGCCTAAGACCGCGCCAATCGCAAAGTCACTAGCATCGCACATTAGCTCGAATGGAAGATCCCAATTTGGTGTAGTTATCACGGGGGCAGTAACCAACTTTTCTTTTAATACTTCAAAGGCCTCTAAACATGACTTATCGAATTTGAAGGGTATATCTTTCTCTAGAAGATTGCAAAGAGGCTTTGTGATCTTTGAAAAGTCTTTGATAAAGCGCCTGTAGAAACCTGCATGTCCCAAAAAACTTCGAATCCCCTTCACTGATGCAGGTGGTGGAAGCTTTTCTATAGTCTCTATTTTTGCCTTGTCCACCTCTATTCCATTAGCCGACACCTTATGCCCCAGAATTATACCTTCACGAACCATGAAGTGACATTTCTCGCAATTCAACACCAGATTAGTTTCCACGCATCTTTTTAGCACAAGTATTAGATTCTCTAGGCACAAATCGAAACTATCCCCAAATACTGAAAAGTCGTCCATGAATACCTCAAGGTTTTGCTCGACCATGTCTGAGAATATTGCCATCATGCATCGCTGAAACGTTGCTGGTGCATTGCATAGTCCAAAAGACATTCTTCGGAAAGCAAATGTTCCATATGGGCATGTGAAGGTGGTCTTTTCCTGATCTTCAGGGGCTATTGCAATCTGATTGTAGCCCGAATATCCGTCTAAGAGACAATAAAAATCATGGCCAGCCAATCTGTCAAGCATCTGGTCAATGAATGGGAGAGGGAAGTGATCTTTGCGAGTTGCTTTGTTAAGTTTGCGATAGTCCATGCAAACTCGCCATCCGGTTACTGTCCGAGTAGGGATCAACTCATTATTTGCATTGGCCACGACCGTCATGCCTCCTTTCTTTGGAACACATTGGACTGGACTTACCCACGAACTATCTGAAATGGGGTAGATAATTCCAGCATCTAACCATTTGATGATCTCCTTTTTAACAACCTCCTTCATGATCGGATTCAATCGACGTTGTTGCTCAATCACAGGTGTCGCATTATCTTCAAGCAGGATCTTATGCATGCAAAACGAAGGACTGATCCCTTTTATATTGGCAATAGTCCATCCCAACGCTGTTTTGTATTCTCGGAGGACTCGCAAGAGTTTGCTTTCTTGAGATTCGTCGAGTGAAGCAGAGATAATAACCGGTAAAGTACATGAATCTCCCAAATATGCGTACCACAAATGAGTAGGAAGAGGTTTTAGCTCCAATGGAAGTGGTTCTTCCAATGATGACTTTGTACGAGTAGTTGAACTTTCTGAATGCTCCAAAGGTTCAAATTGTTTTTTAAACTTAACAAATGGTAGAGACGAGTTCAACAGTTGCACATACTCCAAGGAAGCTGGGAAGTCCGAAGCAGATTGACTAACTAATGATGTCTCAAGAGAATCTAAGAAACAACTGCCTTCGAATACTTCATTCACTGTCTCATCAATGACATAAATCTGAAAACATTCTTCTGTGTCGTTTGGAAATTTCATTGCCGAAAATACGTTGAATATAATCTCTTGATCTTGGACTCTCATAGTTAGCTCACCCTTTTGTACATCAATCAGTGTTCTCCCTGTGGCCAAGAATGGGCGCCCAAGAATAATCGGTATATCCCGATCTTCCTCAAAGTCTAAGACTATGAAATCAGCTGGAAAAATAAATTTGTCCACCTTGACTAAGACGTCTTCAACTATGCCTCGTGGATAAGTGAGTGATCTGTCCGCAAGCTGCAGTGTAACATTCGTAGGTTTTGCTTCTTTCAATCCCAACTGCTGATAAATTGAGAGCGGCATCAAGTTGATACTGGCTCCTAAATCACATAATGCTCTTCCAAAAAATTTTCTGCCAATCGTGCAGGGGATTGTGAAGCTACCCGGGTCCTTGAGCTTTGGTGGTAACTTCTTTTGAAGTATTGCGCTACACTCCTCAGTTAACGCCACTGTTTCAAATTCGCCTAGCTTTCTCTTCTTGGATAAAATATCTTTCATGAACTTTACATAGCTTGGCATCTGCTCCAATGCATCGGCGAATGGAATGTTGATCTGCAGCTTCTTGAACACTTCCAAAAATTTTGAGAATTGTTTATCCAACTTTGATTTCTGCAGTCGTTGGGGGAAAGGCACATGTGGTGCACTAGAGCTCTGTTTGACTGTATCTTGCTTTGACATTGGGGCCTTATGCGTTCCATTATTTTCATCTTGCTTGTCACCCTCACAATCATCTTCATGTGTCTGATTGGGAGTTTCTTCAACAACTTCGGGTAACTTCTTACCGTTGCGAAGTGTTATTGCCTTGCACTGTTCTTTACCATCTCGTCTAGGATTGACCTCTGTGCTGCTTGGTAAGGTGCCTTGGGGGCGATTGTTGATGGCGTTAGCAAGCTGCCCCATCTGATTTTCTAGGTTCCGGATTGAGACTTCTTGACTGTTTATCCTTGTCTCGTTCTGTGCAATGTACCTAGAAAGTAACTCCTCCAAATTTGTCTTCTTCTCCTGCTGTGGTGGGACTTGATTTTGAAATCCAGGGGGGTATAGTTGTTTTGGAGCAGGTTGTTGCGTTTGATTATTGTTCCATGAGAAATTGGGATGATTCCTCCATCCAGGATTATAGTTGTTGCTATTTGTCTGCCTGTTGTAATTTCCAACAAATTGAACTGATTCTGCGGTGATTGCACATTGGTCACTTGGATGGCTTCCTGCACATAAATCACAAATAGCTGCAACATTCTGTATCGGCTTCACTCCTAAAGCATCGATCTTCTTTGTTAATGTAGCGACCTGTGCTGCCAATGCCGTCACCGCATCTACCTCATAAATTCCAGCCACCTTTGGTTGATTCATCCTTGCCGATGGCCATTGATAATTATTTGCTGCCATTGTTTCTAGCAACTCGTAGGCATCATCAAAATTCTTGGCCATCAATGCTCCTCCTGCCGCGGCATCGATACTCGTCCTTGTATTACTAAATAAACCGTTGTAAAACGTCTGGACTTGCAACCATTTGGGAATGCCATGGTGAGGACATCGTCGCAGCAAGTCCTTAAATCTTTCCCACGCTTCATAGAGTGATTCTGCGTCATGCTGAACGAAAGAAGTGATATCGTTCCTCATCTTAGCTGTTTTGGCTGGTGGGAAAAATTTTGCGAGGAACTTCTGCGCCAAATCATTCCATGTAGTGATGGAACCTGGTGGTAGTGAATGAAGCCAGCTCTTTGCTTTATCACGGAGTGTGAAAGGAAATAGTCTGAGTCGAATTGCATCCTCCGTAACACCATTGTACTTGAAGGTGTCACAAATCTCCAAGAAGCTAACTAAGTGATCGTTTGGGTTATCATTCGGTAATCCCCCAAACTGCACAGAGTTTTGAATCATTTGGATCGTACCAGGCTTGATCTCAAAGGTATTAGCCTGAATTGCGGGCCTTTGAATGCTTGATTGGATCTCCGTGACTCGTGGCATTGCGTAATCCCTCAATGATTTCTGCTCGTCAGCCTCCATGTTGCCTTGTTCCTGTTCGGTTTCTTGGCAAACTCTTTTCAAGGCTCGGCACCTCCTCTCGATCTCGTCTATGTATGGAGTTGGCTCTTGTCCCTTCGATCTCGTGTTCATACACAATTTTTGTATCCTCACACCTTAAGATTCCGGGAAAACGTAATGTTACGTTAGCGAAATTTTAAGCTATGATCGATGATTTGCAATTGCTAACACTTGATGAAAACTTGCAAAAGCAAATAATACTGAAAATTAGAAACGTTTAAATTAAAATCAAATTGATTGTAACTAATATTGAACTAATTATTAAGAATATTTCCCCGGCAACGGCGCCAAAAACTTGTTGTCAGATTTATGTATAGATAAATTCACGCAAGTATACGTGGCCAACAAGTAATATAATAGTAAGTAAAGTATCGATCCCACAAGGAAATAATAATAATAATAATATTCAAGTACTAATTTTATATCAACTTAATTTTATTTAAACAACCGATTCAAGTTTTATGGAATTAAAGTAACTAATTAAAATAAGCAAATTATTAAGCAAATATGAATACCAGATTTGAAAGTTAAGACTACAACTTCCCCCAATGTTTCTCATAAATATTTTCACTCTCTTGACAACTATTTAATCAATACAATTCATTAAGCGGAAATTCATAAGTATTTATTAAATCTTTTCCAAGAGTTTGACAAAAAATATCTATTCTAATTAATTTACTATATTCCTATGTAAAATAATTAAGAATAGATTCATTAAGTTTAAATTCCCAAAGCACTTACATGCAACATATAAATATATTCCTATTTTATACGTAATGCATGTTATCATATTTAGATCAAAATCTAGATTTCATCTTCCAATGCCATCTAGGAAATCAAATAATTGTATGGCCAAACAATTATAACATGTAAGCACAAAATATGATAAATGAATTATAAAGATTAATAATTGAAACAAGAGAGAATTAATTTATACTAAACATTGGGTTCCATTGTAATCTTAAAATAAAATTAGTTCATAACTAAATAAAAAGAATTCCACAAATTAAACAACATCGTAACAAAAATTAAAGAGAAAAGAATAAAGGATAAACTATTTTGTAGCACTTCTTCAATCTCCAAATCTTGAACTCTTGATGTTGCCTCCTTTGCTTCAATGCTTCAATGTAGCTCTAGGTTATTGTGTGTTTGTGCTCTCCCCTTGTCATGTATTTATAGGCCTCCAATATACCCAAACCCTAATAGGATTTATTGTCCAAATCCTAGTAGGATTTATTTTCCAAACCCTAATAGGATTTTTAAGCCTTCCTTTTTACTTTATTTTTTCCTTTAATAATTATTTTTGTGGAATAATTTGACTGCATCAGCGCCGCGCACTATTCATCACACTGCTGCCAAAAACGACGTCACTTTGCAAAGGAAAAAAACTGAGTTCAGGCCGTCCGCGCATTGCGCGGTATCTGTCCAGCACCGCTCAATAAAACGACGCCGTATCCGTGCCCTGCCTCCTTCCGCTGAACATCCGCGCATTGCGCGCACTGTTGCTTCTGCCGCGTCCCCTGAAACGACGTCGTTCCACTTCCGGTTTTCGTCACCTGCATGCGCGCATGGCGCGGGAGTCCGGAGGAGTATTTACGAGATTGCCACCGCGCTGGATTTTTACAGTTAGCTCCCTCAGGTTTCTGCTTTATTATGATTTTGCCACCGCCTTCTTGCAGAATTACACTTTTGCCCTTCCTTCTTTATTTCCTACACACTAAAATATAAAATAAATAAATATAATATAAAAACGCTAAAAATAATAATAATGTATAATAATAAATAAAACACCTAAATTCCTAAAAATACTTAAAGACTCGCAATTAATTAAGTCTAAAAATATTAAATAAATAGATATAAAATCTAATTATCAGTCTATGTTATGTGTGGTTCAAATTCATATCTAAAAACTAATGAAAATAAGCTTTAAAATAAAAATTAACGCCTAAATAAAGAACCACCATACCTGGAACATATAAGCAAGTTTCAATAGTTATAATATGGTATAATTAAGCTACACAAGTTAAAGAAACCAAGCCTAAACTGTTTTGAGTATTAGACTTGTGAAAAATCACATTTTAAGTCCAAAAGTGAGACTGTTTTGTGTAATTTTTAATACTAGAACTTAAAGGACTACAATAAACTCATATAAAGATATTAATGCATGCTTATAATGGTTCTCAATCATTGTCATGACCAAAGATAGTAAGAAGACCAAGTTATAATCTATTTTTTTCAAGCCTAAAGTGAGTTTTGATAGGTCAAAATTGGCTTGATGATTAAATAAAGCGTGGTGATGCAAAAAGTATCCTTAACTAACTAAAATACACATGCCTAGACTATCCAAGTAGCCAAAACTGGAGAAAAATGACAAAGTGTTAAAACAGTTTTTGTAAAAAGTTAGAAAATAGGCCAGTTTGAGGCATTGTTTTGAGAAGCTTAAATAAAATGAATAAGAAACCTAAATCTTGATTAAAATACCTTGATATATGTTCTGAAAGCAGTTGAGTCAATAGCTTAACCAAGAAATTTATAAAAATCACCAAACAAGCTAAGAAAATCATGCAAACTGCAGTTTTGGCCAAGTAAGGAAATATGTAAAACAACCCGTTTGGGACCTATTTTTGGATTGCTTAACTTAATAGTTTTAAAGACCCAAACCAAGAATAAAATACCATGATATAAGGTCTATAATAATGCACAAATGGAAGATTCAAAAGGCTACTATAGAAATTACTAAAAATCTCCAAATGTACCTCAAAAATCATATTTTGGTGTTTTTGAGTTTTGTTGCAAAAGTAAAGCTTAAAATATGTTGAGACTAAAACTTGTATGTTTTGGGATATGTGAAGGCTATATGTGTTATGTGTCTATATGAAGGCTATATGTGTTATGTGTCTATGTGACCTAGCTATGTTTTGGGATGTTATAATTATGAATGAACTTCTTTGTTATTATATTACTAACTCTCGATCTGTTGCTCTTGATATGCGTTGTAGGTGAGTTATTATAATTTTTTCACTTATGTGTTTATTTTTTAATGTGAATGTACAGGTAGAACATCTACATGTAGAGTCTAGAGTTAACGGTGAATGTATATGGTTAGATATGGATGTATTTTGGGAGAAGAATTTTTTGCACATGATTAGGTAGTAGCTTAATTTTATGGATAGTTTGATATATTTTGTGGATGTAGTAATTTGAAATTGTAAACGTATGGTATATATTATTGGGATGTATTTTGAATGGTTAATACATTTTGGCTACAAATGAGAATTTAGAGCTTTTTTAGCTATATATCATGGTATTAGCTGTCCTACACAACAATGCAAGTGCAGCACTATGTATGTAATTTCAAATATACATAACTTTTTTCTTCCTGGAAAATGTTATGTATTCAGCACAACTACAACATTTTAAAAACGTTGTATAAGTATGTCTAAATAAATGACACCTTAGAAACGTTGTGTAAATTTGTCTTAACATTGTCTGATGTATCAAACAACAACATTTTAAGCTAGAAAACGTTGTAGAATTATAACATTCACAACATTTTCTTGCATTCAAGAATTTATGGAAAACATATCTACAACTTTTTTTAATGAAAAAACGTTGTGTAATATATCTAACTACAACGTTTTTAAAACGATGTATAAATGTGTCAAATAGATGACACCCTTAACCTCGACGTTTTTGGAGGGAAAATTACAACGCTTTTTAGGTGTTATATATTTACTATTTTGTACCAGTGGTTGCTTTTATTTTCAGGCTATCATTCGTTTGATCTATTAATTAAAATGAGGGGTGTGAAGTTTTAACAAGGTATTGGGCGAAGCTATAGTCTTAGCTTGTCTAGAACTGATATTAGTTACCGGTATTACTTATTTTATAATTCTTTGTTAATCATATTCACCATCTTAATCATTATTTAAATAAGATTAAATTGATAAAAGTTTAATACTTGGAAAGTGTTAGTGTTAGTTACTTTTGGGATCGACATTCTACTTAACATTATATTACTTGTGGGTCGCACATACTTGTGCGAGTTTATTAATCATGAAAAAATGAGCAACAAGTTTTTGGCACCATTACTAGGGAGTTATTTATCTAATTTCTTTGCAATATTAAACTCAATCTAGATAATCTTAATTTAAACAGTTACTTATGTTTAATTTTGCAGGCACTCTTGATTTTGTATGTAACTTTTTTCAAGATCCAAATTTAGTAACTTTCGATCCTGAAATTGAAAGAACTCTGCGAAGACTGCGAAAAGAAAGGGCTCAAGTTATACACAATCAAGATACTATAACAGAAAAAGATTAGAAACCTTTTAGGGAATATTCTATGCCGCAAGTCACAAATGTCCATTCGAGCATCATTAGGCCAACTATTATAGCTAACAGCTTTGAGATCAAGTCGAGCACTATTCAAATCATTCAGAATCATGTGCAATTTGGTGGATACCAAATGATGACCCGAACGATCATTTGATAAACTTTCTGGAAATTTGTGACACATTCAGATATCTAGGAGTTACCAAAGACACTATTAGACTTCGACTGTTCCCTTTCACTCTTCATGATAAGGCTAAAAGTTGGTTGCACTTTATTCCAGCAGGCTCCATTATTACCTAGGTTGGCTTGGCTAAGAAATTCTTGGTGAAGTTCTTTCCGCTAGCAAAAATAGCAAGGTTAAGGAATGACATCACATCCTTCTTACAGCAAGACTCCGAGTCTCTTTATGAAACATGAGAGCAATTTAAGGATTTGCTAGGAAGATGTCCACACCATGGCATACCGAAATGGCTGCCGGTTCAAATATTTTATAATGGGTTGTTTAGTTCAACTCGAATGAGTATAGATGCCACAACTGGTGGAGCATTAATGGGAAAGAATTATGATGATGTCTGGGAAGTTGTTGTTAACGCTACCAAAATTAAAATCTTACTCTTATTTTATGAATACAAAATTCAGTATAATGATAAGTAATGGTCGATCCCACAGAGAGTAATATTATTTTCAATTTATACTAATATTTCTGACAGTAGATAAAAGCAAATAATAAAAAGAGGTTTTGAATTAATGATAATTAACTAAATAAACACAAATAAATTATTAAGATTAACCAACAAATTAAATACTTCACTTCTTCGATTCAATCTCACCCTTACAATTAATAATTCATTCAATCAGAATATATTTCTATCATTCCATGAAACTAATAACCCTAGGTAACGATAAGCTCTACTACCTGAAATTTCTCTCAATTTTAATCTAACAAAACAAGTTCTTCATTAGATTCTGACCATTATACAACCTAAAACAAGCTCTCTAAATTTAATATAATGGAAGCATTAATATCAAGAAAATTAAATTATTTTAAGCAACAATCGCATAAGCTCAGACTGTTTAACTTATATCATGATAACCATAGCAATAAACAAAAGCTTGACCACAATCATCTATCACTATTCATTACCAACGATTAGGAACAATATCAATTACACGTAATATAATTCATAAATCTAGCAATTGATAATAATTTGATCAACTCAATAGGCCAAAATTAAATCAATCAAATCTAATATCAAATAAATAATTAAAGCAAATTATCATGAATAATTCATAAGAAAAAATAAATAAATTACTGAATTAATTTAACCATTAACTACAATCAGGTTCAAAATACCCTAGAACTGAATTAAAGAACTTAACCTGACATGCTTTTCATTGAGAGCCTCTATGAATGAATCAATTTCTTCTCTCAGTTACAAAGCGTTAATGTTTATTTATACTAATCTATAAAATCATACTCCTACAATTGATAGGAGACTTAATTACAAAGGAACTTTTAATCAACTATGAAAATAAAGTCCTAATTTGAACCAAAGTTGCTTAAAATTGCGTGGTCAAATCCTGCGTTGACTTTCTGAAAATCGCTCACTACGCAGGGGCGCAGTCTTCCAACTGTAACATCGCGCTGGGGTACAGTCACTCGGCTAGGGCGCCTTCTGAACTCGTTGTCCACATATTCTTCTCAGCCACATCGCGTCGGGGCAAGATCTTCATTCACAAAACCTGCGCCGGGGCGCAGTGCCTTTATTTCCAAAGTTGACTTTTTCCTACAAAATAAAATTATAAACAATATAAAATTACTAAAAATATATAAAACACATAAAATTAAATAAATTACCTAAAACACTAAAAATAATTTAAAAATCACAAATAATTAAGCATAAAATACCTAATAAATAGATATAAAAATCTACTTATCAAATATCCTCACACTTAAATATGTGCTTATGTTCAAGCAAAACAAAAATAAAAACTACTAACACACAAAAACACATATAAGATACTCAAGCACAAATCATCACAAATTGGATCAATGACCTCAAAGATTATATAATATGATTCTAAAGAAATCTCAAAACACTTTGTGGTTATATTTATTCATGATTGTTTAGTTTTGTTAATTAGTTGTGTCATTTTATATATTAATAATTAGGCAAATGGGACTGTAATGACCGAGGAAAAATTCGGGTCATTTAATTTTTTTATTATTTAAATATTAATGAAATAAATTTCCATGAGTATATATTTGAGCATTTGTGATTAAAGCTAATGTTAAAATTGACTAAGCTTGGGTTAAGCCTTGTTTGGCATTTGTAAAGGGTAGTAACTGTTGAGTTATCAATGAGGAATTTAATTAAAGTAAGATTAAATGATTATTTGAACAATTAAATAATTAAGTTAATTATTTAATTGTAAAGCAAGGCTTATCTTTTAGTTATTTAATCTAAGTTATTAATTTAACAAGGGTAATTAGAGGGGAAATGAAATTTAATAATTTCATTTTTGCAAATTGAGTAATTATCTATTTTATGTTGGACTTTGATCAATACTAATTTGGGCCATCTTCTTTCATTTTCGGATGGGGTTTAGTTTGGGCCAAATGATGTTCAGGGTTTGTAAAACCAAAATGAGAGAATACTTCTTTAATTCAATTAAGTCATTGGGACAATTAAATTGGGACACAATTTACGTAAAAGGGAAGAAAAATCTGTGAAAGAAGGACAGCAGTGACCATGCGCTGTCTGTGAGAGTTGGTGGACAGGGAGTGGCTAATTGATAGACTGATGGATTGGACCAAAGGAATGGAGGGAAATTGCTCTTATATTATCCAAGTCGGTATATTTCTTCTCTTCCTCATTTTATTTGCTACGTTCTTAAGTTCAGAGAAAGAGAGAGAGAGAGAGAGAGAGAGAGAACTGCATAGTGAAGGAAAGAGTAAGAAGGCTTGGAGCTAGTTGTTCATGAAATCTCCTTTCATCTCATACTTTGGAAAACAAAGGAAGATAGCAATAAAATCCAAGAGGTAATATTCTTAACAAATTTTTGATTGAGCTTGTGATGGAAATGTTAGTCATTTTTTAGCAACGTTGGATTGTTGATTATGTTTAGTCAAGCATGTTTGGTTGTGTTGTTTATGGTTTTAGTGGTGTTGAAAACCAAGAAAGGTTTGATGGTGTAAGAATGGAACAATGATGGAGCATAAATGTTCTATGTTCTTTGAAATATGCTTGGATGCTAACATGCCCACAGTGTACTTGTTAGAATGTCTAAGAGATGTATTATTTGCTAACAATGGTTTAAAAAGGATGAAATGGTAATGCAGATTACTTTTATTATGATCATGCAAGAAGGATTTTCGTAATGTATGATAATGATAGCTAAATCAAGTATATAGATGTAGTATGTTCAATGTGTTTGTATTTTTTTTAGCATGCCAAAGGAAAAATGATAAATTACTATATATATATATATATATATATATATATATATATATATATATATATATATATATATATATATATATACCGTATTGTTGCTTCACATCCGAAAGTGGCTTGTTTTACCAAAAACTGTACAGGGCTGTTTGTATTACCGAAACAGTGGCCGCGTAGCTTTTGACACCAATCGGTAAAATAATAATAATAATATATATATATATATATTATTTCTGAAAAATCATAAAACTACTAAATTTTTATTATTTATGTAATATTAAATAATAAGAAATATTAATTAAGAAATTTATTATTTTTGGTATTTAAGGTGTAAAGAGTACACTAATTAACTATTAAATAGTTAATAATTAGATAAGATTGTTAATAAATATTAAATATGTGATTTATGTATTTAATAATAATATAAGAAAGATAAAGTAAATAAATAAATAATTTATTATTTAATTGAGAATTAAATAGTAGATAAAGATAGGTAATTAACTAATTATTATTTAATTATGATTAAATAATAATTAAAGAGAGATAAAATTTATAAATTAATTAGTTATAAAGATAAGTAGTAATTATTTATTATTTAATTAGCATTAAATAATATTTAAAGAATGATTAAATTAAAGGATTAATTATTTATTATTTAATTAATATTAAATAATATGTAAGGGTAAGTGATTAATTAATTATTATTTAATTAAGATTATGTAATAATTAAATGAGGATTAAATTAATAAACTAATTATTTATTATTTAGTTAAGATTAAATAATAATAAATGAGAATAAATAATAAATTAATTATTATTTAATTAATATTAAATAATAATTAAAGGCAATTAGATTAATATTTAATTAACTTTAAATAATAAATAAACATAATCAGTCATTATCTATTGTTAAATAATGACTAAAGGTAATTAAATAATTACTTTTTAATTACTATTAAATAGTAATTAAATAAAGGTAGAGTTAATAGAATAAAAATAATTTAATTAAACGATGATAATAAATTGTTTAAGGGTTTAATAAGTGTTTAACAATTAAGAAAGATAATATTGATTAATTAAATCATTAACATAAGATCAATTAGGTGTCTTATACGATTAATGATAGTCTATAAATTACATGTGTTATGCGATTAATTATTTGCGAGATAAATAGCATAGGTAAGTGTTTAAAGTGTTCGATTATATGATGTACTAATTGATAGGCCAACGTTACTAATGTTAGGTCATCAAGAGGAGTTTAAAATAAGCGAATTAGCGTAAGTCGACAATCAGGCAAGTTCTTTAACCTTACTCAAATTTTTATTGAGCAAGTTTCCTAACTCTATTCAATACCATCGGGTTAATTCCTAAATCTTGAATTTATATTATATTGCAAGTTATTCCACAATAACATTATTGCAAATTGCACATATTATTTGAATTCATATTCCATTCTTGAGTTATGAATTGATTAAAGAAAAAGTCTAAGTCATTTGTTCGGCTAGACCTATGTGAATTTTATTTTGAAAGCTATCCAAACCATAGTGGTGCGGATTCTTAGACTGAGAAGAACAACCCATAATGGGGAATAACCTAAGTATCGAACAAACGATACCAACAGAATAAATGTAATGCATATACATATGGTACGAGAGGCTGATCCCCTCAAGTACACTTCTGCCAAGGTAACCTAAGAGGGTCAATCAAGTGACTGATTTCCTCAATAGTAGTTCATGGTCCATTTGACCACTCAACAGTTAAATAATCAATTGTCACTTCTTTCTTTTGTGCATTGATTCTATTGTTCATTGTTGAACTCCTTTTATTAAATCATTTAGTTGATATTCCTATTCATTTGTGACATAATTCTTGTTATTCATTTAAATTGCTGAGCAAACTAGTTGCTCATACTTGCTATGTCAAAAAATATTTTGCAGCTAAACCTGAAGGATCGGGTAAAGATAAAGGCAAAGGAAAAGAGAAATTTTAATTATCTGGATAGCTGTTAGTCTATTTATATTTTGTTTAAGACTTATAAGATTGTAAAGCAAACACTGATATTATTTTGTAGTTTGTGATGTTTATTTTGGTAAAGGTTGTAGACCTTGGGACTAGAAAGCTATTGTAATAGACAACATATGTTTACTTATTTTCCGCATTAGTATTAAATGTTGTTTAGCAGTGATTGTTCATATTTTTGCGTGAACACCAAATTCGAGGTAGTGGTACCTGAATTTGGGGGTGTCATAGGTTGGTATCAGAGCTGTAGGTTATAAACTTTAGGATCTGCGAAACCTAGGTTAATTATAACCTTAGTATTATACTCATATTGAGTACGCTCGGAAATGGATCAAGAGATTCATTGGAGTTATTTTGTTTGGAGGTGGATTATGGAAATCCATCGAGCCGAGTTGTACATGATAAAATATCTTTTCATTTCATCAATGAATATATTTTATTGCTGTACTTACATGCTGTTATTTTATCTTTCCCTGTTGTGACTGTAGGATGACAGAGATTGGGGAGCCGAGTCACATAGCAGAGGATACTGTTGTGGATAAACATATTGTCCATATCGAGCAGCCTACAGTGGAGCCTGCGGTAGTTGCACCTGAGGAGGATCCCGAGGAGGATCATGAGGCGGATATTGAGGAACCAGTTTGGGGTGGAGTAATGAGGCCACGGAGTGAGGATGACTCAGAAATGCAACAGATTGTCGAGGAGGATTCAGATGAGGAGGTGCAGTATTATAACAATACGTCACCTGAGGAGTCAGCTGAGTATATAGATGGCATGGGCACGACTGCAAATGACATCATAGAAGAGCTGACCACTAAGAATGAAGAACTTGAGGGTAGAATTCAGCATCTTGAGGAACAAAATCAGATCCATCAGGAATTAGAAGATGGCTATAAGAGTGTGGCTTACCAGCTATCCTGTGAGGTAACTGAATTGAAAGAGGAACGTGATCAAGTGAAGCTGAGTCTGACGGAGCTTCAGGTGGAACATGAGGCCTTGAAGGCCAACTTTAACCTAGAAGTTGCGGAGAGAATCCGTGTAGAGGAAGCCTTGGATAGAGCTACCATGGTGGTGGACGAACTTGAGAGGGAAGTTCAAACTCGTGCAGTCAGGTTTGATCGTTTGAACTTTGTGTTTGACACTGCCTTTCACAGGATGAGGCATAGGATCCGAAGGTATCCTAGGGAGGAGGATCTCCACAGGCGCACCATCAGTCGCCGCGTAGCAGATATGATAGCCAGGCAGGAGCATGAGGATGCTATCCTTAGGGGATTATAGATTCTATTAGCGCTATGATTGTAAATAGATGCAGTTTTGTTCCCACTTTTTTGTTGATAGTAGGAACAGTGGTATGCTATAAATCCCATCATGTTTGTTTTGACTTGGGATAGTATTAGACCTTGACTTTTGTTTCATAGAAGGGTAGGATGGTTTAAATCCCCACTTTTGTTCTCTAAGGGATATATATCAGCTAGATGATGCATGAGCATTTATAGCAGTATGCCGCGGGTTGTTACGTGATGTATTAAACAGTGGTATATGAATATAAATGCAATTATGTTTGTTTAAATCAAAGGTGTTTGATTGATATTTTTTTAAATGTGTAACATCAGTAAAATGTGCATAAAGTGTAATATACAAAATAATAAATATAAGGCTTTGTTTAATAACAGAGAATGCCGCCAAGACGTGTACCCCGAATTCGACGTGTAGATGAAGTCGGAAATAATGCTGAAAGGGAGGGAGACCCAATGAGGGCTTTTGCAACCATGCTGATGGAAATGATGCAGAATAGACCACCACCAGTTGTACCGCCAGAGGTACCGTCAGTTGTAAACCAACCAAGGACGCACTTAGCAAATTTTAAGGATTTTAAACTGGTAGGACCACCAGAATTTCATGGGTCTACAGATCCTATAGAGGCCCAGATTTGGATTGAAGAAATGGAGAAGGTGTTCGAGGTCGCACGGGTGGCCGAAGAACAGAAAACATCGTTTGCCACCTTTATGCTGAAAGGTGAAGCAAACTACTGGTGGAAGGCGAACAAAGGAAGAGCTGGGGAGGGTATTATTTTATGGGCGCGTTTTAAAGAATTGTTCTTCGAGAACTATTTCCCTGATAGCATGCAAAACAGAATGGAGATGAAGTTCTTAGATCTAAAGCAGGGAAATATGTCAGTGGCAGAGTACGCTGCAAAGTTTAACGAATTAGCTCGATTTGCTCCACACCAGGTCGACACTGAGGCGAGGAAAGCACGAAGATTTGAGCAGGGTTTGAAGCCTTGGGTGTATAGCAGGGTTGCGGTTCTGAGAATCGACACATTTTCAGCATTATTGGAGAGGGCGATTATTGCCGAAGGAGGGAATGAAGCATTAGTGAAATATAACCAAGACAAGAAGAAGAAAGGTCACGATGGGCCTAGGGAAGGAACAGGAGGTAACAATCATAACAAAAGGAAGTGGAATGATAACCAGATGTCAGGAGGCAGTAAGACTGGAGGAGAAGCCAAGAAAGGCAACAAATGTGAAAAATGTGGGAAGAACCATTCTGGGGAATGCATGAAGGGCAAGGGGGTCTGTTATAACTGTGGGCAGCAAGGGCATATTGCTCCCCAATGCCCTAAAGGGAAGAGAAGCGGATGTTTTTCTTGCGGAGCGTTGAACCACCAAATTAAGGACTGCCCAAAGAAGAAGAATGACGTAGCTGGTGGAAATAGAAGCAACAATAACAAGTTAACCATTGGAGGACCAGCCAGTCAACCGAACAGACCAACTGCACGCACCTTTAACATGACGGTTCAGGATGCTGTGGATTCTAAGGACGTAGTGTCAGGTATTCTTCCGATCAATAATATAAATGCTTATGTATTATTTGATTCGGGTGCTACCTGTTCATTTATATCTGAAGAATTTGCTAGGAGATTAAATTTACCCCGAGAAAAATTAGAGAATCCTTTAAGTGTAGAAGTAGCTAACAAAGAAGTTATTATGGTAGAATATATTCATAGAAATTGTTGCGTTGAATTAAGAGGATTTAAACTTGGAGTGAACTTAATTCCAATTCTTTTGGGAGAGTTCGATGTCATTCTCGGTATGGATTGGTTATCGAATCACGAGGCATTGATTGACTGCCAGCAGAAAAGTATAACTCTGAAAACCCCAAGTAAGTTAAAAGTGATATTTCAAGGAAGTAAATCGCCGAGACAATATCGTTGTCTGACGATGATACAAGCAAAGAAATTGCTAAGGAAGGGATGCGTGGGTTATCTGGCTCAGGTGGTTGATACTCGAAGAGTAGAGGGTGAACTGGGTCAGATACCTGTGGTACGGGAATTCTCAGACGTTTTCCCAGATGAGATACCAGGTTTACCGCCAGATAGAGAAGTTGAGTTTAAAATTGAACTGGCACCAGGGACGACACCAATTTCGAAAGCACCATACAGAATGGCGCCAGTGGAATTGAAGGAACTGATAATACAACTGCAGGAGCTGCTAGATAAAGGATATATTCGGCCAAGTGTGTCTCCTTGGGGAGCACCAGTTTTATTTGTAAAGAAGAAGGACGGATCCCTAAGACTTTGTATCGACTATCGTGGGTTGAACAAAGTTACGATTAAAAATAGGTACCCGCTACCCAGGATTGATGATCTGTTTGACCAACTTAAGGGAGCAAAGTATTTTTCAAAGATAGATTTAAGAACTGGTTACCATCAGTTGAAGGTGAGAGAAGAAGATGTACCGAAGATGGCATTCAGAACTCGTTACGGACATTTTGAGTTTTTGGTAATGTCGTTCGGTCTAACGAATGCGCCAGCAGCATTTATGGATATGATGAATAGAGTGTTCAAGCCGTACTTGGACAAGTTTGTCGTTGTATTCATCGATGATATTTTGTTATACTCGAAGACAGAAGAGGAGCACGCTGAGCACTTAAGAGTGGTGTTGGAAACATTAAGGAGGGAAAAGCTGTATGCGAAATTCTCAAAGTGTGAATTTTGGCTACAAAGGGTACAGTTTCTGGGGCATGTAATTGATAAGGAAGGTGTTTCGGTGGACCCAGCAAAGGTAGAGGCAGTTATCAATTGGGAGCAGCCGAAGACACCGACAGAAGTTAGAAGTTTCCTTGGGTTGGCGGGCTATTACCGAAGGTTCATTCAAGATTTTTCAAAAATAGCGACACCGCTAACCAACTTGACAAGAAAAACGGTTAAATTTGTATGGACGGAAAAGTGTGAAGCGAGTTTCATGGAACTTAAGAAGAAGCTTAGTGAAGCACCAGTGTTGTCATTACCTGACGATACTGGGGGTTTTGCGGTGTACAGCGATGCGTCACTCAAGGGACTTGGTTGTGTGTTAATGCAACATGGAAAAGTAATTGCGTACGCATCAAGACAGCTGAAGGATTATGAGAAGGGATACCCAACTCACGACCTGGAATTAGCAGCAGTAGTGTTCGCTTTAAAGATTTGGAGGCACTACTTGTATAGGGAGAAGTGTGAAATATACACAGACCATAAAAGTCTGAAGTATATTTTCACTCAAAAGGAGCTAAACATGAGGCAAAGACGATGGTTGGAATTGATCAAGGATTACGATTGTGAAATTCTGTATCATCCGGGTAAGGCCAATGTTGTAGCTGATGCTCTGAGCAGAAAGTCCAGGGAGAAGTTAGTAATGTTAACAACCCAAGAGGAAATGATAAGAGATATGGAAAGATTGGAGTTAGAGATAAAACATCTGAAGGGTTTAGATGAGAAACTGTTCGCGGTAGAAGCGAGTCCAACTTTATTAGATAAAGTAAAGGAGGCTCAAGAGAATGATGAAGAATGTGTCAGTATCAGAAGAAGAATTTCAGAAGGGGAAGATTTGAAATACAAAGTGGATAACACAGGACTGTTAAGGTGTGAAGGAAGGATCTGGATACCGACGGTGCCAGAATTGAGAGAAGAAATCTTGCAAGAAGCTCACAATACAAAGTACTCGATACACCCTGGGAGTACCAAGATGTATCAGGACTTACGTCAATATTTTTGGTGGCCAAATATGAAGAGAGAAGTGGCGGAGTGCGTTAGCCGATGTCTAACATGTCAGAAAGTTAAAGCAGAACATCAGAGACCGAGTGGATTGCTACAACCGTTGGAAATTCCGGAGTGGAAATGGGAGCATATCACGATGGACTTTGTGGTGGGACTTCCAGTTACTCAGAAGGGGTTTGATGCAATCTGGGTAATCGTGGATCGTTTGACAAAATCTGCACACTTTTTACCGATCAAGATCAGATATAGTCTAGAGCAGTTGGCGAAGTTGTATGTGAAGGAGATTGTGTCACGCCATGGAGTACCGGTGTCGATTGTGTCTGACAGAGATCCGCGCTTCACGTCGAAATTTTGGAGAGGTTTGCAAGAGAGATTGGGAACACAATTAAGGCTGAGTACGGCATATCATCCCCAAACCGATGGGCAGAGCGAGCGAACGATTCAAACGCTTGAAGACATGCTTAGAGCCTGTGTTATGGATTTGAAGGGCAATTGGGATGATCACCTACCTTTGGTGGAGTTTGCCTACAACAACAGTTACCATACTAGTATTGGCATGCCGCCCTATGAAGCACTTTATGGAAGAAAATGTCGCACACCCTTGTGTTGGGATGAAGTTGGTGAACGAAAATTGTTAGGACCAGAGTTAGTCCAACAGACAGTAGAAATTGTGAAAGTCATCCGAGCAAGATTAGTAGCTGCTCAGGATCGACAGAAGAAATATGCAGATGCGCATCGTCACAGCAGAGAGTTTGAAGTAGGAAGTTTTGTATTCCTAAAAGTATCGCCCTGGAAGGGAAAGATCAGATTCGGGAAGAAAGGGAAGCTAAGCCCTAGATTCGTAGGACCGTTTGAAGTGCTAAGAAGAATTGGTGAAGTAGCGTATGAGGTAGCACTACCTCCTAAGCTGGAACACATCCACAATGTGTTTCATGTGTCAGTATTACGACCTTACAAACCAGATTACAAGCACGTGATTTCCTTCGAGCCAATTCAAATCGAGAAAGATTTATCATATGAAGAAGTACCTGTCCAAATCGTCGACAGAAAAGAGCAGATACTGAGGAACAAGACCATATCTTCTGTGAAGGTGATCTGGAGAAATCATAACATTGAAGAAGCTACGTGGGAGCTTGAAGAAAAGATGAAAGAGAATTATCCTCACTTGTTTACTTGAACCTTGTAATAGTGATTCCGAGGAGGGAATCCTTATAAGGGGGGGAGAATGTAATGACCGAGGAAAAATTCGGGTCATTTAATTTTTTTATTATTTAAATATTAATGAAATAAATTTCCATGAGTATATATTTGAGCATTTGTGATTAAAGCTAATGTTAAAATTGACTAAGCTTGGGTTAAGCCTTGTTTGGCATTTGTAAAGGGTAGTAACTGTTGAGTTATCAATGAGGAATTTAATTAAAGTAAGATTAAATGATTATTTGAACAATTAAATAATTAAGTTAATTATTTAATTGTAAAGCAAGGCTTATCTTTTAGTTATTTAATCTAAGTTATTAATTTAACAAGGGTAATTAGAGGGGAAATGAAATTTAATAATTTCATTTTTGCAAATTGAGTAATTATCTATTTTATGTTGGACTTTGATCAATACTAATTTGGGCCATCTTCTTTCATTTTCGGATGGGGTTTAGTTTGGGCCAAATGATGTTCAGGGTTTGTAAAACCAAAATGAGAGAATACTTCTTTAATTCAATTAAGTCATTGGGACAATTAAATTGGGACACAATTTACGTAAAAGGGAAGAAAAATCTGTGAAAGAAGGACAGCAGTGACCATGCGCTGTCTGTGAGAGTTGGTGGACAGGGAGTGGCTAATTGATAGACTGATGGATTGGACCAAAGGAATGGAGGGAAATTGCTCTTATATTATCCAAGTCGGTATATTTCTTCTCTTCCTCATTTTATTTGCTACGTTCTTAAGTTCAGAGAAAGAGAGAGAGAGAGAGAGAGAGAGAGAACTGCATAGTGAAGGAAAGAGTAAGAAGGCTTGGAGCTAGTTGTTCATGAAATCTCCTTTCATCTCATACTTTGGAAAACAAAGGAAGATAGCAATAAAATCCAAGAGGTAATATTCTTAACAAATTTTTGATTGAGCTTGTGATGGAAATGTTAGTCATTTTTTAGCAACGTTGGATTGTTGATTATGTTTAGTCAAGCATGTTTGGTTGTGTTGTTTATGGTTTTAGTGGTGTTGAAAACCAAGAAAGGTTTGATGGTGTAAGAATGGAACAATGATGGAGCATAAATGTTCTATGTTCTTTGAAATATGCTTGGATGCTAACATGCCCACAGTGTACTTGTTAGAATGTCTAAGAGATGTATTATTTGCTAACAATGGTTTAAAAAGGATGAAATGGTAATGCAGATTACTTTTATTATGATCATGCAAGAAGGATTTTCGTAATGTATGATAATGATAGCTAAATCAAGTATATAGATGTAGTATGTTCAATGTGTTTGTATTTTTTTTAGCATGCCAAAGGAAAAATGATAAATTACTATATATATATATATATATATATATATATATATATATATATACCGTATTGTTGCTTCACATCCGAAAGTGGCTTGTTTTACCAAAAACTGTACAGGGCTGTTTGTATTACCGAAACAGTGGCCGCGTAGCTTTTGACACCAATCGGTAAAATAATAATAATAATATATATATATATATATATATATATATATATATATATATATATATATATATTATTTCTGAAAAATCATAAAACTACTAAATTTTTATTATTTATGTAATATTAAATAATAAGAAATATTAATTAAGAAATTTATTATTTTTGGTATTTAAGGTGTAAAGAGTACACTAATTAACTATTAAATAGTTAATAATTAGATAAGATTGTTAATAAATATTAAATATGTGATTTATGTATTTAATAATAATATAAGAAAGATAAAGTAAATAAATAAATAATTTATTATTTAATTGAGAATTAAATAGTAGATAAAGATAGGTAATTAACTAATTATTATTTAATTATGATTAAATAATAATTAAAGAGAGATAAAATTTATAAATTAATTAGTTATAAAGATAAGTAGTAATTATTTATTATTTAATTAGCATTAAATAATATTTAAAGAATGATTAAATTAAAGGATTAATTATTTATTATTTAATTAATATTAAATAATATGTAAGGGTAAGTGATTAATTAATTATTATTTAATTAAGATTATGTAATAATTAAATGAGGATTAAATTAATAAACTAATTATTTATTATTTAGTTAAGATTAAATAATAATAAATGAGAATAAATAATAAATTAATTATTATTTAATTAATATTAAATAATAATTAAAGGCAATTAGATTAATATTTAATTAACTTTAAATAATAAATAAACATAATCAGTCATTATCTATTGTTAAATAATGACTAAAGGTAATTAAATAATTACTTTTTAATTACTATTAAATAGTAATTAAATAAAGGTAGAGTTAATAGAATAAAAATAATTTAATTAAACGATGATAATAAATTGTTTAAGGGTTTAATAAGTGTTTAACAATTAAGAAAGATAATATTGATTAATTAAATCATTAACATAAGATCAATTAGGTGTCTTATACGATTAATGATAGTCTATAAATTACATGTGTTATGCGATTAATTATTTGCGAGATAAATAGCATAGGTAAGTGTTTAAAGTGTTCGATTATATGATGTACTAATTGATAGGCCAACGTTACTAATGTTAGGTCATCAAGAGGAGTTTAAAATAAGCGAATTAGCGTAAGTCGACAATCAGGCAAGTTCTTTAACCTTACTCAAATTTTTATTGAGCAAGTTTCCTAACTCTATTCAATACCATCGGGTTAATTCCTAAATCTTGAATTTATATTATATTGCAAGTTATTCCACAATAACATTATTGCAAATTGCACATATTATTTGAATTCATATTCCATTCTTGAGTTATGAATTGATTAAAGAAAAAGTCTAAGTCATTTGTTCGGCTAGACCTATGTGAATTTTATTTTGAAAGCTATCCAAACCATAGTGGTGCGGATTCTTAGACTGAGAAGAACAACCCATAATGGGGAATAACCTAAGTATCGAACAAACGATACCAACAGAATAAATGTAATGCATATACATATGGTACGAGAGGCTGATCCCCTCAAGTACACTTCTGCCAAGGTAACCTAAGAGGGTCAATCAAGTGACTGATTTCCTCAATAGTAGTTCATGGTCCATTTGACCACTCAACAGTTAAATAATCAATTGTCACTTCTTTCTTTTGTGCATTGATTCTATTGTTCATTGTTGAACTCCTTTTATTAAATCATTTAGTTGATATTCCTATTCATTTGTGACATAATTCTTGTTATTCATTTAAATTGCTGAGCAAACTAGTTGCTCATACTTGCTATGTCAAAAAATATTTTGCAGCTAAACCTGAAGGATCGGGTAAAGATAAAGGCAAAGGAAAAAAGAAATTTTAATTATCTGGATAGCTGTTAGTCTATTTATATTTTGTTTAAGACTTATAAGATTGTAAAGCAAACACTGATATTATTTTGTAGTTTGTGATGTTTATTTTGGTAAAGGTTGTAGACCTTGGGACTAGAAAGCTATTGTAATAGACAACATATGTTTACTTATTTTCCGCATTAGTATTAAATGTTGTTTAGCAGTGATTGTTCATATTTTTGCGTGAACACCAAATTCGAGGTAGTGGTACCTGAATTTGGGGGTGTCACAGGGACTCTTTTGTGGTTATATTTTGTTTAGGATAGTTGTGCCATTTTATGTAAATAATTTGGTAAATGAGACTTATTTTAAAGTTTTCAATTTTAATTGGGAGTTTTATTTATTTTATGGATTTACAACGTATTTTGAGCCTTGAATTGTTGAATGCTGTTTTTTTTTATTTTGATTATTCGTTTGTGGTTTCCTTTTTTTTTTTTTTGCTAAATTTAAATGTATTAAAAGGAGAAAAAATATAGAAGCAAAGGGGCATACCCCAGACCAATAGAATACAATACGACAAAACACTACGAGAGCATGGCAAACACTACGAGCAAAACCATCACAGCAGCAAACCAGTTGAAGACCCAGACCAAAAGAAAACAATACTCCAAAATCAAAAAGACTAGCAGCATCAGCAGCAAAACAGAGCAGCATAGCAGCAGAATATCAGCATAGCAGCAAGAACACCCAACTAGCAGCAACTGCAGCAAACAGAGCCCCCAAAACAGGACAACACAGCTGCAAACCCAACCCAGATCAAACAATGGCCAAAGCCATACAACAAAAAGCCAGCAAATCAGAGCCCAAATGCGCTACAGGAGCTCTACACAGCAGCAAGACCAGCTGAAGTCATGTAACAGCAGGCCTTACCACACCAGCAACAAGCCCCCAACTGAACAGAACCAAGCCCAGACCAAACCAGCCAATACCAGACCAAAACCCAACAGAACAGAACCAAGACAGCCCCAAAAAAGATCAGCCACAAGCAGCCAACAGAACCCAAACCAAACCAAAACCCAGCAGCAGTACATGGTTACAAAATCTGCATAGCAACCATCTCAATCAAAGCATAACAGACAATGCATATTACATATCAAGCTGCCAAATACCATATCTAGCTTTAGTTTTTTGGAATTTAGCATAAGAGTAAAGCCTGCATTTAATAATGCTTAAGATTTTCTTGACAAGTGTTCTGATTAGCATGGCTTGGTCATTATGCGTTCTGGCATTTCTTTCCTGCCAGATGAAGTACACCACAGCAGCAAAACCCAACTTAAGGAGGTCAGTACATATTTTAGATTTAGGACTTGTAGAGATGAAATTAACAATGACATCCCAGTCTCTACAGAATCCTGTTTCCTTATATCTGTTGTTGACATAAAACAGAAGAGGCAAAAGAAGAGAGTGATGACGACATGGGATTCAGCTTGTTTGAGTAGAGGAGACATCCTTTTAGTACGATTATTGTCCTTCTGTTTGCAAGACAAAAAATATCACTAGTGTCTCTTGGTCTTAATTTTGTTAGTTTCTGCATTAATTTTTGATACATTTTGTTACAAGTCAAACGTACTTTGTCCAGCAAAGTATTCAAGTATCTACTATTTTGGGATTATGAAACCTTCTATGTGTTTGCTTTCGTAAAGAGTATATTGATTACTTTTGCCAAAGCTTTAATTTTTATTTCTTGTTAATATCAAATGTTTGATTTACGTAGTGTTTGTGATGGATTATATAATTAGCACTATTATATACCTATGAAAGATTGAGATGACATGCATGATGAGCATAATTTTAGCCAATTCTGCATTTTAATACAATGTGGATTTTTTAAGACCAGAGTGAATGATTTTGATTTTGTTTGGCTTTTGGTTGAATGTGGATTTCAAGTATTGTTTATAAGCAATGATGTTTTTCATTTCTATCCTTGTTGGTTTTGTTGTGGCTCAAGACAAGAAGTTGATTTTAAAATATTTGTAAGCCTATGACATTGATCATTCATTCCTTTACTCGAATTTGTTGTATCAAGGTGATACAGTTTAACATAGTTATTTTTCATTTACCCCTAGATAAAGACTAGTTATCTTATATTTTGGAGTATCAAATTAGTAGATGTTTAGGTGAGGCTGATCTTCAAAGCTATGGTTTGAGGCTGGATTGCGGATAAAGATGGTATCAGTTGTTATGGACAAATATACTTCTGGGACGAAAAACCTCAGCTACCAGATGCTTGATTTTTGGGTTTTGGATGCAACACTTTAAAATGTTATGGTTGCTTTTGATTTGACGTTTCATATTGATCATCATAAATATTTTTAATTGGTGATCGGTTTGAGTTCATAATTATTGTATTAAGTTCTTGTATCTCTGTTAAATTAATTCAACTGCACAAGAATTAGTATGGTAGCCTCACCTTTTAAGCTGTCCCAAGTACGGCTAATAAGTAGCTATCCAACCTGCACCAAGTTCTTGAAGAGTCCTCACGATTATTTAACCAGGTAAAAATGTTTTATCCAACATGACTTGTATTTTTATTTTAGTTGCTTGCCTGAAGTATTATATACCGGTAATACTTGATAAAGAAAAGGGAATAACCGATGGGGTGTAATGGGTGTATGTTTGGTTGTATCTTTTTAACTAGTGGACTACAAAATTTCCGGGTTTTCATGCTGTTATGTCATGTGATTATATTGCAAGTAGGACTGCCATGAATTGATTTCATTTAAGTTGCTTCCATTTAAGCTTTGGTATAGTTTACTGAAACATGAATAACCTAACCAAAATTCTTACAGGAAGATCAACTTATATTATGTAAATTACAATATTGGTACTCTGACTTTGCTATATATACTAGTATGGGTGGGGATGATTGTTCCGTTCCATTTTATTTAACTTCTGAAAGCCTAATCAATACTCCCTAGTTCCACACAAGAGTCGTTTTTGATAAATTTTCTCCAAACAATAATGCATTTCTTTTTTGATAGAGCATAAATGGCATGTCATCATGTTTATTGTAATAATCTTATTATTATGTCATATATGTCGGTGTGGAGTGTATATATATATATGTGTGTGTGTGTGTGTGTGTGTGGAGTAATTTATAGCAAACAGTTGTTGTGGACGAGATTAATTGGGATTAAAGTCCTTTTACAACTAAGAATAGCGGCATACAAAAAAAATATGAAGTAATGACTGTAATGTTCTAAATACTCACACTTTAGTTATATTTAAATAATTTTAATGTATTTATTTGTGTAAATAATTTATTAAATAATATAATTTAACATTGTCAACTAGTTCAATGTATTTATTTGCATAAGTAATTTATTAACTAATAAAGTTTAACATTGTCAACTAGGTTTAATGTATTTATTTTTATAAATAATTTCTTAAGGAATAAAATTTAAAATTGTGAATTATATTTAACGTATTTATTTGTATAAATAATTTTTTAAATAATTAAATTTAACATTGTCAATTATTTTCAAAGTATTTATTTGTATAAATATTTTTTTAAGTAATAAAATTTAACATTATCAATTATTGTTGTGACAATTTGATTATCTAAAATTTAAACTCAATATTGTAATAAAATTTGATTTAATTAATATAAATTATATTACAAATAAATACATTATAGCTATTTAAATCTAACTATAACTAAAGTGGATGATATTGAAGACATTATTTCATAATGTTATCAAGAGTAGCGAGTAGCATAAGGGCTTTAACTTTCATTAATCTTGCCCATTAGATTTCATATTGGATAGTGAAAAATGTGTTTATTAAAATAGTATTCATAATTATTATTTATTATAGATCACTTCATATATTCTATATATATATATTGAGAAGGGAGAGACAAGAAAAGCTATAGTACAACTGAACTTTTTGAGTCCAGTCTACAGGAATATGATACATTGCCACATCGTTTTGGTTCAACTAGGAGCTTGTTTCAGCAGCTTGATGTCCATCTCGTTAATTGAGGCTTGATGTCCTTCTCGTTAATTGAGGCCAATTTTTGGACAAGTTGGTGGTACAAAAATAAGTTCACATAATCTTTGTCTAGGCCATACGGGAAGTGCCAGATCTTTTACGGAGTTGCAACATTTTGCTTTGCAAGAGGTTCAATTTCCTCACCTTCAATTCCAGGTTCACCGCCTACAGCCCCCAAACCTAGCAATACCTCCTCCCACTTC
Organism: Hedera helix; assembly: GCA_947179155.2. Classification (NCBI taxonomy): domain Eukaryota; kingdom Viridiplantae; phylum Streptophyta; class Magnoliopsida; order Apiales; family Araliaceae; genus Hedera; species Hedera helix. The sequence goes on from OX359280.1 coordinate 45,332,884, forward strand.
TTGGCAGGTCCCTGAGCAATGTCAAGAACACTTCAATATAAAAAATTCTGGTTTATGCAATGAATCATGTCTCACAGTTAAGTCTCCAATTTCAAGCAACAAATTACTTACCTTCCATGAAAGATCTTGAGCCATGCAGTTCTTAATTATCTCCGTTAGAGCTAAAGTGCCGTAAGTTGCCAGTGCTCTTTTCACAGTTGTTACTATTGCTGTCACATCTGCAGGATCGACTGTTTCACACTGGAAAAATCTGATACATTAGAATTGAAGTGTAATTCACATAAATAAAAGAGAGAAAAAAAGTTATGGTTTGCTTATGCGACAAAAGGTTTCTTACATCAACGCTGAAAGCTCCCATTTGAAATCCAGTAAAGCCTTCTATCACGGTGTCAACCAGCCCACCAGTTGAGGCAACAATAGGTACCTGCATTAAAAGGTTTTGTCAGAAGCTAGGTATTACAGTTATATACTGTATTCAAGAACAAATGAGATGTAGTAAACCAGGGGAGAACTTGGGTTGGTTCAGACCGTTCCATAACGCATTGCATGTAACTGGATAAGACCGCAGGGCTCAAATCTACTAGGAACAATCATGAAATCAGCTCCAGCTGTGATCATATGGGCCAGTGGAACATTGAATTTTGCCACTCCTCTGGCCTTGTCTGGATATAATATCTCCAACTGCTCAAGCTGTTTCTCCATTTGCTTTTTGCCAGTTCCCTGTAAGGAAGTGAAGCACTCATTAGGAATATGTTTAGGGCTGTTTATGTATCAAATAAACTAACAGGGTTGGAGATATTACAACTTCCTGATATATCTTATAAGGAAGTGAAGCAACCATTAGGAATGAGTTTACGGCTGTTTTTGTATCAAACAAACTAACAGGGTTGGGGATGCTACAACTTCGTGATATACTAGTCGGGATACTTACTAGAACTATTATCTGAACTTCCTCATCTATGAACTCAGAGATAGCTGCTGCAAGGATATCTGAACCCTTTTGCTCTTCTAATCTGCCAATGAAGCCTATAACAGGGACTTTACTATCCACTGGTAATCCAACTTCTGCTTGGAGCGCTTCTTTCAGAAGAGGCTTTGCATCCATTACCTGACAAAGTAAATTATTTATAGGTAGGAAATCCAAAAATCGATGAACTGCCAATCAGCAGACTTGCACTTTGAAAGGCTTTTACCGTTGTGGCATCATATTTGACATTTGTGTATTTGTCAGTTAATGGGTTCCACTCTTGAACATCCATGCCATTCACAATTCCTATGATGCCTTCTTTACGAAGATTGTTATCCAATTCCACTCCTTTGTCTTCACCGGAAACAAGTTCTTTGGCATAGTATGGGCTGACAGTTATGTTAATGTCTGATTCAATTATTCCGGCTTTCAACCAATTAATTTTCCTTCCTTTCACTGGCTTATCATACCTGCAGAAATGAAGTAATTATATGAAGCTTCAAGTACATAGAACCACCTTGGGTTACAAACTTCTAAATCTGTATGTACCCGTCAATGAAATCAAAAGAGCTCTTGAACTCGTCTGGAAGGTTGAGGAGTGCGAAGTCTGCAAAAGGAAATCTGCCTTGGTAGGCTATGTTGTGAATGCAAAAAGCAACCTGGAAAAGTCAATAAGAACAACGTCATCCCTGCTTAGCTTCCTGCAAGTTGGCTATACTTTTGTAAAAAGAATGATAGGACACCTTACTTTAGCACTTGCATATATTCCTTTTGATTTGTACATAGCTTTCAGGAAGCATGGGATAAGGGCAGTATGCCAGTCATTTGCGATGAAGACTACGTCCTCCCCTGCATCAATATTACATGCATATTAAGCAATGACATAAATGGTACATCTCTTTTCTTTCGTACTATTTTCTATTACTATCAAATGGTATTCCCTTTGCAGCAGTGCGAAACTTCTAGTACGCGTAAAGAATTAAAGAAGTTGGTCATATACCATATGGTCCAGAGAAATATTCGTTACTGTTAAGATTCAAAACTCTTGGTGCTTCCAAAGCAGCCTGAAAGTAATAAAATATTTGCTGTCATGGGAGGGATCCAAGCACATATGCCTAATTAAAGCAAGGTGAAACTGAAAGTGTATACAAATGAGGAAATAGTATCAATCAACCTACCTGGCATAGCAAGCTGAATCGAAGTTGATTGTCTTGGTAATCTTTGCCAGTAATAGGTCCATAAATTTTTGACCCAGTTTTCCCCCAAACCTGAAGTTCATCAACAAATTAAGATTATGTTAATTGAAGTGCCCTAAACTATCCGAGCCTGCATAAAATGATCCATAATTCAAATGTAAAAGCCCGAAAGGTATATATAGATACTTATAAACCACACTGGATGAATAAATACATAACCTTCTCGAGAAACCATGGATGATCCACAAATATACGATCAACGCCTCGCTTGTAGCAATGGAAGAAGCGAACCTTTTCAGTTTTATCCCCTGCCTTAAGCTGCATTACCAGTAACAAGCAATGATATGATCGCCAACAAAAGAATACAATCCCAGAAGAAAATGAAACGTGTATGATGCTAAATGTACCTCAACAATGACTTCTGTATCCCAAGCATCTTTATACTGGTCATAACGAGGAGAAACTGTCATGACACGATGTCCATTGGCCTAGGGACAGACAAACATAGTGCAGTGAGTTAATTATGCCATCATTAAATATAGGAGCTAGGCAAAATACTTACTGCCATGGCTGGTGGTAAGCCACCAAGAACATCTCCAAGCCCCCCAGTTTTGCTCCATGGTCCTACTTCTGACGCCACAAAGATCAATTTCATCCCCATTCCACAAATTATGACTGCACCATTTCGATTTTTCAACTTTTTCCCCTGCACTTGGATAGTGGATAATTTGGATGCGTTCCTCGTATGCAGCTCATTCAGATCGTTCAAAAGCCTTAGTCCTGCATGAGAAACGGTCTGGTTTCTAAATCCAGCTCTTGCCATTATTGTTCCTTTTGGCTTTGGTCCATAAGCTTTTGACCCAGACTTGAGTTTCGAGCTTCTGGACACACAGTTTGATGCAGCCACAATTGTTGCCATTGATACAAAATAAACTGTGGAGAACATCGTAAAGACATAAGAAAGAACTTACGTTTTGTTAGAATCAACGTAGTAATGAATATAGATAATTAAGTACGCTCGCACTATAATGCCGTTTCATGAAAAATTAAGAGAACTAGTACATCACTTTATTATTAATACACAGAAATCAGCAATCTCAAGCATACTCGACCACATGATTTGTTGAAGTACTCCCTCCATTTCAAAATTACGGAATATGTCTCCTTTTTTTGTCCATTCTAAAATTAAAAATATATTACTAATTTTAGACCATAATGCAGTCACGAAGTTTCAAACATGCCACAATTTATATGTCATTACTTAGTAGATAAAAAAAACTTATATATCATTGCTTAATTTTTAATAAATTGAATTCTATCATACTATCACTGATATTATACGATATTATATTTGTATTAAATGGTAAGTATATTAAAAAAAAAAAAATCTCAAAAGTTTGGTTGTGTTTATTTACCAACTCCACACTTGAATCGGTAAGAGGATAAAGTTATTTGTTAAAATTTTATTTGCCTGTTAATACATTTCAATCGGTAAGACATAAAATCAAGTCTAAATCATTAAGAGCTACCTCTTATTAAAAATTGTTTGATAATTTTTTTTATATAACTACATTCAACAATATTATCCACTCATTTTTATTAAATTAAATTTTTAAAATTATTAAATAAAATTTTACACTTTAAAATGATTAAATAATATCATTAAGAAGCAGTTCACTTTTTAATTATTAAGATGCTGGTTCACTCAAATGATCTAATTCATTAATATATACTTCAGTTTTATCAAACACCACATTTTATCAAACATCACCTTAGTCAACAAGGATTAATTACTATTGCTATAAAACAAGCTATATTTTATCTTTGTTACATTTTCTTAATAATGAAACAATTTTATAAATGCTTTAGAACGGAGGGTTATTAATCAAGGATTCGTGCTAACAAGTGGTGCCTCAATCTAGGCAACTAATTGTACGAGACTGAAAGCAATATTAAAATCATTTGATTATGCCTGCCATAAACATCAAGGCTAGGAGATGCATACAAATTAATAGCACTTAATTGATTATGAACGAATAGATATTGAAGGAGAGAAGAGGAAAGACACGCACCTGAGCAGAGGCAGCTTATGGTTTATAATTAATTAGCACTGAGAAAATATTCAAGGTGTTTGCACCGTAGAGTCTTCAAACGAGAGGGAGGGAGGAAGCTGGCTCGCTTCCTTTCTGACATAGTAGTGCATACAGTGGGAGTTGGTATATGTGTAGTTTGTAAACTTTGTATTGAAGTGTATGTTGGTGGTAAATGATTGCGGTGACTGTGGGTATGGTCGTACTTTCCAAAGTGTGGGGCAATCAAGTAACGGCTGATATTTTACGGTTGCCCTGGCACCTCAGAATTCGGTTCATGGCTTAGGAAATAGCAAGCGTGATTCAGAGAATTAGATGGGACGGATGGGACCCTATGACACTACGGTCCAAATGGAAAACATTGTTCCGATTTTGTCGGATTCCCCCAAGGGACCCAAACGATAAACATGTATTGCAGCTGGAATATGCTCTTATGCATATAAGAATATACCTCTGTCTATTCACGAGTCCTAGTTACACTCCTGCGTCCAACTTGAACAAATTTGTTGCCGTGATATATATTTTAGCATTAACTTCCATTTACTCAGTAATATTACACTCGCAGACAATTGTTTTAGCTTCGGATCGGTTATTGAATTAAAAAAAAATATTTGATAGATGAGTCACTAATTTTATTAATAGATAAATTATTATTAAAGTAATAACATCATAAATACATAAAAATCTATATTATTAATCATTAATAAATTTTTAAAGTATTTAATTTTTTGTAGACTAAAATATAATGAAATAATGTTATAATATTAATAAAAATATATAATTTTCAAAATAAAATAAAAAAATTTACAAAAAAATATTAAAAAAAACTTTAAAACAGGATTAACTAACCAATTTTACCTGTTGAATCACTAGTTCGACCGATGGTCAACTAGATTTTGACCGGGTCGGTGAAAACCGATTTTTTTGGGCCAAACCGGACCGACGTGTTAACCGGTTTCAGTTTTTGACAGGTCGGACTGACGTTCCAAGGTGGGCCGAGTTTTAAAACCATGCTCGCAATTCATAAAACTCATTTTTCAAAATAAAATGGGAGGTTACACACAAACGTAATATAAATAATAAATTAAAATAATATTAAAATTATAAATTATCAAAAGAATAGCCTTAATAAATAATAAATATCAATCATGGAGGTCGGAAAGCCTAGTTCATCATCATATGCTTGAAAGAATATTATTCGTGGACGTGATGTGATTAAAAAAAAGGACGATTTGGAGGATAGGTGATGAAAACTTAGCACGGATATGGGGAGATAGGTGGCTGCCGATCAAACACTTCCCAAAAATAATTTTGCCACCGTTAAATATCATGGTTGAGGCTCGGGTTTGTGAGCTAATTAATCCAGAACAAAGAGTGTGGAGGCATGAAATCATTGACAACTTGCTGCTGGAATTTGAGGTCGAAATTGTTAAAAAAAATCCCTTAATCATACGGATCAACCTAATAAACTCATGTGGCCTTTTACTGCAAATGGGACATATACAGTGAAGTCAGGTTAAAATTTCTTGCAACTTGAACATCAACGTGAATGATCAGGGCATTCTGATGAAGAGAGGCTAAAACCTTTATGGCAGACCATTTGGAGTTTGAATGTGCCAAGTAAGGTGAAATTTTTGGTATGGAGGGCGATAAATAACTCATTGTCAACAAAGGCCAATTTAGCCTACCGTAAAATTACTAGTGATAACACTTGTGAGCTATGCCAACTCCATAAGTAAGATGTGCTACATGCTCTATATGCATGCCCTCAGCTTGAAGAAGTATGGCAACGGGTACCGATTTGGAACTATGAAAGTTTGAAGAGAACATGTTCCTTCATTGATCTGTTTGGGTGTGTTTGTGCAGAGCACAGAAGTCCTGAATGGAAGACCCCAACTTTTATTGAATAAAATTTATTTTTCTTCATATATTATTCTAAGGTGTTATATTGATAAAAGTTAAAGTTAAGGATGTTATGCGTAAATTTTATCATGTCGGACAATATTCGAATTGTCGGAGAATATTCATTTTATCGGAGAATATTCGATCCGTACGACGGCACCTAAATAACTAATTATTGGTGGACCCCATAATGAAATATTGTCGGATATAAAAAATGACAGCAGTTAACTTTTTAAATAAAAATGGTTAATGGTACTATCACTTTTAACTATTTAAAATACTCTGTGATAAAAGAATAGTTGGATATGGTATTTCATGGTATTTTACTATATCACACGGTATACTACAGTAGCACATAGTATTACATAGTGTCTCATATTATTAATATGATAAAGTGTCTATTACACATTATTCATCAATAATTGTCACAATAGTAAATACACCTCATCAAATCAATAATTGTCATTATATTGTATGTATATCATTGAGTCAATAATTGTTATTGCACAGTATTTTAAATTATTAAACTAATAATTGTTACAGTAACTCATGCACTATATCAAATTAATAATTGTCACAGTAATGTGTTATTACATTATTTTTTTTATTATTGTTATAACTATTTTAGCTTTATTTTAATTATTGTATTTCATTATTAATTGGTATTTCGAGTACTATATTAATTATTGGAGGATAATATGTGAAAGGAATATAGTAAATTGAAAGGAAGAAAAGGACAGAAAGAGAAAAGGAAAAAAAAGGCAAATGGGTGGAAACATATATATATATATTGTAATGTCCACAAAATTTTAAATTTTATTATAAATAAATTATGAATTTATTTATTAATGTAATGAATATTCTATGAACTAATTTAAATCTTGATGCGATTAGTAAATTAATAATATGTTTGGATTAAATTAAAGGGAGTCCAATTAATGGGATAATTAAATTAGTGGACTAACCTAATATTATCAATAAATTGATTAGATTTGCGAGTTAATTAAGTATTCAATTTAAATTGAATATAGCATGTATAATTGATTTATGTAAATTAATTAATAAAATCATTAATTAATGGTATTGAATATTTTAAGTTAGCCCAAATAATTAATTTGCACTAAACCCAAGCCTAGTTGCCATTTAATTAACCAATTGGGCCATTAATTGTTTGACAAACAAAACAAATAGCAGCCCAGCTCAAGAGCAAGGCACAACCCGGTAGAAAATTAGGAGTGACACCTATTTTGGGACAAAATTCAGGAGCAGAGCATGCGCAAGAGTTCTTGGCTCAAGAAAGCAGCAGCTTATTGGCAAAAGAAGGGAGCAAGTCAGGCATAGAGGGGGTATAGAGTCCATGTATCAGAGTTTTGTCTAAAGCTTGGGATAGTATATTTCTTATATCAACCTTTTTTCCTTCTCCTTCCCGTCCATTTATAGAGAGAGAAACCGAGAGTAAAGAGAGAGAAAAAAAATCGAGAGCAACAAGAGAGAAATAACCAAGAGAGTCTTGAGAGTTTGATCTAGGAGTTTTAAGGAATGTTATTGGATGTCCTCAGGCTTTGTTACATACTTCGGGAGGAAGAGAAGGTCAACCATTAGATCACAAAGGTAGTACACATCTCAAAGTTTCAGTTTTATGCTTTCATAGCCATGCTTTATATTTTATATGGTAGGAAGCTAGATTAAGAGCTCTAAGTGATCACACTCATGCTAGAGTAGTAAATATATGTTTCAATAAACTTATCATGTGTTGTTATGCACATCATTGTGGTTAAAATTGAAAGAATGCATGAATCCACCTATTTCGGAAAAACCGTGTGAGTTAGTGTGGTTTAAGACCTTATATCTCTAAGCTCTTCAACTTTTTTGTGATGGTTATTATTTTTCCTTGATAGACCTATGAGTTTAGAAGAAAACCCAGTTTGGATCACCAAAAGTTATGGTGTATACATTTAGTTATGGTTTTTCTTCCAAAACAGTCCCCTTTCCGGCACTATTGAGAGTAGCTTGATAAATTTGGTATTTAATGTTTCTGAAAAATTATTTGAAAAATAACATGTTGAAGAGGATCAAGTTATGAGTCCATAGGATCCGACCTTGCATGATTTGGAGGTGTATAGCTCAATCTAAAAATGTTTGAACCAAGGTACCTCCAGAAGCTTGAAAACCAGAATCCATGAAATTATTCTGCATAAGCAGATGGCTCAGGCACCTCAGCACCTGTGTCTTGGCTGTGTGAGGGTTCGAGTCAGCGCTGAGGCATCCTCCCACTCCCGTGGCTTCCCGATGTGCAGTCAGTTTGGGTCTTTTCGGGTCATGGGTCGCGGATAGTTTATTTTAGAAATGGGTATTGTAAAAATTGTAAAAAATTAATATAATTAGCATGGAACCCAAATAAAATAATTATTTATTAATTAAATAAATTTGATTAATAAATAAGATAAATAAAATATTTGAGATAATTAATTATTATTTAATTGGTATTAAATAATAGTTAAAGTAACTAAAAATAGTTAATTAATTATCAATAAATGATAATTTATTAATTATTTGATATTTAAATATATTAAAAAAAGATAGTAAATTTATTATTTAGTGGTCATTAAATAATAAATAAGAATAGTTAAGTAATTAATTATTGTTCAATGAATATTAGATGATGATTAAGGAAGAAAAAAGTTTGTCAAAGCTTAATTACTTATTATAATAAAGATGAATAATTAATTATTATTAAATAATAATTAAAGAGACATTAAATAAACTAATTATGTATTATTTAACTAGAGTTAAATAATAAATAAAGATAATTAATCATTATTTAATTAATATTAAATGATGATTAAGAGAGATATAAAGATAATTAATTAATTATTATTTAACTAACATTAAATAATAATTAAGGAAGGATTAAAGTTAATAAAGTAATTACTTATTATTTAATTGAGACTAAATAATATGTAAAAATAATTAATCATTATTCAACATTAAATAATGATTAAAGAGTAATAAAAGTAATTAATTAATTATTATTATTTGATTAAATAATAATTAAAGAAAGATAAGATAAAATAAAGTAATTACCTATTATTTAATTTATAATAGTTAAGGATAAATAACTAATTGTTATTTAATTAAATAATGATTAGAGGGAGGTAGAGATATTATTTAATTAATAATAATTAAAGAGATGTAGAGGTAACGAATTAATTATTATTCAACTAATATTAAATAATAATTAATTAAAGGAAATTAAAATTAATTAGTTAATTATTTATTATTTTATTAAATAGTAAATAAGGTAATTAATAATAATTGAATAGTTAAGGTTATCAAGTAATTATTTATTATCGAATGATAAATAAGAGAGTCAAAGAAATTGTTTGCTAATTAAATTAATATTTAGAATAACTAAACAATTATGATAAATTGTTTAGGAGTTTAAATAGTATGAGATAATTAAATCATTAACCTTAGTTCGGTGAATATTTTATTGAGGTTATATGATGTGGATTTGTAGGAAAATCCAAGGTGATTATGTGTCAGTAAACTTAAATACTTAAGTGAAGCGATTGTGACGACCCCAAATCCGGGTTCCATAACCTCGAGTTTGATTCTCACTATTCAACACATTACTAACAATTAAATACATACATTGCATTTAAATATCGCGGAATAATACATATTGGTTCCCTTCAAAAGGTTACAATACCAGGGTCTACCAACCTTAACATAAAAACAGTTCCTATCATAAGGAATTACAAAAGGTTCTTCAACAGTAAATACATATTTAAATATCTAATTAGCATGCATAAGCTAACTTAATCTCGGGCTTTTCCTTTTCCCTTATCCTTCTTCGAGCAATCGGGTCTATCTGAAAAATGGTTCATGATATAACAAGAATGAGCAACTAGTTTGCTCAGCAAGTTTAGAACAATCATGGAGATTTAATATATCATGAATGAATGAGAAATATCAATAATGATTCAACAATAGATATAACAATTGTGAATGAAACAAGATTCAAATTTTAATAAACAGACTATTTGAATCTTAAAATGCTGAGTGGTCACCAAGGACCCTGAACTAACGAGGGTACAATAGAGTTTCCTCCGACCCTTTGAGTTGTTTGGTTTTCAAGGGGATCAGCCTATTCAACCCGCTGTATATGCATTACATTTAGTCACTGGCGCCAAAATCGGTTTCCCGACACAAAATCCCCTAATTTAGGGTTGTTCAAATCTCAGTCTTAATATAAGAAATCCGCACCCAACAATGGTTTGGATAAGCTTTTAAAAGTATTCAAGTTATTGAATTTAGAAACGCAATGTCTAGCTGAACTATTAGCTTCAGACATTTTTAATACAGTTCGTGAATCAAGAACTAACAAGCTTCAAATGCACTAAGTGCGATTGTATAAACAATATGGATGTGGAATAATTTTCGATAATTAAACCACTTCAAGCTTTAACAATAAATACAAGTATGGAAACTTGTTCAACAATAATAATTGAGTAGGGTTAGAGAACTTGCCTGTTTGCTCAGCTACAATAATTGTCTAGCTTTAACTAACTTGCTTTGAAAGACCTAACATTAATAAAGTCGGTCTAATAATTAGTACGACGTATTTGCATAATTATACGCTTAATAACGAACTTATTTACCACATAAGTACTAACACATAAATTACATTAGTCAAAACAATATTATTAACCTTATAGACACTTAATCATTTTAGGTTAATAATTTAATAAGTTAGAAAATATTTTTCTTAAGTGTTGGACACTTATTAAACCCTTAAACAACTTATTATAATTGTTTAGTTCAATTCAATTTATTTTATTAACTCAATCTCTTTTTAATTACTATTTAATATTGATTAAATAGAAATTAATTAATTAACTCTAGTTATTATAAATAATAACTAATTGTACTTACTTATTATTTAATTATAATTAAATAATAAATAATTATTAACTTAGTTTAAACCTTCTTTAATTTAATGTTAATCAACCAATAATTAACCAAGTAATTAACCTTACTTATTATTTAATTAAGGAAATTAAATAATAGTTTACTAATCTTAATCCTCTTTAATTATTATTTAATGTCAATTAAATAATAATTAATTATTTAATTAATTTTAATTATTATTTAAGGTTAAATAATAATCAAATCATTCTTATTTATTATTTAAATTAAATAATAAATTATTACTCTAATAACTTAATTTCCATTAATCGTTATTTAATGTTAATTAAATAATAATTAATTACTTAATTATCTTTATTTATTATTTAATAATATTTAAATAATAAATAATTAATTTATAAATTTTATCTCTCTTTAAATATTATTTAATAGGCATTAAATAATAATTGCTAATTTATCATCTTTATTTATTATTAACATTTAAAATAATAAATAAATAATAAATTTATTTAACCTAACCATGGTTTAGCTAACTAGATTAATATTTAAAATATTTAAATATTAAACTTTATGAAAAATATCCTCCCCAATATTATTTTTGTATTATTATTATTTTTGTTATAATTTTAAATTAATTTTTAAATATTTAAATTAATTAAAATTAACCCGAATGGCATTTTCGTAAATAAGTTGAAAAACCGGACCGAGGGCAGAATGGTAATTTTGCCAAGAAAACACGGAGGGGCAAAATGGTAATTTCGCCGAAAAGTTTCTTACCGCGCATTGCGCGCGTTTTGGTTTGTTACGGGTCAAAACGACGCCGTTTTTGAAAAGCCGGAAACGGCTTCCGCGCGGAGTGAATTTTCTACGGACGCCAAACGACGTCGTTTGGCTCCGCGTCCTCGGTGAACAGTGGCAGCCGCGCATTGCGCGGAAAGCCTTAAAAATTTTTCCTTCCCGCAGAACGTGAACAGTGTTTCCGGCTACCCATTTTAAATAAAAATATACCTTCAATAAATCTTTAACTCTTCAATAAAAATCCAAAAAAATTACCAATCATCTTATATTAATTTATAACATGAAAAATTAATTTTTCATGATTTAATATCAATATTTTTTTATAAAAATTTTTTTACATCACATAAACTACCATAAATCATAACTTTTTGTATAAAACTCCATTTTGAGTGATTCAAACTTTGTTTTTCTCATGATTTAATGTTCTATAATATTAGAACATCAAATCTAAGTTTTACAAAAATATTTTTGGTCATATATTTCAAGACTTGATTATACACTATTAAATACATATTTTAGCATATAAATATACCAAAATACAAATCAAACATATTAAACTCAAGCATGGCATAAATATTACCTCTACACATTAATAACTATATTAATATGTTTATACAAGCATGATGATTATTTAATTTAAAAACAAAACTTTATTTAAAATAACCATTACCTTGATTTAATGGCTATCTTTCTTTTTCTTCCAAAGTAGGTGATGAATGAAGATGATATGCACCAAGAACTCCTTCTCCTCTCTTAGTATTTTGATCTTACTATTTTCTCACTCTCAAATGCTCTCTAGCTCTCTCTTTTGTTTGAAAATAAAAGATGAGAAATGATTTTCAAAATCTACTAAATTGTAAGTATACTTACAATGGGCATAGATATAAAATCTATATCTATCAAATTTCCATAATGAGAGAGCAAGGATACTTACACAAGAAAGCTAGCCATACATAGTTGGTGAAAAGAGGCATGGTTTATGTACTTAAAAAAAAAAATAAAACAAGTAACCATTATTTAATTAAATGAAAAATAAAATAAAACAAAACCTCACTTTTTCTCTCTCATTCATGCATGTCGGCTGATCTCCCTTCTTTTGTCCCAAATTAAGTGTCACTTTTTACTTTTTAAACAATTAATAGTTAATTTAAGTATTTTCCAAGTGGGCCAATCATTGGGCTTTAATTTAAAATACCAATTGGGCTTCTATTAAATTGTTTGGGCTACTAAATTGTCAAATTTTATTATTCTCCACTTGGGCTACTAATTGACCCATGTTGGGCTAATTTAATAATTTACATTAATTATTCAATCCATGATTAAATAAATAAATAGGTTGAATAATTAATTAAATATTTTAACCCATAAGTATTAAATTACTAAATGGACTAATAAATATTATTATTAATATTTCACATTATTTACATTAATTAATAATCATATTAATTAATTTATTATATTTAATTCACTCATTATATTCAATTTAATTGAATATTTAAATAATAGGAAACTTATCAATTATTTTGATATTAAAACTTTAGGGTTTATTCACTAATTTAATAACATATTAGTGACCCCCTTTAATTAATTTTAGTAATTAATTACATAATTATTTAATCACATAATTAATTAATCACATAAAAAGATTTAAATAATCTCTTAAAATTAACTCGTTGGAAATTAAATTAATATTTTAATTAATAAAAATGTGGAAATTCTAGGACATTACATTCTCCCCTCCTTATAAAAATTCCGTCCTCGGAATTGTAAAAATAAGGTTACTCAAATAAAAACGGGTAATTTGCCCTCATTTCCTCCTCTAATTCCCACGTAGATTCTTCAATGGCGTGATTCCTCCAGAGTACTTTGACAGAATGAATTATCTTATTTCTCAGTTTCTGTTCCTTCCTATCGAGTATCTGAACAGGAACTTCTTCATATGATAAGTCCTTCCCGACTTGAATTGGTTCATAGGAGATAACGTGCTTGTAGTCTGGTTTGTATGGTCGCAATACCGACACGTGAAACACATTGTGAATATGTTCCAATTCAGGAGGTAAAGCTACCTCGTATGCTACTTCACCCACTCTTCTCAATATTTCGAACGGTCCTATGAACCTTGGACTCAATTTCCCCTTCTTTCCAAACCTGATCTTCCCTTTCCAGGGAGATACCTTAATGAACACAAAACTCCCCACCTCGAAGTCTCGTTTCTGTCGATGTAAATCGGCGTATTTCTTTTGACGGTCTTGAGCTGCTACTAGCCGAGCTCTTATTACCTTGATAATTTCTACCGTCTGTTGAACCAATTCTGGCCCCAACAGTCGGCGTTCTCCTACCTCATCCCAACATAGAGGTGTTCTGCATTTTCTGCCATATAAAGCTTCGTAAGGCGGCATACCTATGCTCGCATGATAACTGTTGTTGTATGCAAACTCAACTAGTGGTAGATGGACTTCCCAACTGCCCTTGAAATCCATCACGCAGGCCCTGAGCATATCTTCCAATGTTTGAATTGTTCTCTCACTTTGCCCATCGGTCTGCGGATGATACGCTGTACTCATTCTTAACTGTGTCCCCAATCTCTCCTGAAGACTTCTCCAAAATTTTGACGTGAAGCGCGGATCTCTGTCTGACACAATCGATACCGGCACCCCATGTCTTGAAACTATCTCTTTGATGTACAGTTTGGACAACTGATCCAAACTGAACCTAATCTTGATCGGCAAAAAGTGCGCTGACTTTGTTAGCCGATCCACAATCACCCAAATTGCGTCATATCCCTTCTGTGTTGCTGGAAGTCCTACCACAAAATCCATTGTGATATGCTCCCATTTCCACTCAGGAATTTCTAACGGCTGTAACAATCCACTTGGTCTCTGATGTTCGGCCTTTACCCTTTGACAAGTTAGGCATCGGCTGACACATTCTGCAACCTCCCTCTTTAAATTCGGCCACCAAAAATGCTGACGTAGATCTTGATACATCTTCGTACTCCCCGGATGTATCGAGTATCTCGTACTGTGGGCCTCTTGCAAAATTTCCTCTCGTAATTCAGGCACTAGCGGTACCCAAACACGATTTTCAAATCTCAGCAATCCCATGCTATCAATTTTAAACTTGACCTCTTCTCCATCGGTCATCCTCTTCCGGATTCTGTCACATTCCTCATCTTTGTCTTGAGCCTCTTTCACCCTATCTAACAAGGTTGGGCTCACCTCGACTTCTATTGACTCGTTTGGACTTCTCACTTCCAACTCCATTCGAGCCATCTCTTGAACCAATTGTTCTTGATCTGTCAATATGAACAATTTCTCCCTGCTCTTTCTACTCAGAGCATCCGCTACTACGTTGGCCTTGCCGGGATGATATAGAATTTCACAATCATAATCTTTGATCAATTCCAACCATCTCCGTTGCCTCATATTCAGCTCCTTCTGTGTGAAGATATACTTCAGACTCTTATGGTCTGTGAATATCTCACATTTTTCTCCGTACAGATAATGTCTCCAAATTTTAAGGGCAAACACTACCGCTGCCAGCTCCAAGTCGTGGGTAGGATATCCCTTCTCATAATCTTTTAATTGTCTGGACGCATACGCAACGACTTTGCCGTTTTGCATAAGCACACAGCCAAGCCCCTTGTGCGATGCATCACTGTAGACCGTAAAACCTCCTGTATCGTCTGGTAAGGTCAATACAGGTGCTTCACTAAGTCTTTTCTTTAACTCCTGAAAACTTTCCTCACACTTCTCTGTCCACACGTATTTCACCGTCTTTCTTGTTAAGTTGGTCAACGGTGTTGCTATCTTTGAGAAGTCTTGAATGAACCTCCGATAGTAACCCGCTAACCCTAAGAAACTTCTTACTTCTGTCGGCGTCCTTGGTTGCTCCCAATTCATTACCGATTCAACCTTCGCCGGATCAACCGAAACTCCTTCCTTGTCAATAACATGACCTAAAAATTGAACTCTTTCCAACCAGAATTCACACTTTGAAAACTTAGCGTACAACCGCTCCTTCCGTAAAATCTCCAACACCAATCTTAGGTGTTCAGCATGCTCCTCCTCCGTTTTGGAATACACCAGAATATCGTCAATGAACACGACTACAAATTTATCCAAGTATTGCTTGAATATTCTGTTCATCATGTCCATAAATGCGGCTGGCGCATTCGTTAGTCCAAACGACATCACCAGAAACTCATAATGCCCATATCGAGTTCTGAATGCCGTCTTGGGTATATCCTCCTTCCTGACTTTCAACTGATGATAACCAGTCCTTAAGTCAATCTTTGAAAAGTACTTCGCCCCTTTCAATTGATCGAAAAGATCGTCAATTCGTGGTAACGGGTACTTGTTCTTAATTGTCACCTTATTCAGCTCTCTATAATCCATACACAATCTCATCGATCCATCCTTCTTCTTTACAAACAGCACCGGTGCTCCCCATGGAGAAACACTTGGCTGAATGTACTTATTGTCTAGCAACTCCTGCAATTGCACCATCAATTCCTTTAGTTCTACCGGAGCCATCCTATATGGTGCTTTCGATATCGGTGCTGTCCCCGGTACTAAATCAATCACAAATTCTATCTCCCTGTCCGGCGGTAAACCCGGCAGTACATCTGGGAAAACATCCGTAAATTCCCTAACTACTGGTATTTGCTCCATCTCGGGACTCACCACTTGTGTGTCAACCACATGAGCCAAATACCCTACACAACCTTTCTTCAATAATTTCTTGGCCTGCATCATCGTCAGACAAGAAGACTGTCTTGACGATTTGCTGCCATAAAATACGACCTTAGACTTATTTGGTGTCTTAAGGTGTATGCACTTCTTCTGACAATCAATTATCGCCCCGTGGTTAAACAACCAATCCATCCCAAGTATTACATCAAATTCCCCCAGACGTATTGGAATTAGATTCACATTTAATTTCTGACCCCTGATTTCAGCACAACAATTTCTATGTATGTACTCTACCGGAATCACTTCTTTATTAGCAACTTCTATGTTCATTGAGTTTTCTAGTTTGTCCCTAGGCAACTCTAATCGTCTAGCGAAATCATCAGACACAAATGAACAGGTAGCACCCGAATCAAACAATACATATGCATTTATATTATTGATCGGAATAATACCTGACACCACGTCTTTTGACCCCACGGCATCCTGTACCGTCATATTGAAAGTCCGGGCTGTCGGCTTGTTCTGTGGTACCGGTCCCCCGATAGCCAATTTGCTGTTATTGCCCCTGTAGCCGCTACCCCCGTCATTCTTCTTCTTAGGGCAATCCTTTATCAGGTGGTCAGATGCTCCGCAAGAAAAGCATCTCACTTTCTTTGGGAGGGGACAATTTGGAGAAATATGTCCCACCTGACCACAATTGTAGCATGTATTCTTCCCTTTCCTGCACTCTCCGAAGTGGTTCTTTCCACATATATTGCATGCTGGCTTTTTCTGAACACTTCCTTGTTGATTCCCCGAGCTCTTGTCGTTGCTGCTGTTGTCCCATTTGCGCTTGTTGTTATTATTGTTGTTATTATTGCCTCCACTGTTGCTGTTCTTGCTTCCCCCTTCATTTTTCTTTTTGTTTCTCTCCTGGTTGTACTTGGTTAATGCGTCGCTTCCTCCTTCAGCAATGATTGACTTCTCCGACAAAGTTGCGAATGAGTCAATCTGCAGTACCGCTACCTTGTTGAATATCCAAGGTCTCAATCCATTTTCGAATCTTCTGGCCTTGCGTTCCTCCGTATCCACTTGATGTGGAGCGAACCTGGCCAGCTCATTAAATCTTGCCGCGTACTCAGGTACCGACATGTTTTCCTGCTTCAGTTCTAGAAATTTCACTTCCATCCTACTTTTCATACTCTTCGGGAAATAATTCTCATCGAATATTTCCTTAAATCTTGTCCATGACACCACCCCCTCGCCAGCCCTATTCTGATTGGCTTCCCACCAGAAATTGGCCTCTCCCTTCATCATATAGGTAGCAAAGATTGTCTTTTGCTCCTCAGCTACCCTCGCGATAACGAACGCTTTCTCTATTTCCTTTATCCATGACTGGGCCTCTATCGGGTCCGACGTTCCCCTAAACTCTGGCGGTCCCACCGCTTTAAAATCTTTAAAATTCGCCAACTGATTTGGTGGTGGTGGCGGATTTGCTACTACAGGGTGGCGGTTTTGCATTGCCTCAGCTAGCATGTCGACAAAGTTTTGCATAGGGTCTACGTTGTGTCCCCCCGCGTCGTTGTTAACTGACTCTTCTACCCCCTGGTTCCTTGGTGGTTGTCTACGTGGCGGCATTTTCTGTTATAAACAAAAATTTACATTATTATACTGGTTTCATCTTTTTCATTTCATTATTTTGTATCTTAGACAATGTTTAGCTAAAATACAAGTAATTATTTCAACACGCATATAAACATAAATTCAACTGCATTTATACTCATATGCTAAAACAGGAGTGCGTAGCACTTTACATCAAAAGCATACTGCTATAAATGCTTCTATCCCAGAGAAGCTACAAAAGATGGGATCTGACATATCCTACAACTTCCTAGAGTTGGGATTTAGTGACATATTAACCCTCTAATAAAACAAAAGTTGGGTTCTACTGCATCTATTTACATACGAAATTAGAAAACAACTACTACTACTACTGACTGCGCATCCCCCTACGGATCGCGTCGTCATACTCCTCATCCCCGATGGCCATCACCACACTCCTGCTGATGGTGTGCATAGACTGGCCCTCCTCAGCTGGGTAGTAGTGCACCCTGCTCTGAAGCCTACCATATGAAGATCGGTAGACGTAACTAAGTCTATCCGTCCTCACCCGCTTCTCGCGGACCTCCTCCTCTAGCTCAATCATCTGACCATAAGCGGCATCCCGCTGTCTCTCCATCTCCATTCGGTCCTCTACCGCCTCCTGCCAGTGTGCACGGATGGCGGCCTTCTCTGCCTGTACTTGCTGAACCTTCAGCTCAGCCTCAGCCAACCTAGTCTCAACCACTGCCAATTTGGCTTGCAGCTCTACATCCTGCTCTACCAGCTGATGAGTTAGCACCGCAAAGTGCTCTACTGAATCCTCGTACTCCTGTACCTGATCCTCAAGTCCTACAATCCTCTCCTTCAGCTCTGTGTTCTCGCCAGAGAACTGATAAGCCGCATCCCTATACTGATCCTCCATGTGCTGATGGGTCAGATTCTGCTCCTCTAGATGCTGGACCCTTGCCTCCAGCCCCTCGTTCCTATCTGTCAGTCCCTCTATGATGTCAGCGGCAGTAGTGCCCATGCCATCAGCTGACTCCTCCTCCTCAGACTCCTCTGACTCTGCCTCATCCTCACTGTAAGGCCTCATGACTCCGCCCCAGACGGGCTCCACACGATCCCCCTCCTCAGGATCTGACTCTGGCTCCTCTACGGGTGCAGCCACCAGCGGCTGTGCAGTATCCATATGGATATCAATATAGTCCTCCTCAGCAGTGCGACTCGACTGTCCGATCTCTGCCATCCTATATCATAAAACAATAACACACGTTAGTACAGCAATAAAATATATTCATTGATGAAATGAAATGATATTTTATCATGTACATCTCGGCTCGATGGATTTTCTCAATCCATCTCCAAAAATACACAACATGATGAATCTCCCCGATTCATCCCCTAACGCACTCGATATGAGTTTAATACTAAGGTTATAACTTAGGTTTCGCAAATCCTAACGTTTCTAACCTACGGCTCTGATACCAACCTGTGACGACCCCAAATCCGGGTTCCATAACCTCGAGTTTGGTTCTCACTATTCAACACATTACTAACAATTAAATACATACATTGCATTTAAATATCGCGGAATAATACATATTGGTTCCCTTCAAAAGGTTACAATACCAGGGTCTACCAACCTTAACATAAAAACAGTTCCTATCATAAGGAATTACAAAAGGTTCTTCAACAGTAAATACATATTTAAATATCTAATTAGCATGCATAAGCTAACTTAATCTCGGGCTTTTCCTTTTCCCTTATCCTTCTTCGAGCAATCGGGTCTATCTGAAAAATGGTTCATGATATAACAAGAATGAGCAACTAGTTTGCTCAGCAAGTTTAGAACAATCATGGAGATTTAATATATCATGAATGAATGAGAAATATCAATAATGATTCAACAATAGATATAACAATTGTGAATGAAACAAGATTCAAATTTTAATAAACAGACTATTTGAATCTTAAAATGCTGAGTGGTCACCAAGGACCCTGAACTAACGAGGGTACAATAGAGTTTCCTCAGACCCTTTGAGTTGTTTGGTTTTCAAGGGGATCAGCCTATTCAACCCGCTGTATATGCATTACATTTAGTCACTGGCGCCAAAATCGGTTTCCCGACACAAAATCCCCTAATTTAGGGTTGTTCAAATCTCAGTCTTAATATAAGAAATCCGCACCCAACAATGGTTTGGATAAGCTTTTAAAAGTATTCAAGTTATTGAATTTAGAAACGCAATGTCTAGCTGAACTATTAGCTTCAGACATTTTTAATACAGTTCGTGAATCAAGAACTAACAAGCTTCAAATGCACTAAGTGCGATTGTATAAACAATATGGATGTGGAATAATTTTCGATAATTAAACCACTTCAAGCTTTAACAATAAATACAAGTATGGAAACTTGTTCAACAATAATAATTGAGTAGGGTTAGAGAACTTGCCTGTTTGCTCAGCTACAATAATTGTCTAGCTTTAACTAACTTGCTTTGAAAGACCTAACATTAATAAAGTCGGTCTAATAATTAGTACGACGTATTTGCATAATTATACGCTTAATAACGAACTTATTTACCACATAAGTACTAACACATAAATTACATTAGTCAAAACAATATTATTAACCTTATAGACACTTAATCATTTTAGGTTAATAATTTAATAAGTTAGAAAATATTTTTCTTAAGTGTTGGACACTTATTAAACCCTTAAACAACTTATTATAATTGTTTAGTTCAATTCAATTTATTTTATTAACTCAATCTCTTTTTAATTACTATTTAATATTGATTAAATAGAAATTAATTAATTAACTCTAGTTATTATAAATAATAACTAATTGTACTTACTTATTATTTAATTATAATTAAATAATAAATAATTATTAACTTAGTTTAAACCTTCTTTAATTTAATGTTAATCAACCAATAATTAACCAAGTAATTAACCTTACTTATTATTTAATCAAGGAAATTAAATAATAGTTTACTAATCTTAATCCTCTTTAATTATTATTTAATGTCAATTAAATAATAATTAATTATTTAATTAATTTTAATTATTATTTAAGGTTAAATAATAATCAAATCATTCTTATTTATTATTTAAATTAAATAATAAATTATTACTCTAATAACTTAATTTCCATTAATCGTTATTTAATGTTAATTAAATAATAATTAATTACTTAATTATCTTTATTTATTATTTAATAATATTTAAATAATAAATAATTAATTTATAAATTTTATCTCTCTTTAAATATTATTTAATAGGCATTAAATAATAATTGCTAATTTATCATCTTTATTTATTATTAACATTTAAAATAATAAATAAATAATAAATTTATTTAACCTAACCATGGTTTAGCTAACTAGATTAATATTTAAAATATTTAAATATTAAACTTTATGAAAAATATCCTCCCCAATATTATTTTTGTATTATTATTATTTTTGTTATAATTTTAAATTAATTTTTAAATATTTAAATTAATTAAAATTAACCCGAATGGCATTTTCGTAAATAAGTTGAAAAACCGGACCGAGGGCAGAATGGTAATTCTGCCAAGAAAACACGGAGGGGCAAAATGGTAATTTCGCCGAAAAGTTTCTTACCGCGCATTGCGCGCGTTTTGGTTTGTTACGGGTCAAAACGACGCCGTTTTTGAAAAGCCGGAAACGGCTTCCGCGCGTACGCGCGGAGTGAATTTTCTACGGACGCCAAACGACGTCGTTTGGCTCCGCGTCCTCGGTGAACAGTGGCAGCCGCGCATTGCGCGGAAAGCCTTAAAAATTTTTCCTTCCCGCAGAACGTGAACAGTGTTTCCGGCTACCCATTTTAAATAAAAATATACCTTCAATAAATCTTTAACTCTTCAATAAAAATCCAAAAAAATTACCAATCATCTTATATTAATTTATAACATGAAAAATTAATTTTTCATGATTTAATATCAATATTTTTTTATAAAAATTTTTTTACATCACATAAACTACCATAAATCATAACTTTTTGTATAAAACTCCATTTTGAGTGATTCAAACTTTGTTTTTCTCATGATTTAATGTTCTATAATATTAGAACATCAAATCTAAGTTTTACAAAAATATTTTTGGTCATATATTTCAAGACTTGATTATACACTATTAAATACATATTTTAGCATATAAATATACCAAAATACAAATCAAACATATTAAACTCAAGCATGGCATAAATATTACCTCTACACATTAATAACTATATTAATATGTTTATACAAGCATGATGATTATTTAATTTAAAAACAAAACTTTATTTAAAATAACCATTACCTTGATTTAATGGCTATCTTTCTTTTTCTTCCAAAGTAGGTGATGAATGAAGATGATATGCACCAAGAACTCCTTCTCCTCTCTTAGTATTTTGATCTTACTATTTTCTCACTCTCAAATGCTCTCTAGCTCTCTCTTTTGTTTGAAAATAAAAGATGAGAAATGATTTTCAAAATCTACTAAATTGTAAGTATACTTACAATGGGCATAGATATAAAATCTATATCTATCAAATTTCCATAATGAGAGAGCAAGGATACTTACACAAGAAAGCTAGCCATACATAGTTGGTGAAAAGAGGCATGGTTTATGTACTTAAAAAAAAAATAAAACAAGTAACCATTATTTAATTAAATGAAAAATAAAATAAAACAAAACCTCACTTTTTCTCTCTCATTCATGCATGTCGGCTGATCTCCCTTCTTTTGTCCAAAATTAAGTGTCACTTTTTACTTTTTAAACAATTAATAGTTAATTTAAGTATTTTCCAAGTGGGCCAATCATTGGGCTTTAATTTAAAATACCAATTGGGCTTCTATTAAATTGTTTGGGCTACTAAATTGTCAAATTTTATTATTCTCCACTTGGGCTACTAATTGACCCATGTTGGGCTAATTTAATAATTTACATTAATTATTCAATCCATGATTAAATAAATAAATAGGTTGAATAATTAATTAAATATTTTAACCCATAAGTATTAAATTACTAAATGGACTAATAAATATTATTATTAATATTTCACATTATTTACATTAATTAATAATCATATTAATTAATTTATTATATTTAATTCACTCATTATATTCAATTTAATTGAATATTTAAATAATAGGAAACTTATCAATTATTTTGATATTAAAACTTTAGGGTTTATTCACTAATTTAATAACATATTAGTGACCCCCTTTAATTAATTTTAGTAATTAATTACATAATTATTTAATCACATAATTAATTAATCACATAAAAAGATTTAAATAATCTCTTAAAATTAACTCGTTGGAAATTAAATTAATATTTTAATTAATAAAAATGTGGAAATTCTAGGACATTACAGCGATTATGTGTTGTTCTAATTGTTAGGCCAGCATTTTCAATGTTAGGTCTTCCAGAGGAGTTTAAATTAAGTAAAGTAGACGTAATTCGCGCACCAGGCAAGTT
The DNA here is from genome assembly GCA_947179155.2 of Hedera helix. Taxonomy (NCBI): domain Eukaryota; kingdom Viridiplantae; phylum Streptophyta; class Magnoliopsida; order Apiales; family Araliaceae; genus Hedera; species Hedera helix. The sequence continues at coordinate 45,356,533 of OX359280.1, forward strand.
CCTTAACTTTACACAACTCTATATTGTGCAAGTTTTCAAAATATATATATTGCAAGTTCCCTAACTCTGACTCGAGTTATACTTTCAAATTATATTTCAGGTGGTTTAATTATGGCAAATTTATTCCACATCAATATTATATTTGACATTCACACACAGTGCATGTTGGATTCAAGTTCTATTATCGAACTGTCATATATTTAAAAGTTCTTGCATTTATGAACTGTTTAAGGAATAATTTACGCTAATTGATTCGGCTAGACGTTGAATATTAATATAAAAGTTATCCAAACCAGTCGTTGGTAAGGATCTTGTACTGAAAGAACAACCTTAAATTGGGGGAGATATAAGTGTCGGTCACTTGATACAGTCAAAGTTTAATGTTATGCAACACATGGTGTACGAGAGGCTGATCCCCTCAAGTACGATTGACGGTTATAAAAGGGTCAGTCGAATGACTGATGTTGCCTTGGCATTCATGGTCTATTGGACCACTCAGTAGTCAGTAATCAAGTCTTCATTATTTCATCAAAGTCTTGATTATATTGTTCAGTTATTAAGTAACTCTCCATTCATCCATTTGAGTACTGATTATGTTATTCAGTTTTATCATTGAGCCTACATTATTAAATCAACTCGATTATTCCTTCGATTCATTCATGATATATTATATTGTTTACTTAAAACTTGTTGAGCAAGCTAGTTGCTCACCTTGCTATATCATGAAAACATTTGTAGTTAAACCTGAAGGTTCTAGTAAAGATAAAAGCAAAGGAAAGATGAAGTCTTAATTAAGCGAGATAGCAGTTTGACTGTTTCATATTTTGTTTGTACATATATGATGTGATGTAACACAAACCTTTTTGTAACCTTTTGGCAGTTTGTGAAGTTTTTAGTAAAGGTTGAAGACATTGGGACTAGAAAGCTTTTGTAATAAACAACATATGTTTATTTATATTTTTTGTACTAGCATTAAATGTTGTTTAACAGATATTAGATGTATTTTGCATGAGCACTAAATTCGAGGTATTAGTACTTGAATTTGGGGGTGTCACACACACACACACACATATGTGTGTGTGTGTGTGTATGTGTGGAAGAAAAAGAAGGAAGAGAGATGGTTGGAGGACACGAAAGAAGAAAAAAAAAAGGGATGGTGAGGGAGCTTAGGAAGAAAATATGGGAGGAAGTCAGAAAGAATGGCTCGGTAGGTGAAGAACCAACCTATATAAAGGGAACCCCTGAAAATTCCTTACACCTTCTCATTCTCTACTGATATATTATGAGTATACTCCGAATATAGTAAGGTTACTCTGAGTATTGGTAAAACCAAAAAGGGTTCAAGAATTTTTCAAGTGAGTCTTTTCTCTAAAAATAATATTTGCACAAACACTCACTTCACAAATCTTCTTTTGTAAAACTTTTCCTTTAGAATATTTTTTAAAAAAAACTTCCTTTGAAATATTTATTTAAAATATTATTTCAAATACTATTTTTGAAGTTATTATATTTTATTCTTTATACTACAAAAATTTATATTATATAAACATTTTTGATAGTTCATAATATACGAGTTATTGTACACCATAAAATGTATATGTGGTAGTGACTAATCAAATTATAAATATAATTATAGGTTAATCAATTTCATAGAAAACAGTATCCGGTTAAGTGATAGGGTAAGGGATATTATTTTCTTTCATACTCTTGAACTTACTATAATAAGTATTGTTCGGTAAAATTTCTGAAATGATTAATAATTTGCGCTTTATTTAATATCTTTTTTATGTGAACCTTCTTATCTTACCTGATCATTGTTATTGAACTTTAACTGTTATTTTTGAACTATGGATCTTGAATATCATTCTTGAATTTGACTCAACATCATGTCACTACAAGAAAACAGACCAATTCCGACGGAATATTCCATCGGATATAAGGATATTCTGTCGAACTTATGTTATTACCGACGGAAAACTCAGTCGTCAATTCGGACGGAAATAATCGCGTCGGGATTAATTTCGTCGAGAATTCGGTCGGAGCAAAAATATTTTCGACGGATTATTTTCCGTCGTTACTTCCGTCGGCATTAAATTAACTACGACGGAATATATTCCTTCGAGATTTATAATTCCGTCGGCCTTCCCCTTTCATCTGCGATGAAACTTTCGTCGGAATAGTTTGAGTCCGTCGAAATAATACTATTAATACCGACGTAATTTTCGTCGAAATTAAAATGTTCCGTTGAAAATGATGTTTTTAATATTTACGTAGATATTCATTTAATGCCTAAATTCCGACGAAATTTTCGTCGAAACTATATAATTCCGTCGAAAATAATAATAATAAAATTTAATGTGTTTTTTGCCTTTTTAGTGCCAGGTTTTAAAACCATATTTTTGTACCTGCAAACTTGCTTTATTCCAACAACATAACAACAATCCATTCTTTATGTTCACACACATCATATAAATATAAACGACGACACATTATAAAATAAATTATCTTTTAAAAGTACAATACTTTACAAACTCAACAAAATTACGAAGAATTAGAATCAATTAAGCTAAATTATAATTTATACAACTAAATGAAACTAGTTCTACCAGTTGTTTACACAGAATCGTTGCTCAGGGATCGACGATTCTGTTGTGGTGTATGAAAATTATCGTCGTCACCCCCCCCCCCCCCCCCGCTCGCGATCGACATCACCTGCATGCTCAGAATTGTCATCCTGTTAATACAATTACAAATATCAGTCATTAGTCCGTACTTGAGACAAAAATTCACAGTTAAATAATTATTACAGAATATACAACTTAAATTGAATAAAAACCTGTGTAGTCGGGCGCTGAGTCAGCATCGGGCCAAAAGCCTCCAACAACAGGGTAGTCACCATCTGAACTGCTCCGGAGATATGCCCGTACTATCGACACTGGCCCCTAATGCAACGTCCTGAGCAAGCTGGTGAAGACGAGCAATGGTAGGTAGGCTCTGCCTACGGAATATTGGATCCGTACGAAACGTCTTCAACACCGCCGCCATAACCCGCTGGAACAACGCGTCGTCCAAGCCAGCGCCTGTATGAGATTGTCCAACATGTCCTCTCGAACGCTGGCTAGATGAACCTGCAAAATTAAATATAACATTAAAAAAATATTGACTATCAATATAAATTTTGAATTAACGAGCAACATACTACAATAAATACCTCCGGTTAATGTATATGCCGGTACCCTTGGCAGCCCCAACACTCGATAGCTGCTTGTAGTGCTACTAGGGGGATCTTGAGACGCGACCCAAATAGCCATCTCCTCGTCCCTAAATAAGCTAATGTCGGACTGAGTGATGGTAGAATCTCCCCTAGCAACTTGCAACTCAGCTACACGTTTGTCCCGAAGGCTCTGAAATCGGTCCTGCAATTTATTATGTATATGGTAATTTATTGACTCATTTTATTAAGTACATGATACTAATTATTACATAACTTTATAAAAACTCTTACCCGTATAGTTGTAGCTATGACAGCCCCAAAATCCGTCTTCAATAACCCCAGATCTGATCCGTCAAAAGTAATCTCAATCCTGAGTTTAAGTCGTTACACGAACAACCTTCCCATTATTATACACAACATTACCTAAAGGATAAAATTTAATGTTGTTAAAACTCAATATATTAATTGAGAAACTTAATTAACTTTCAAAAATCTTCTATTCCCAAAATCGCAATCTTTACATCGCTCTTTTACAACTCTAGATCCTATACATTATAATGTAATATATAATCTTTACCTCTATGAGATATTCTTTATAATCCAGTAAGCCAAAAAACATGATCCAACAAACTAGATTATCAAAACAGCAAGCTGTAAGCTAAGTTACTATCGCTTGTGAAGTCACTCTACGATAGTCTAGCTTGGCAGTCTGCGCTCCCGATCGTCTGGCTTGGCAGTCTACGCTCGCAGAAAAACTTGAGCAAAGAAATTTCACTCTACGATCTCACAGTGAGGTTACTCAACGACCAAACACTCTACGATCGGCTGAGACTCACTCTACGATCGTTGAGGCTCACTCTACGATTTGCTGAGGCTCACTCTACGATTGCTGAGGCTCACTCTACGATCGTGACCACAGATCAATAAAACCAATGCCACAACCGTTTCCCATTACAGCAACCTGAGTTTCCTATTCAACATACCGTTTATCCAAAGCCTTCAAGAGTTTCTTCATTTACTTCGCTGAAAATGTTAATTTAAAGCAAGAATGAGCACGGCGGCTCAGCAAGTCCAACAGCTAACACATAACACGTATTTTACATTTAATTTATGCTTTATGCTCCATGCTTGGCATTTACATAGGCATCATGCTTATCATGCGTTGCATTTATAAAATCTACCCATGCTTGCCATGCATGTCAATGTTACCATGTTATATAACTCATATAACACATTCGATTCATAGCATTAATTATATATAACAGCTATTAACAACATATGATCGTACACAGACACATTTACAATCAGTTAGCACATAACATGAGTGCACATTTAATAGTTTATGCATATAATCCATAACACTGAAAAACTTGCAGGGATAACAAATATCACTGAAAGACTTGCCTGGATTGCAACACCAGTTTACGCTAACCTTTCGCATTCCTTGCACCACCTTCAATCTTTGACAGATGATTTACATTCAGATTCTGCCTTCTCCGAATAGCATGAACTCCTCTGAAGTTTGCATTTACTTCTCAAGCTCAATATCTCTCTTATCCTAAATGAACGAGAAGAGGAAATGAGAGAATGACTGAGGTTATACAACACTTTCTCAGCCTTAGACAACTCTGAGGAGTTGGACCCTATAGCCTCCCCAATGCCTGACTTGTTCCTTCTTTTCTCAGCACTGATTCCTTGAGCTTTGCACAAACTGCGCGTGCTCTGCTTTTTCTGAGGTTTTGTCCCTAAATGAGTGGCATTCTTACTTTTCCACCGGGTTATGTTATTACTTTTGGGCTGGGCTGCTATTTGTTTTGTTAATTAAACAATTGGTGGCCCAATTGTTACTTATATTGCAACTAAGCTTTGGGTTGCCCAAATTAAATTCCTAGTGAAAATATAAAATATTAATACCCCACTATCAATAACTTTCCCAATGGAAATAAATATAACATTATTAATGTTTACGAAATCTCATTAATTAATAACCATATTAATTAATTTACACATCCAGCTTAACTTGCTAGCTATTTAATTAAATATCACATAGCTCATTTACCCTATCAAACTTTGATACTAAACAACCTAGGTTGGTTCATTAATTTAATTAACCCATTAATTGAACCTTCCTTAAATTCTTTTAATTACTTCAACACATAATTAAATAAATCAAGCCATCACATAATGATTTAATTTAATCCTCTAGAAATTTACAATTACAGCGAATAATTCCATTTCTCTATATTAAAATATTTCGGGTCGCTACAGTAGCTGCCTGTGACATAGTAAATTCCTTTGGCGTGTGGGTTCTATCCCGGAACTCGATCATGGTGGGAGGTCGTCCCAACTCATCGCTCATGACCTAATAAATAAAATTTTAATTTATCCTTTATTTAGTACATATTTTTATGAGAATATTAAAGTAAACTAAATATATATATATACTGATTTCACTTCTTCAAATGATCGTGAACCCGTAGTGTGTACTACTCGGAGCTGGCTACGATTTGTCTTCATTTGTTCTGATTTTTTTTTGAAGTCGTCAGCATCCCAACTGACCAGGCACGACATCCCTTGTTTTATGCCTAGTCATATGCGCAGCAGTGTGGGTCGACATGAATAGACGCTGAAGTCTCGATGCAGGAGGAAAGTACCTTATGATTTTTTTAGGCACACACTTAGTTTTCCCCTCACGTTTAGTTGTCTTGTAACGAGGCACATTACAAATGTCACACTGCAGTTTATCTATGTCAGCCCCATAATATAACATGCAATCCTGCTCATAAGCATCAATCTTTGTATACCCCAAATTCAAACCCTTTACCATCTTTTTCACTTCATAATAATTTGAGGGGAGAGTGTGACCCTTTGGTAAGAACTCGCTGATAAGCCTAAGCAACTCATTGAAACCTCTATCACTGCAGCCATGCTCATTCTTGAAGTGTAAGAGCTTCGTCACTGTAGATAACCTGGTGTGCTTATCATTTCCATCGTACAATGGGACAACAGATTCAGATAGCATATTGTAAAAGGCTGCTGCTGTGTCCTTTGGTTCTTGATGACCAGTGATTAACGACTACTCATTTGCACCCCAATCAATATTGATAGGGCCATACGCATCAACCAACATCTCCACGGCATCATAACTATCATCGTATCGATCCCCGTGACTTGGTTGGCCTACACTGTCACTTATTTCGCTGAACTCAGTTGACTCTCCGTGATGAATCCATAGGGAATACCCATCTACAAACCCACGCGAATACAAGTCATACTTAATGTTGTCGGCTTTCTTCCAAATCAGGTTTTTACATTTGAAACACGGGCATCTCATCTTTCCGTTCGAATTATCAGCATGTTCAATTGCAAAATTCAAAAATTTAGACACCTCATCACGGTACTCAGGCAGTAATCCTCTACCATCAACCGGTATTTTACAGTACATCCAGCTCCAGTCGTTTGACATATTTAATTGAACAATACGATGTATTATATTAACTAGGGTGCTTAGCGTATGTGTGTGTATTCATGATTCATGCATGACTTCAACTTCTAAGTATACGGGTCAGGCTTCTATCCCGTTCCTAGATGCGTCTCCTCACTTATGGCAACACCTTGAGCACGTTTTTTCTATTTCAAAAAATTTTCGACAACGCCTTCCCATGGTCTCTAAGTACACGAAATACACCACGTCAACGTAGGCTAAGTATGCACTCAGAGAACATGTAGAGATATCAGCAAAAAGTCCCAAAAACAAACAAAACGTACTCAAATTGTTGGCACAAACCTAAGTAAGAGACATAACATCTTACAACAGTCCTAAACAGGGGACTATTCGACATTCACTCCTAGTGAGTGAATGTCAAACAGGTTTCTAAGCTCCTAACCAAAGTACATGCACAAGTGATTTGAAGGAATTAAATTTATTAGACGATTTTTTTTGCGTACAGCGCAATTGAATTTTTAAAATCCTAACAAAAATGAATGTACAACTGATTTGATTAAATTGAAAGTAATCGATATTCACCCGTTACGAGTGAATGTCAAACGAGTAACGTTAATTTTATTTTAATTTACTTAATTTTAATTATATTTAATTTAACTTAGTTTTATTTAATTTAATTTAATTATATTACATTTATTTTATTTTATTTTAATTATGTTAAATTTAACTTAATTTAATTTAATTTAATTTAAGTATATTAATTTAATTTTATTATATTAAATTAATTTTATTATATTTTATTTTAGTTTAATTTATTTTACTTAATTTAATTTATTTTTTTTGAATTATATTTAACTTCACTTAATTTTATTTAATTTCAATTAATTTTATTTTATTATATTATATTAAATTATATTAAATTAATTTTATTTTATTTGATTTTAAAGAATTTATTTTATTTAAGTATATTTAATTTAACTTAATTTTATTTAATTAATTTAATTTAATTACATTTTATTTTACTTAATTTATTTTAATTATATTTAATTTAACTTAATTTATTTTAATTATATTATATTACTTTTATTTTATTTGACTTAATTTAAATTAATTTAATTATATTTAATTTAAATTAATTTAATTTAATTTAACTATATTAAATTAATTTTATTTTACTTAATTTAATTTATTTGTCCTTATATTTAATGGAACTTAATTTCATTTCATTATCTTATATTGAATTTAATTTTATGTAATTATATTTAATTAATGTTATTTATTTTTAGTTTATTTTACTAATAAATAGATAATTTGCATTATAGTATATTATACTATATTATTTAATGTAATTTAATTATTTTACTTTACTATAATTATTTTATTTAATGTAATTTATTTTTTATCTTTTTTTTTATGTTACTTCATTTCATTTTATGTTATTAGTACAAAACTAAGTAAATATTGCAATTGAAGAATTCCGCCGAAAATAGGAAATGTACTAACTACACAAAATAAACATAAAAGAAATAACTATAATTGCACAAATTAAATTCACGTGCAAATATTAATTTTTAGAATACAAATTAAATTCACAATATATATATATATATATATATATACCTTACGAACGGATGGTGAGGTATGGTCGGAGATGGCAATGGACGGCGGCGACAGAGGTCCAAACGGACGGCGGTAAAGGCTATGGCAACGGACGGAGAAACGGGAGACGACGGCAAAGGCTGTGGCAACGGACGACGGCAAAGGTGACGTGAGGTCGGAGGGAGAGAGATAGAGCCGGGAAATGAGAGGGGAGAGAGAGAGAGAGCGACAGTGAGAGGTGAGAGAGAGAGAGAAATAACCGGAGACGGCTGGGGGAAAAAGACACTGAAATAGGTTTTTTAATTTATTTTTGATGGAATTTCCATCGAAAATAAATCCGTCGAAAATCTATTATTCCCGACGAAATTTCTGTCGACCATACAGATTTGTTCCGTCGACATTATATTCCCGGGCGTGGGAACTTTGGCGCCAATGGAGTGCTGTATTTTCGGCGGAATTCCGTCGAAATTATGTTAGTTTCGAGAGAATTAACCTCAACAGAATATTCCGTCGATATAACACTAATTACGACATAATTATTTCCGTCGGAACTAACCGCTTTTCTTGTAGTGTGCTGACAATTAGGACATTATTTTAATATGCACAAAATAAACTTTGTGAACCTTTAATGTCTATTGCTTATCCTATTATTCTCGTTCTTCTGTTCATCATTTATATCATTGTTATCTATACTAATCATCAATAATCAAGATGTAATGAATATCTGTGGTCTGGTGCATATATGATAAAATAAAAGCGATATAATGGTGATGTGTCTTTTAGGGCACATGGTGAATATTTTCTTTGGCTTGAGGTAAAGAAGAACTGTTATTTGGCATTATCATGACCAATGATGTTTCAGATGATAAAGGTTAATGATGCTTTTTCTGAAAAAGAGAAGTTAGTATACATTATGATTTACATGATTCTCCTAATGGTTGTTATTCTGCTGCAATTGTTGATCTAAACTTTGTTCAATAACTTAACTACAGTTGTTATTTTGAAACTTCTTGTTTATTTATTTATATCAAAACTTATTATTATTTAAGACTATTGATAACTTATTATTTATTATCTTAGTCATGATATTTTTTATTAAGCTTTTTGAGCTCACGCTTTCTTTTTTATTCCATTGACCTTCAACAGGAGATGAGAGAGTAGCTAGGTCTAGCCAGGAGATGGAGTAAAGGTTTGAGTGATAACTGTAATAGTCTTCACACGTTGTAAAATTGTGTGTCAATAATAATGAAGACTTATTTCAGTATTGTATTGTTGTACATTATATTGTATTGTAATAGTTATTGCGTATTTTGATGACTCAAGTTTAGGCTGTGTGAGACCGAATTTGGGGGTGTCACAGTTGGTACCAAAGCTTAGGAATATGGTCTTTAATGAAGATCTGGGGGTTAGAATTTGAAGGGGAGAAACGAATAGAATCAGACACTAGTGTCTCCTACCTAAATTAATTTTTATTATCTAATGAGTCAGTTTGGATGTGGGGATAAGAGGTGACGAGTCAATTTATTTAACTAACGTTTATTTTATGACTATAGACATGAATGACTTCTGAAAATCAAGGAATGAACTATTTGATGCCTGAGGCGAATATGGTCGAAAATCAAGGAACAACGAATAATCCTACTACAAACTCAAGAAATAATCCCCCTGATAACATGAGGAATGGTGATTGTTTTAGGAACTTCATGCAGTTCATGAAGAATCAGGTAAGAGGAAATCCGATTAACAATAACGATAGAAATACAGGTAATGCACGAATGGTCAATGTCAAACAATTTAAGGAATTGGGACCACCTAAGTTTTTAGGAAAGCCCAATCCACTCAAGGCAGAGGCATTGATCAAATAGATAACAAAGATATTTGATGTCCTACGTTGCCTTGATGATCAGAAAGTTTCATTTGCCACTATCATGTTATGAGGAGAGGCGGACCGTTGGTGGTAAGCTGTAAAACATATCCATCACTTGGCACTCTAGATGTCCTGGGCAGAGTTTCAAGAATTGTTTAACGAAAAATACTTTCCAGAAAGTATATGTCATATGAAGGAGGTGGAGTTTATTAAGTTAGAGTAGTGGAACATGAATGTCTTACAATATAAGGCCAAGTTTGTCGAGTTATCCCGAGTTATGCCCCATCTGGTGAACAACGAAGCATGAATGAGTCGTATGTTCTTGCGAGGTTTGAGACTTAAAATTCGCCAACACCTTATCTCTCATAAATTTTGTTTATATTAAGGTATTGTGGATAAGGCTCAAAGGGTAGATCAAGAAAATGAAATATTACAGCCAAGAGTCAATAACCAGCAGAGAGAGAGAAAAATAACAACAACAATCACTGGAACGAGAACTATAGAGGAGGACATCACCATTTCAGAAATGGTAATCATTTTAGTGGTAATTCCAGCTCGAATAATAGTAGAGGGGAATCAAGTAGGAACAAGTTCAAGAGGAAGAGATTCCACAATGATTACGCAAGGACACCGGTTTCAACACCAGCACCGGCACCAGTTTCAAGGGAGAAGACCGACCACCAGTAAGATGTTATAAGTGTAGTTGGGAAGGTTATATCAACCCAAACTGTACTCAGCAGTCCAAGTTGTGCTACAGTTGTGGGAAAGAATGACATATTGCGCGATTTTGTTCTGTTACAAAATCAAGTCCAGTTGTAATGATGGCTTAAAAAGCTATCACAGACAAGAAAAAATCTGTGATTCAGGAGAGAGCTTTTGTTGTGACATCATAAAAGGCTCGTAACCCGAACGAGGTGATAACCGGGTAAGCTACTCCGTAATTCTTGTGATGTTTATGGCCTCTTAGATACTGGCTATATCCACTCTTTTATCTCACCTGCATGTGCTCAACGGTTAAACTTGATCCCTGAAAACTTAGACTTTAACTTATCAGTTGAAACCCCATTAGGAGAAATAACCATTACATCTACTGTATATAAACCTTGCTTAGTCCAAATCAACAACCTCACATTACCCGTTGACCTTATTTATTTGAAAATGCATGAATTTGATATTATTTTAAGAATTGATGTTATTTTATTTGAAAATTCGTATGGAGCTAGTAGTGCAAGAATAGCTTTCAAGAACTCAATAGGAGACTTGTTTTAGCTCCTACTTTGACCATACCATTAGGATCGAGCGAATATGTCATCTACAGCTAGTGATTTTTTAGGAAAAAATCTAGGTTGCGTTCTTATGCAATATGGAAAGGTTATAGCTTATGCATCCCAATAACTCAAATATTATGAGAAAAATTACCCTACTCATGTTCTAGAGTTAGTAGCGGTCCTTTTCGCGTTAAAGATCTGGAGACACTACTTGTACGAGGAGAAACTGGATATTTATACGGATCATAAAAGCCTTAAGTATTTCTTCACTCAAAAGGAATCAACATGTGATAATGACATTGGCTTGAGCTGTTGAAGGATTATGATCACACCATCCAATATAACCCAAGAAAGGCAAACATTGTAGCTGACGCATTGAGTAGGAGATTATATGCAAGTATGAATGCAATTCTGACAACACAAAGACACATTTTGTACAATTTATAAAAGATAGGGATAGAGCTAAAGACATCAGCGACCCACATAAGGATGACATATGTACGAGTAGAATCGTCTTTAATTGATAAAATTAAAGCTGCTTAAACTACAGATTTAGAACTAGTGAACATGATAAAGAAAGTATAAGAATATGTTATTGCTGAAGCAAAAATCGATAAGAAATGAATACTTCGAGTCAATTCTCGTCTCTATGTTCCTAATGATCCTGAATATAAGCATAAAATCATGATGAAGACACACATCATACCATTTACGATCCATCCTAAAAGTACCAAAATGTATTGTCATCTTCGACAAACATTTTGGTGGAACAATATGAAGAGGGAGATTATCGAGTTTATCTCTAGGTGTCTGACTGTCAACGTGTCAAGGCGGAACATTAAGTACCTAAGGTTCCGTTGTAACCACTTGAGGTTCCCGAATGGAAGTGGGAACACATCAATATGGATTTCGTAGTTGATCTTCCTAAAGTTTCTCAATTCTTAGATGTAATTTGAGTTATTGTAGATTGATTGACTTCTTGCATATACGAGAAAATTATTCACTTGAGCGTCTTGTCGATATGTATATAAGTGAAATTGTGAGATTGCATGACATGCTAGTATCCATAGTTTCTGATCGAGACCCTAGATTCAGTTCACAATTTTCGATCAGCTTACAAAAAACTCTAGGCACTGAGCTACAATTTAGTTCTACATACCATCCTCAAATGGACGGACAATCGAAAAGGATAATCCAAACTCTTAAAGATCTATTGAGACTTTGTGTACTAGACTTTAAAGAAAGTTGGGATAAGTATTTATCATTGGTTGAATTCTCCTATAACAATAGTTATCAAGCAAGTATAGACATGGCTACATTTGAGGCTTTGTATGGACGAAAGTATCGCTTTCTATTATGTTGAAATGAGGTAGGAGAAGCAAAATTGTTGGGACCTGAATTGGTGTACATGACAACAGAAAAGATTCAAATGATCTGACAACGAATATAGACCGCACAAGAACGACAAAAGAGTTATGCTGATCTTCATCAAAAGGACGAAAGTTTTAATGCAGGAGATCATGTATTCTTACGTGTTTTTCCATATAAAGGAGTTACGAGATTCGAAAAGAGAGAAAAACTCAACCCTTAATTTATTGGTCCATTTAAAATGTTAGATCGAGTAGGAGCCGTGACCTACAGACTAGCACTACCACTAAGCATGTCTCGCATTCATAACGTTTTTCACATATCTATGCTATGTAAATATGTGAAGGATCTGAATCACATCATTGAGTTGGAACCAGACGTTATAGCTAAGGATTTAACGTACGATGAGGTACATGTCCAAATCTTAGATAAGAAGAAGTAGATCATATGCTCAAATGTTATACCTCAAATCAAGGTTTTATAGAGTAACTAAGATACTGAGGAAATGACCTAGGAGCTAGAATCTAAAATAAAATCAAAGTATCCCTCATCTTCGAAATGTCAGGTACGTCAATTACGGGGACGAAATTTCATAAGTAGGGGAGCTTGTAAGACCCTAACTTTTATTGAATAAAATTTAATTTTTTTTCCATATATTATTCTACAATAGTAAGGTGTTATATTGATAAAAGTTAAAGTTAATGATGTTATGTGTAAATTTTATTATGTCAGACAATATTCGAATTATCGGGGAATATTTATTTTTTTGGGAAATATTAGATCCTATGACTGCGCCGAAATAACTAATCATTGGTAGACTTCACAACGAAATATTGTCGAATATAAAAAATGAAAAGGAGTAATCTTTTTAAATAAAAATGGTCATCTGTACTATCATTTTTAATTGTTTAAAATACCCGATGATAAAAGAATAGTAGCATACGGTATTTTATGATATTTTATTTTAGCACACAGTATTCTACAGTAACACATGATATTATATAGTATCACATATTATTGATCTGATAAAGTAACTATCACACATTATTCATCAATAATGGTCACTACATAGTATTTTATATTATTGAATCAATAATTATCACAATAATAAATACACATCATCGAAACAATAATTGTTATTACACTGTATTTATATCATTTAGTCAATAATTGTTATTGCACTGTATTTTAAATTATTGAACTAATAATTGTTATAGTAACTCATGCACTATATCAAATTAATAATTGTCACAGTAACGTGTTATTACATTTATTTATTTATTATTCTTATAACTATTTTAGCATTATTTTAATTATTGTATTCCATTAATAATTGGTATTTCGGGTATTATATTAATTATTGTAGGAGAATATGTGAAAGGAATATAGTAAATTGAGAGGTAGTCAGAATATGTGAGAATAAAATGAAAACATGTGGGAAGAAAATGTTGGAGAAAGGAAGAAAAGAAAGGAAAGAGGCAAAAGGAAAAAAAAAATGCAAAATGGGTGGAGACACATCACTACAAAAAAATTGGGCATTTGAGACGGAAAAATCCATCTCTAATATAGTAGAATCCGTTTCAAAATCTAATTTGAGATGGATTTTGATCGTCTAAAAATCCGTGTATGTGCCTTTTTTTGTGTACATAATTTGAGAGAAAAAAATACCATCTCTAATCCGTTTCTAAAAAAAAATATATTTAAGACGCTTTATTTTTGTCTCTAATCCGTCTCAAAAGTTAGCAATGAAAAAAATAATTTCAAATTCAGTCTCTAAATCCGTGTCATAATTAAAAATATATTTTTTCACAATTTTTTTTTAAAATTTTTTCACGCCCAAACAATTTTAATACTTAAACTTAATAAAATAAAATATGATCAAAACACAATAATATTATTGTAACTATAATTACACATTAATTATGTACATGGCATTGTTAACGTACATTATACGAAATATTATAAACTAGTCGTCCAAATCAACTCTTGAAAATCTAACATATACATCACAATTCTCATCATCGCCAATACCAACTAGCAACTAACATTTCTTGTGACCGTCTCATACACCAGGTGACTTTTTTCTTAAAATCGTCCTCTTTCTTTCCATTCTTTCTGCAATTAGACAATCGGGGTAAATGGTATAAATAAGAACATTTTGTATCAAGAGATCCAAAATTTCCAACCACATCGTAATCATAACTCAATTTTTTTCTTTGATTTAATGAAAACAATGTATCAAGATGAAATATAAGCAATTGGAAGCACAAGAACAAAGTATTCATATACAAGAAAAAATATGAATTTGAAATGATGATATCAATCACTACAAATTTATATTCGATGTGTAGTCCTTTTATATGTTCTTCTTGCTTCCACAAAATTATATCAATCATATTGTCCTTTCAACTTTATATTAACATGAAAAAGGTGAATTTGAAATCATGATACAGTATATTTCTAAGGTAATGGTATATTTCTAAGGTAATGGTAAGTTGGTAACAAACCATTAGTGCATTTCAACTATTCAGTAAGAAGTATGTTAAATTAACTTACCAAACTACATGGTTCAACAACCTCTGGCATAGAAAATGCAGTTTAAACTGAGTTTGAACACCCATATTCTCTAGAGCTGACTGGAGCAGTATGGAATTCATCACAGTTGCCATCACACTGGTAACACAATTGGAAAGTCACGGCTTATTTAGCTTAAACACAGCTGGAAAAATCATATAAACCATTTACCAGTTGGTATAAGAATCAAATTACTAGATGGCTGATAATACATCTTTTATGAGCTAAGATATGCAAAACAAAAACAATTATGTGCATGTAGGGGTCATTGCTTAGTGGGATGGAAAACCTCAAGCATCCACTTATGTGCAAAACCAATGCTTAAAAGGTTAAACCTCAGGTAAGAGTCTGAACCCTTGCATAGATCAACATGAGGCAAAGGGGACAACGAATGTGCATTTTCATTATACGCATCAAAATTTCAGTCCAAACTCAATGAAAATTTGAAACAAAAAGTTAAGAACCCAACCCAAGAAGAATAATCTATACAAGCATAAGGACAAGGCAATTTCAAAATTGAAATTAGAAAGAATTAAGTACCCTTCTTGAGTGACTCTCAACCTGATATCAAAAACATGGATTTTCCATAAGAGGCAAAATGAAGCTTAATGGCATGAAAATCAAGATATTGGCAGGAATATAGAGAAGAAACCAGACTCTCCCAACAAAACACCAAATCAACTTATCAAAACCCTGTCCAATTATTTGAGACCAACTACATACATAACTAAGGTTTCACTCTAATTCGTTGCCAAAAGTATCCTTATACACTAACACCAAGAAAAAAACTACATATTTTTAAAAGGTCTGAAAAGTTTTATATAAGTAGTTTTGGATATGATTGAGATAAAAGAAAACTATGTTACATGGACTATTCTAAAAACCAGAATACCCATGTCAATACAACACGAGTGAGGGTGTAGGTGTCGGACATATCAGTTTGGTGGAAATTGAACCAAAATGTTCTACAAATAGGCGTCAATGTCGTGTCCTCTTAAGAAGCGTTCTAAGAGTTTCCATGTAACATAGCAACAAAAAAACTAAGACCCATCCACAGACAAAACAAGGCGACGAGATAAGAAATAGGGAGAAGACAAAGGTCAGCCATATGATATTATCCTTAAAAAGACACTAAAAAAGTAGTATGCCTGGTAAGGACTAGTATATTATATTATCCTTAAAAAGACTAAGAAAGTAGTATGCCTGGTGATGACTAGTATATTATTATAACACACACTTAGTTATATAAAAGGATGATATTTTCAAGCGCTTGATATCTCATGCTATCATGCACCTTCCATAATTTTCCTTTACTCTTCTAAAAACGAAGTAACAATGAATTTGAGCAAAAATAAATGCATCAAATCCCATAAGTGTAACAATTTATTCAGATTTTATTTTTTATTTTTTATTTTTGATAAGTTACAAAATTTTAAAGCATCAAGCACAACAAATATTAAGAGCATGATTCCATTATACACATCATCTTCACAGAAGTGACTTATATTAGGTTGTTTACTGTAAGAAAGGAAATTTCATACCTTGCTAGGGTTAGGGTTCGTAATAATGGTGGAGGCGAGAAATCAACAAAGAGTATGAAATCAATTAATGGATTGAAGAGGGGGGAAGAACTGGTGAGCAATTATCCGAATAACACGTGGCAGAACTCTCGGGGTCCTAGCGTAGTCGCTAGTGTCCAAGAGCCGTGTCAGGTGTTTGGGGATATCGAATGAATCCAAGTTAGGCTTAGGGGTCCAAGTGTAGTCACAAGTGTCTCAAGCCAAAACTCGATTCGGTGTCGCTCGTACCTCCAGAGAATCCTTCAAGCTCCTTTGCTTCTAGAGAGAGAATCCTCCAAATGGGCAAAGCTCCAAAAGTCCAAGAGTCTCCAAGAAGTCCCTTCTCTTTGTCAAGTGAAGGGGTATTTATAGAGTTTCTGGCTAGGGTTATGTGACTTCTTGGGGAAATTTCAGAAATACCCTTAGTAATAGGAAAATTTCTAGAATACCCCTAGTTACCCGAGTAATGCCCATTTCGTCCAATTCTTCTAGCCACCAATCCAATCTCTCAATCAATTCCCAAATATAAGTTGCTCCATGAGCCTTCTGCCTTGGGACTTGTGATGACACCTCTCCAGTTCATTTAATTCATTAGGTTAATATAAACCCTAATTTTATATATGGGCTCACATTTGCCCCCTGCACGTGAGTCACGTCTTGATTGAGTCGCGTGCACAATACTTCAAGTTATTTAATCCTGCTTTATTTTCTGCATAATTCTCCGAGGTTCAATATTTGCAAGCTTCAAAGGATGAAGTCCTTTAGGAGAGGGAACCTCTTTGGAGCCGAACCCTTAAGGGTTGGTCCCTAGGAGGGCTCTCTTAGAGTTCCTTGTGCAATCTTTTGTCAAGTCTATCCGAATCTTGTTCCATCTCCTTTCTTCCTTAATTTCTAGAAATCGGAGTCTTTCCTTCATATGTCACTTTACAGCATTTGTGAAAATAACTTACTTTTGGGAGATCCTTTAGAGCCTTAAGATTCCATAGTCCATCTTTGGAATCCAAGCTTTGGGAATTCTCAAAGACGCAGCTATCATCCTTCTTTAATTTGATACGTCATAGCTTTAGCTCATGGCCCTTTGTAGTCTTTTATTTCCTGTTTCAGAAACTCAAGTTATATTTCGGTTATCATAATAAAGTTTCTTTCTTATGCAACATTGATCAATCGTCTTTCACTTGACGATAATGTGCATAAAAATAAAATCATGAAATCTAAAGAAAATTCTCGGGATTGAGGGCATGTGGTCATCGCCTCATCACTTTTGAAGAAAAAGTGTAACTTTTTCGAGTCGAGGGCTGATTGATCAGGTGCCTCATTACTTTTACGGTTGGAAAGTGTAACTATCAGGTTGCTTTTAAAGTTTGAAAGTGCAACTGTCGCTTTTGAAGTTTGAAAGCGTAACTGTTGCTTTCGAAGTTTAAAAATGTAAACTTTTTTTTTTTTTTTTTTTAGTCGAGGGCTGATTGATAAGGTGCCTCAATACTTTTAAAGTTGAAAGCATAACTTTTTTCGGGTCAAAACATAAGTGAATGTTTGAAATATTTTCTTAATAATTTTTTTTACTTTTAACGAAAAGCATAACGTCTTAAATAAAAATTTGTTATTTCAATCATGCTTTTGACGGATAAAGCATAACGTTCACCACTTTTAAAGATAAAGTGTAACTTGTCGGGTTCGAGGACTTAGTCAAGTCGGGGTGCCTCAATCACTTTTAGAGATAAAGTGTGACTTTTCGGGTTCGAGGACTTGGTCAAGTCGGGGTGCCTCGATCACTTTTAGATATAAAATGTAACTTGTCGGGTTCGAGGACTTGGTCAAGTCGGGGTGCCTCAATCACTTTTAGAGATAAAGTGTAACTATCTAGTTGAGGGCTGATAGTCAAGATGCCTCATCACTTTTGAAGGAAAAGTGTAGCTTTTGGGTACCTCGTCACTTGAGTCGTCCAATGTCTTAGCAAGTGTATTCCACGAGGACTTAAAATTGGGTGCCTCGTCACTTATGTCGTCCAATTTCTTGGTAAGTGTATTCTACGAGGACTTGAAATCGAGTGCCTCGTCACTTGTGTCGTCCAATTTCTTGGCAAGTGTATTCTACGAGGACTTGAAATCGAGTGCCTCGTCACTTGTGTCGTCCAATTTCTTGGCAAGTGTATTCTACGAGGACTTGGCCACCGATTAAAGTGGACCACCATCTTGGGTGGATTTTTAATTCATCAATTCTTATGCCTCCTCCATTGGTCATCCAATTGCTTGGCAAGGGATATTCTCGAGGACTTTACCCACCATTTTCCTTAGTTTTAATCATCTTAGGAGGGGTTCTTCTTCTTTTGCTTATTTCTTCTGTTCTTGTCCTCGTTTTGTTCAGTAGTTAATCTTATGTCAAGAAAGGAATTCCATCGGCATAAGTTTGAAGAGTTGAACCCTTAGGGGATTTTTGAGCTCAAGCATCCTTCATGCTCTCTTGTGGAGCTGCTTCTTGGTCATTTTCAATATTGAGTTTGTCAACCCCTTCGCCTGAATCATCCTCCCAAGGGGAGACCATTTGAAAGGGGTCTATTGAACTCGTTTGCCAACTCTAGAGGATGCTCTAACGAAAAGATTTCATCATGAGTATTGTTCGGTAACCCTTGATTTTAAAAGTAAGAATTATGGAGTCAATCTTGCCCCCAGTTTTCTTTACTTTAAGAAATCGAAGGTAAAGAAAACTTCTTGAAATATTCTTGAATTATGTCGTCCATGAAGGTGCATTTCTCCTCCACAAGGTATTCTTGGCACAAAAGATATTGTCGTTGTAGTACATCCACTTCTTTCTTCATTTCAGGTCAATAATACCTTTGGCACTGCAACCCCCACTATCTGTCAATCCACAGTTTCTTTATGCACCTGGTTCTTATGAGAGGGAACCCCTATGGGAGCTCTCTTAGGATGCCTCCAATCCACAGTTTCTTCATGCACCTGGTCCTTAAGAGAGGGAGCCCCTAAGGGAGCTCTCCTAGGATGCCTTCAATCCACAATTTCTTTTTGCACCTGGTCCTTAAGAGAGGGAGCCCCTAAGGGAGCTCTCCTAGGATGCATGCCTTCAATCCACAGTTTTTTCATGCACCTAGTCCTTAAGAGAGGGAACCCCTAAGGGAGCTCTCTTAGGATACCCTGATGTACATTTGTGTCGTGTAAAACTTGTTGACTTGGTCGTCGAGCGTGACTCGTTGTAAGGTATTATTCGTGGTCGATGAAACTCTAATCATAGTTCCATTAGTCTTGACCAGACTGTCGTGTGTCCCAAAATCCATCAATTCCATTAGAATAGCAACATCACCCGAGGGCTCCTCCAATAGTCCTTGGAATCCGACAACAATGACCCGCCGAAAAAGTTCAAATCTCTTAAAAGAGTAGTAACCATAGGGTTCGGCCACGTAATCCCTTGTAGACCATTGAATTGCCATGGACCAAGCATGATGGCGATGTAGCTGTAGTCGATTCTGCCACCACAATTCCAAAACGAGACTCCATTAAGGCGCTATTATGATCACCACGGGTTGTTTTTGTTGAGCATGTTTTGTCATTCCAAGAAATAACACTAAAGTCATACCCTGCAGAACTCTCCCTAACAGCCTTAATATGTATGACGGGCACATTGCAAGGAACATTGTTGGGCTTCCTTATTGAAAAAAGGAAATATAGCAATCTAGGACAAGAGGGTTCGGAGGTCAAGACCGTAATAATCTGCAGCTCCTTAAAATTGCTCTCCCTTCATTGTCTTACTGTCGTAGAGCCGCCACTATCAAATCACCTACCGTCGATACCGTCACGTAGGATTCGATCAAGTATGCCATGGAGGATTCAGAAGTAAAGGAGGACTCGAGCCAAGGAGGATTCGGCTGAGCCCATATGCAGACACCGAAACACCAAGGCGGAGCACCAGGCTGGTCACCGGTTAGGCTGGCTTAACTTTGTCGTTGGCGGCGGCGGTTTTGGACCCATTAGAAGATGTTAGCATCGCCGACGAAACCAAATTTCTCCGAAGCTTATGTATCCTGACAGTTTCATCTTTAGGAGGATTAACCATTCCACCGTTGAAAATGGACTCTAGTATCAGGATTTGCTCCGGTTTTGGCGTCCACATTGATCTAATTGGTTCATTGTTATTTCTCTCGGAACCAGAATTAGAACCAGAACGGCCGTAGTTTGGGCTGTTTGGAGGGTCTTGACTCTTGGGCTTAATCATCATCTTCCGTGGCTCTTTCTCCTTCCCAACAATCTCTTGACTGGTCAATCCCTATTTTCTCGGTTAATTTCATCAGACATGGATCTTGAAAGTTTTCGCTCACTGTCAAGGCGTCAATTTCTCCGCTGGCAAGCACTACATCAGTTCATCATAATGGTGACCAGTCACCAGTTTCAATTCCTGCCATATATTATGCAAGTATACAATATATTATATACTTTTATAATATATTATTTAAGTATATAATATGCTTAGTTGCTTGCAAGTCCAGTAATATACATATATTATATAAGTGTATATCATGTGTAAACTAGATTTAACACATTAGGCTTCGGGGGTCGAATCGTGCATGCAAGGCCGGTTTTAATTTTTTAATTTTTTAATTTTATTATTATCATTATTTTGCATGTAAACATGGTCACTTTAAACGAGTTAAGTATAAATTAGTGAATGTTTGGGTCCAAGTGGCCTTGAAATGGAGAGATATCATCACAAATACACGTACAAAATATATAATGCAAGTTAAATCATTTGGATCACCTTTAAACCATTACTTTATCATTTCTTACTATTTTTATGTCCATGCTCCTTTTTTATACCTTAATGTGCACATGCACTGACCTGTATATGTATGAGTCATATATAGAAAGTAACGTATTTTGGAAAGTATTTAGTGCATGTAATAACAAAATGAAAGGAAATCCTAATGTTTTAAGGAAAGGAAATCCTAACGATTAATTAACACTTAAAGGGAATAAATATTTATGCTTTTTTTTTATAAATAAAATAAATAAATAAAGCATAATAGTACCCAGGGATCATTGCTTTAAACAATATTTTAACTGTTGAGTGCCCATGTATAATGAGTGTATATTAGGCTTCGGAGTGAGCAAAGCCGAACCCTGCAAGGTTTTACGCTTTTTTGCTTTGTTTTCATTGACTCCACCCACCTTCAGCAGGTAAGGTTCACCATATAGTGCCTATTACTTCCCCAAATCCTAGGTGGCCTTTAAGAAATATACATAATGATTTATACATATATATCTGTTTTAGATCATCAATAAAAATTTTAATGCACATGCGTTAATTTTGCACATATGAAAAACTCAATAAATTTTAAAAAAATGATATAGTGTACTTCCCTTGATACAAGAAGTAGAAGTTATCGAGTCCATCTTGCCCCTAGTTTTCTTTACTTTGAGAAATCGAAAAAAGTAAAGAAAACTTGTTGAAAATATGTGGGCTTCCGACTCTAGTCGCTTGAATCGCTGAGATTTTTTCCAAGTCTTGTTTTCGATGACTTCTATCGGTGAGACCTCCTTAACTCCGATCTTTAGTGGCTACCCTCGGTGAGATCTGATCCTATTGGTTGTTCTCCCACTTCTAATCGTAGGTATACTCTTCACGAATCTTACACCTCCCCAGCGGAGTCGCCAAAAGAATGTAAGCAAGGAAATTTCGTACCTTGCTAGGATTAGGGTTCGTAATAATGGTGGAGGCGATAAATCAACAAAGAGTATGAAATCAATTAACGGATTGAAGAGGGGGGAAGAACTGGTGAGCAATTATCCGAATAACACGTGGCAGAACTCTCGGGGTCCTAGCGTAGTCGCTAGTGTCCAAGAGCCGTGTCAGGTGTTTGGGGATATCGAATGAATCCAAGTTAGGCTTAGGGGTCCAATTGTAGTCACAAGTGTCCTAAGCCAAAACTCGATTCGGTGTCGCTCGTACCTCCAGAGAATCCTTCAAGCTCATTTACTTCTAGAGAGAGAATCCTCCAAATGGGCAAAGCTCCAAAAGTCCAAGAGTCTCCAAGAAGTCCCTTCTCTTTGTCAAGTGAAGGGGTATTTATAGAGTTTCTGGCTAGGGTTATGTGACTTCTTGGGGAAATTTCAGAAATACCCTTAGTAATAGGAAAATTTCTAGAATACCCCTAGTTACCCGAGTAATGCCCATTTCGTCCAATTCTTCTAGCCACCAATCCAATCTCTCAATCAATTCCCAAATATAAGTTGCTCCACGAGCCTTCTGCCTTGGGACTTGTGATGACACCTCTCCAGTTAATTTAATTCATTAGGTTAATATAAACCCTAATTTTATATATGGGCTCACATTTACTACTATGGAAAGAGGATATACAAAGCAGGGGAAAATAATTGTGTTACCCAATCTGATATGCAGTACATCTATCCAAACCAATTGTTGTTACCCACGTATCTCCACAAAAGAAATTACGACCTCCAACAACTACCGCCACCAAAGGCATGAAATAAGAATGTTTTACCTGTCAGAATCAGAAACTAGACAAAATGCAAATTTTGGAATGCCATCAACTTAAAAGGAATACCTCAACACCAACACGACAAGCCATTGAAACTTCTCTAGCAATCAGTATCGCCACCTATCAAATTAAGAGACAGCAACTCAGATTTTAGGATCCAGTATATACAAATGCCAAGAGTAGACAATTAATCTGTTTGCTATAGTGTACAAACCCCCCAACCCAAAAAGGAAAAAACCCACACATTTTTTTCTCCTTCCTGTTGCAACAAAGTGAACATGAATAATATATAATTGGAGTCTAGTTTCATGTAAGATAGTATTTCGTGAAACTAACATTTTCACTTGTGGAAATATCAATTTCCTATTATATAATATGCCATGACATGCAAAAAAATTGTATACTAGGAAACAAGAAATAGACAAACTCCATATAAATAAAAAATTCTAATCCTTAATTATTCCAAACTCAAAATTTAATCCAATACCAAACTCGAAATAATAAAATACTATCAACCTGTCTTCACCATCACTAATTAATAACTATAATTATTGAAATAACTGAAGTTTAATATCTTCAAGCTTGCTTTGTCCCCGAGTTTTTGCTAACAGATAGCCCAAGAGCTGCTAAACTTGATAACTCAATCTATAAAATATGATAAGAGAAATGAGCTGGACGACCCAATAAGCAATATATCTCACACAATATGCAAAGGAGTATTAAATATCATTTATTTATCACTGAAATCATGTAGTACAAAATAGTTTCTGAAATACTAACAGTTTGTCAAAACAGTTATCATTCGAGTACTAGCGATCAATTCAGTACATTGTTAACTACTAGCAATATAGATAGTGTGGACAAAAACAAAATAGATGACAGGACTAACTAGATAACATAGATAGTGTATAGAAAAAATGACACAGCCACTGGCTTAGCAAATGATACTCATAAGGGTAACTAACAGATGACAAGATTAATTTCAGAAATAGTCTTTTAGTTCGGAAATATTCTTTCATAAACACCAAACATATCATTATACAATAGTTATACTTTTAAGAGAAACGTACATGTATATTGTTTTTCAAAACATAAAATACAAAAGTTGTTATCAATCCACTTGCCTGAAAATAGTAGGTTAAGAATTATTGAAGCCTGAATGGAATTCCTACTAAACTTCCTTAGTCGGATCAAATCACCCAAATGAAATACAATTTAGTTGTAACTAAAAGCTTGTGATATAAATTAATTCTGATTATTGCTCTTGTTCATGTTTTCTAACTTTTGAATATATACCTCTCTTAAAAAAACAAACTTATTCATATTTTGTTTAAATTAAAGGATCAAAAACGTTACCATTGTATTAGAAAAGGTGAGGGATTAGAAAAAGGTGACTCACAGATTGATGCTGCTGTAGTCTTCATCTTGGTGGTACCCTTTGACTTGTTCACAATTTCATCTTATGATATGCATAGTTTCTTCAATCCTCCTGAAGGTTTCACAAGACATTATGCTGTAACAGACTTACTAACTAAAACTCAAAGCAATGAAGATAAATTGATTTTTCACATTTTCAAAACCAAAACAGAATGTAACTGAAATCTTAGAAATTAAATCACATAACATCAAAATGCTTAGAAAGGTAGCGTAAAGCAATGTACAGCCAGATAATAGATGATAAACTGACCAAGAGGGGCTTAACATCCCGACCGTTGCCACGAAAGTGCAGCCCCTCATGTCCGCCTGCCTTTTATTCTCTGGGCTTGATCCTAACATAAATGCTTAGGAATTTTATATATACTGCAACCTTTTTTTCATGCACAAGGAAAGGGTTGTTCATCTCGCAGCATAAGACTATTAATAGTAGACATGATCTTATTACAAACAGCCTTTTCAGAAAAAAATAATTGCATAATAACACTGAAAAAATTTCAACTTATATAATCATACTGCTCAACGACTAGTATAAATACATACTCGAGTAATGGTAAGTTTCAAGACCATGTGCTACAGGTACTGCTGGTTCCTTGTTCATCACTTCACATATATCTGCATTATGCAACTCAAGATAGCTAGAAAACTGAATATAAGCTAACAAACTAAGGCCACTTTCAAATGCAGCGCTCACAACAGTCATCTTCCCCTGAAGCTAAGCCCATTATGCATATAGAGAGACCCTTCATCCAACTTGGAATCAAGTTATAGACCCAAGTTATAGACCACAAGGTAATGAAATGACAATCGGCATATGAAAGCTGCTTTGATTAATATTCTGTTATGATTTGTGAGTGTTCCTGGCTAGATATTTACTAAACCATATTTACTCTTTCTTCTCCAAAGGTGGTAAATAGTTATATAACTTAAACACTTGTGTTGGTTTAAGTTGTGATCAACCTGCTGCTGCCTGATATCAGTAACTTTTCTGTT
Organism: Hedera helix; assembly: GCA_947179155.2. Lineage (NCBI taxonomy): Eukaryota > Viridiplantae > Streptophyta > Magnoliopsida > Apiales > Araliaceae > Hedera > Hedera helix. The sequence continues at coordinate 45,382,359 of OX359280.1, forward strand.
AGATTGCGACAACAGTCAAGGCCAGTTTAAAATTCGCATCATAAATGTGTTGAGCATGACGAGACAAGCTGAAAGCTTAAAACAATGGTCATAGTTGAAGAGAACATAACAAGATAGCAAAGCAGATAATTTACCAGAAACCGTCATAATGTCTCTCAATGTAGGAGACATCCAATGCTGTGACAGCAATGGGAGCACCACTCTTACGAGCAACTTCACATGGTTTCACAATTGTCTCATGCTTTGTATCTCGTCTCATATGGGCATCAAATGAAGAGATAAAATAGTTACTTAAGTAAGAAACACCATGCATGCATTTCAACAATTCGGAGAACTCTTGGAACAGAACAAATATAAGAACTGGGGTTGTAACTAAATTAACGCTAAATCCTGCATTCTTGAATAGATAAAATTCCACCAGAGTTGTAGCCTTTTTAAATAATTATCACCTCTTGATAGTGTGCGGTAAAAGAGACTTGTATCATATCCTTTTCAAAACTTTTAACTGCTGTATTGACAGCTACTATTAGACAACCAACATAAGGCATAAGCAGCAGAAACCTGAAATCCCTAGTTATTGTTAAGTATATTTATCAAAGATCATTGAAGGAAACAGAAATGGAGAATATAGTAGCTAAAGATTATAATTAATATCAATCAATGATTCAGTTTCTTTACAAACATTTAAAACTTCTAAACAACAGGAAGCTTGAGAGTTAACTGCATTTGACACAAACCAATAATCTTTTGAAAAGGAATTGTATACAAATTTCTGACCTAATATGAAAGCATTGTATGTTGGGCATATGTAAGAACAATAACCGTCCCTTTTGTCCCATCCTTAACTGCTACTGATAGAAAATTCATATTTACCCGACACAGTTTAGCTCTACAAATACATTTGCAAAATACATACTTGAGATTGGACTATTTGTATTAATTTAAAACTATTTCGGATTTTTTTATCCCATGATGAGGGATTATTAATCCTTTCATGTTGGACTATTAGTCCCATAAAACTATTTAACAGCTTAAAATGAGGGGGATTATTAATCCCAAATTCATCATGGGATTATATAATCCCTCATAAATAGTCTTAAGAATGATAAAAAATAGTCCAAGGACTATTTAAAGGACTATTAATCCCTTATCATGGGATAAATATAGTCCGAAATAGTGTTAAATTAATACAAATAATCCAATCCCAAGTATAATTTTTGTAAACAATCATAGCCTAGGAGTTTAGCCATTGAACTATTTACAATTCCTGAACTATTTTCGAAATAAACAAACAATGTATTTCATTTGAGAAGTTTTAGTGAAGTATCAAACCATGTATGATATGATAACAGAGCCTAACTAATAAAAATGTGTCCCTGAACCGTAGTGAAGAATAATCCAAATAAATTCTACTTAGCCTCCATCAAAGCTACAATTAAAGCAAGACTGGTTCTATATACGAGATCTAACCAGGTTCTCTTCCATAAAAATGTAGTAAAAACTAGAGCAAATTCATCCAGCCTACCTGTAGAATCCACAAAGTGGATCACTTACAAATGCGGGTCACTGCACCAGCCCCGTCACTCCTCTGTATCCCTGTTGAGCAATCAGATACACCCCACTTAAAAAATGTATTCAAACAGAAGTACCTCCTAAACAAATGCATGCAAAATCAATATTCAGAGAGAGATATATATAGAGAGAGATGATAAACCTACTTGTGAACTTCTTTGTCACCTCTCCTCTTAGTCATCTGCCATGTTAGTCCATTAGTGGCATTGGTATTATAAGATGGCTAGGAAGTCCAAAACTTAATCTATGATATATATGGACACTGTTTCAACAAATGCATCTTAAACCGTTGAAATAATAATTTTAATAGATGAGATGGAGTCACACCCGCTATCTAAGATAATGGGTATGACAAAAAAAAAATATTCTTAGTCCACCCGCTATCTAATTAAAAAAAAACAAAACAAAAAATCACTCCACCCGCTAACTAAGTTAACGGGTTGGAGGATTTTTTTTTTTTTCATGTTAAAGTTAGCTTTTAAAAATTAAAAAAAAAAAATATCACTCCACCCGCTAACTAAGTTAACGGGTTGGAGGATTTTATTTTTTAATTTTATTTTCATGTTAAAGTTAGCTTTTTTTATAAAAAAAAATAAAAAAAAAAAAAAATCATTCCACCGGCTAACTAAGTTAACGGGTTGGAGATTTTTTTTATTTTTTTTTCATGTTAAAGTTAGCTTTTTAAATAAAAAAATTCACTCAACCCACTAACTATGTTAACAGGTAGGACAAAAAAAAAATCTCAATCCACCAGCGATCTTAGATGACAGGTGGAAAATGAAAAATAAAATAAAATTATATACACTACCCGTCATCTAAGATAGAGGGTAGTGATCAATTTTATTATTATTTTCTTATATCATCTCTAATGGATAAGAAAAACAAATTAAAAAAAAAATTTACACTACCCGCCATCTAAGATAGCGGGTAGTGTAATTTTTTTTTTTCCTTATCACTTTGGAAAGGATATAAAAAAAAAAAATCACTCCACCTACTAACTAAGTTAACGGGTTGGAGGAATTTTTGTTGTTGTTGTTAAAGTTAGTTTTTAAAAAAAAACAAAAAATCATTATACCCGCTAACTAAGTTAACGGGTTAGAGGATTTTTCTTTCCATGTTAAAGTTAGCTTTAAAAAAAAAAAAAAAATCACTTCACCCGCTAACTAAGTTAACGGGTTGGAGGACTTTTTTTTTTTTTTTTTTTCATGTTAAAGTTAGCTTTTTTTAAAAGAAAAAAAAATCACTCTACCCGCTAACTAAGTTAATGGGTTGGAGGTTTTTTTTTTTTTTAAACTTAGCTTTAAAAAAAAAAAAAAAATCACTCCACCCGCTAATTAAGTTAACGGGTTGGAGGATTTTTTTTTATTTTATTTTTTATGTTAAAGTTAGCTTTTTTTAAAAAAAAAAATTCGAAATTTCTTTATTTATTTATTTTTTGCATGTTAAAGTTGGTTTTTAAAAGAAAAGAAAAATAGTTTCTCTCCACCTGCTAATTAAGTTAACGGGTTGGAGGAGAATATTTTTTATTTTTTTATTTTTTTTATGCAAGTTATAGTCGGGTAGTGTATGTATAGATTTTTTTTTTTTTTTTTTGGAGAGTATGTATAGAGAAAAAAATAAATAAATAAAATTATCACTACCCGCCATCTTAGATGACGGGTAGTGTTAATTTTATTTTTATTTTTTTCCTTATCCGTTTGGAGAGTATATATATATATATATATATATATATATATATATATATATATATATATATATATATATATATATATATATTATCACTACCCGCTATATTAGATGACAGGTAGTAATCAAATTTTATTTTTTTATTTTTTTATATCCTCTCCAAAGTGATAAGAAAAAAAAATATTTTACACTACCCGTTATCTTAGATGGTGGGTAGTGTAAAATTATTATTTTTTAATTTTTTTTTCTCATCCGTTGGAGATGATATATATATATATATAAAATGATCACTACTTGCTATCTTAGATGACGGGTATTGTATATAATTTTATTTTATTTTTCATTTTCCACCCGTCATCTAAGATAACAGGTGGATTGAGAATTTATTTATTTTTGTCCTACCTGTTATCTTAGATAGCGAGTGGGACTCCATCTCATCCATTAAAATTATTATTTCAACGGTTCAAGATGCATTTGCTGAAATAGTGTCCATAGTAAACGCTTATTATGGATCATTCCCCATATATATATATATTGGGTTTTGGACATCCTTGTTTAAAGAAACAGTAACCAAAGAGACAGAGTAATATAATCATAATCATTTTCACGAAAATTTAGCGTGCGTGCCAATTAATGACTTTTAACTGTAAATTTACCTATACTTACAAACAAATGCTCAGTTTTTAACATGGAATGTATAAAAATCTAAATTGTATCAATTTGAAATTAAAATTAACATCTCTTTTCAAACAACATTTTAGTAAAACTAACTTGGTATCCATATAATTCTAATTAAATGATATACACTTAAGATATTGACCTTTTGCTTTAGAATCTGAGCGGTGAAGAACTCAATTTAAAAATTGAAAACCTAACGGATATGATGGTCAGAGGTTACAACAGAGGTGAAAACCCAAATTTTAGGGCAAAAAAATTTACAAGAAAGGAACTAGATATTAACCCAAATTGGAGGTAATGGAGGACAATAATAAAGAATGAGGAGGAGAGAATGCCGCCACCTATGTCACCACCACTTCAAAAAAATAATTAAGGTTATGGCAAGAGGAATAGAGATAGGGTAAACAGAGATGAGAGATAGAGTTAAGAGGGATAGTATGTGATGGAGAGGTGTTGGTAGCCTCTATTAGACGTAGAAGAACGTCGCCGCTGGTGGTAGAAGCAGGGTGATGAGTAGGTTTTATACCTATGACTCGGATATGTTTAGGCTTATTATTTGGTTATCTTTAAATCTTTTTAGTGCATTTTATTCGCATTTATGCTTATTTTCTGCAGCAAGGTGAAAAATGGGCAAAACAGGCATGTTTGGGGCTTAAATGACAATTTTATAATTTCTGGAAAAAGGGGCCAGAGCTGGCAGCGCTGGAATAGTACTAAGGTGAGAGCTAGCAGCGCTGAGTCACAGATTTTGTCGGGCAGTTTCGCGATTTAATGAAGATTCTGGTTTCCTAATCAAGTTTGGACGCTGAAAACCCTACTTAGGGATGACTAGTATATATATGGAGGCGTGGGCTGTACAAAGAACCAGACAGAAGATAAGAGGGAGCCTCCATTCACGTGAATTGAATAGCATCAGAAGATTAAGATTGAAGAATAAGAGAGCCTATAGAGTTTTATTCTTCTCATCTCCTTATCTCCTTATCTTGAACTTTTGAATGTTAATTTTATCTACGATGATAGTTTTCTATTTGGCTATGATGAACTAAACGTTCAATTAGGATTTCAATGGAATCTTTTGATTTATGATAATTAATTCATGCTTATTTTCAGTTATTGATTCTATTTGAGTTGTTTATTATGCCTCGTGCTTGATTTATTAATTGTGTGCGCAGCAGTTAATTTGATATCTTAGATGGAATTGGGAAATTAATCTAAGATTTGATCTGGGTATAATAACATATGAACTTGTTGATTCTTTTTACGAGAATAACATAATAGTGCATATGATGAAAATATTTATGTGCCATATGTAATGTGGTGGAGAGTTTGTTCTTAACGAGTCTAGTTCAAGTTTATATTGCGCGAATAGTAGCAAGGTAATTGGATTAGATCTTTTTATTAATTATTGAACAAAGTTAATAAATAGATGGACAATCTACGTTAACAACTCATGAGAATCAATCAATTGGAAATAGGATGAAGAGATTATTGTAATCAATTGGGGAAGTTGTAATCCTAGTCTTTTAAATATCTGATAATTAGTTCTTAATAACTAGCTTCCAACTTATTATTTTCATAATTAAAATTGGTGACCGTTTAAATTAGATTAATTTGTTATTTGCGTGATAATCAGAATAATTGTTATCCATTCCCTGTGGGTTCGACATCCTTTTTACTTCTATATTATTTGATTGACCGTGTATACTTACGCGAATTGACCATATATAAATCGGACAATAAATTTTTTGCGCCGTTGCAGGGGAACAGTTCTAATAATTATTTTATTATTAGTTTTTCTCAAGTTAGTTTTAATTTAAGCGTTTAATTTTCAGTTTTCCTTTGCTTTTGCAGTCTTTCTTCTGTTCGATATAGTTCGTGCTCTTGCAAGGGAGTGATCTTAGTATCACATGTGCACTAAGTGTTGGCCTGTCTATCTTGGTTTACACATATTACGTAGACACCGAAGCTAAAATATTCCGCTAACGTATGTAAAACTACGTTTCCCCGGAGTTAATGCACACGAGATCCAAAGGTCAGGAATTGGTTCCATACGAGGACGAGATTGAGCGAAGGTTTCGAAGGATTCACAACTTTATTCACGAGACGGTGCAGAACCAAGAAAGAATGGCAGAAAAGGATCAGAAATCATTACGGGAATACGTTATGCCGTAGGTTACAAAAATTCAAACTAGCATCACAAGGCCGGCCATCACAACAGCTAGTTTTGAGATCAAACCCAGAACTACTCAGATGATCCAAAACCCAGTTTAGTTCGGGGGTTTACCAAACGATGATCATAACGACCATATTGTCAGCTTCTTCGAGATATACGACACTTTTAAATATAATGGGGTGACGGAAGATGCTATTAGACTGAGGTTTTTCCCATTCACCTTGAGAGATAAAACCAAGAGCTGGTTACACTCAATGCCTCTGGGGTCCATCACAACGTGGAACGATTTGGCGCAAAAGTTCCGGGCCAAATTCTTTCCACCGGCAAAAACAACGAAGATGCGGAATGATATCACTTCTTTCGTTCAGCATAACTCCGAGTCACTGTACGAAGCTTGGGAGAGGTTTAAAGATCTATTAAGGAGATGTCCCCATCACGGGATTCCCAAGTGGTTACAAGTGCAGACCTTCTATAATGGTCTGTTCAGTCAAGTAAAGACAAGCATAGATGCAGCTGCATGTGGAGAATTGATGGGCAAGAACTACGAGGAAGCTTATAATCTACTTCAGAATATGGCTGCTAACAATTATCAATGGCCAACGGCAAGGATGCATCAACCAAGAGCATCCGAAATTCATGAAGTTAGCCCAATTACAGCCTTGGCGGCATAAGTGGCTACTTTGACAAAAAGGTTTGATGCAATACAGCCCATTCAGAATGTGGCCATGGTTTGTGAACTTTGTGCAGGTGATCACTCAGCAGATCAATGTGCAATTAGTACTGAATCCATTCAGTTTATTGGAAATTACAATAGACAGCAGCAGCAATATGGAAACAACTCTAATACCTACAATCCGGGGTGGAGGAATCATCCAAACTTTTATTGGAGGGATAATTAAGCACAGAATCAGGCTCTAAGGTAAGCCAATCCACCCAGATTCCAAAATCAACCCCCTCCTCAGGCAGAAAAACAGAATAATTTGGAGAAAGTATTGGTAAAATTTATGGTGGATACTGAATCAATGATGCAGGCACAAGACAAGATTGTGTCACAGATGGATATGAATATTAAGAGTCAGTCAGTGGCCATACAAAATTTAGAAAATCAGATGGAACAATTTGCCAACGCTTTGAACAATCGGCCCTAATGAGCCTTACCTAGTGATACGGAGTTGAATCCACGAAGAGATATAAGGGATCATTGCAAAGCAATCACTTTGAGGAGTGGAAAGGAGTTGGAACAACCTAAAGCAAAGGAAGAAGTAAAGCAATCACATGAGGACACTAATATGGATAGAGATTTAGTCAAGGAGGATAGTTCGGAAGGTGATAAAAAGGAATTCATGAAGAAGAGTTCTGACAAGGATAAACCAAGCCCGTACGCTCCACCGGTTCCCTTTCCCCAAAGACTTCAAAAGGAAAGGGAGGATAAGCAATTTGCGAAGTTTCTAGAGGTGTTTAAGAAGCTTCAAATCAACATACCATTCGCATAGGCATAAGCTCAAATGCCAAGTTATGTGAAATTCATGAAGGAGATTCTATCAAAGAAAAGAAAGCTTGAGGACTTTGAAACAGTTGCACTCATGGAGGAGTGTAGTGCAATTTTACAGAAAAAGCTACCACCTAAACTCAGAGATCCGGGTAGCTTTACAATACCATGCACTATTGGAGACAAATTCTTTGGAAGAGCTTTGTGCGATTTTGGGGCGAGTATCAACTTGATGCCCTTATCAATCTACCAACAGTTGGGTCTGAAGGAAGTTAAGCTAACTAATGTTACTCTACAACTAATAGATCATTCATTGACTTACCCGAAGGGAATAGTGGAGGACATCTTGGTAAAGGTCGACAAGACCATGTTTCCTGCAGATTTCATAGTGTTGGATTATGAAGAAGACAAAGAAATTCCAATCATCCTTGGGCGGCCATTTTTGGCTACGGGTAGAACGCTGATAGATGTGCAGAAAGGAGAATTGACTATGAGGGTACACAACCAAGAAGTAACATTCAGCGTATTCAAAGCCATCAAGTTCCCAAAGGAGGTTGAGGAATGCTTTACGATTGATTGGTTAGAGGTGGCTGTGGATGAGGTTTCTGAAGACAGCTTATACGAGGATCCACTTGAGAAGGCATTGACTAATCCAAACGCAACATATTTTCCCAATTGTTTTGAATATTTGAAGTTTTTGAATACAGCCTCACTGTACTTCCAAGTTGCAAGGATGTATGAGTCATTAGATCTGGAAGAAAAGCCAATCAACCGAGCGAAGACATCATTAGAGGAGCCACCAGTTTTGGAGTTGAAGCAGTTACCAAATCATTTGAGGTACTATTATTTGGGTGAGTCTTCTACTCTACCGGTCATTATTTCTGCATCACTCAACGAGTCACAAGAAGATAAATTACTGAGAGTACTGCGGGAATTCAAGACCGCAATTGGTTGGTCCATAACAGATGTAAAGGGAATAAGTCCGTCATTTTGTATGCATAAAATTCTGCTAGAGGATAATGCAAAATCGGTAATAGAACAGCAAAGACGGCTAAATCCAATCATGAAGGAAGTTGTGAAAAAGGAAATCATAAAGTGGTTGGATGCGGGCATCATTTACCCCATATCGGACAACTTATGGGTGAGTCTGGTGCAATGCGTACCAAAGAAGGGTGGCATGACTGTGGTATCTAACAAAAACAATGAGTTAATCCCGATGAGGACGGTGACTGGTTGGCGGGTATGTATGGACTACCGAAAATTGAATAAGGCAACTCGCAAGGATCACTTTCCTTTACCATTCATTGATCAGATGTTAGATAGACTGGCGGGCAATCAATTCTATTGCTTATTGGATGGGTATTCGGGGTATAACCAAATCGCCATCGCCCCCGAGGATCAAGACAAGACAACATTCACACGCCCCTATAGTACTTTCGCATTTAGGAGGATGTCTTTTGGGCTTTGTAATGCACCAACTACATTCCAAAGATGTATGATGGCCATCTTTTCAGATATGATGGAGCAGAATTTGGAGGTGTTTATGGATGATTTCTCGGTTTTTGGTGATAGCTTTGATCTATGCCTTCAGAATTTGATTCGGGTGCTCAAAAGGTGTGTAGAAACCAATTTGGTCTTCAATTGGGAAAAATGTCACTTCATAGTGCAAGAAGGGATCATACTGGGGCATCGAGTCTCAGTAAATGGTATCGAAGTGGATAAGGCAAAGAACGAAACAATCGAAAACTTATCACCTCCAACATCTGTAAAAGGAATCCGCAGTTTCCTTAGTCATGCGGGATTCTACCGAAGATTTATTAAGGACTTCTCAAGGATAACAAAGCTGCTTTGCACTTTACTTGAGAAGGATGTGCCTTTTCGATTTGATGAAGAATGTTGTGAAGCTTTTAAGATCTTGAAGAAAAAGTTGATATCTGCTCCAGTAATGGTTGCACCAGATTGGAATCTTCCGTTTGAACTTATGTGTTACGCTAGCGACTTTGCAGTTAGCGCAGTTTTTAGGCCAACGCAAGGATAAGATATTTCATGCAATTTATTATGCTAGTAAAACTCTAACGGATGCACAGTTGAATTACACGACTACGAAGAATGAACTTTTGGACGTAGTCTTCTCTTTTGACAAGTTTCGAGCCTATCTAGTTAGAACAAAGGTGATAGTCTTCACTGATCATCCCGCCATCAAATATCTCATGTCGAAAATGGATGCCAAACCAATATTGATACGTTGGATCCTTCTGCTTCAGGAATTCGATCTAGAGATTAGAGATAGGAAAGAGACGGAATCAAGTAGCGGACCATCTATCTAGATTGAAATGTTCTCAACAACAACACGGAGATGCTGTGATGATCAATGAGTCCTTCCCAGATGAGCAATTATTCTATATCAAGCAAGAAGTACCATGGTATGCTTACTATGTGAATTACCTTGTGAGTCATGTCCTTCCTCTTGAAATAAACTACCAACAGAAAAAGAAGTTTTTGAACAATGTAAAGCAGTATTTGTGGGATGAACCCTTCCTATTTAAATAATGTGCTGATCAAATGATAAGGCGGTGTGTGCCCGAAGAAGAAAGTGAAGGAATTCTACAGCAATGTCATTCATCGGATTATGGTAGTCATTACAGAGGAGAGCGAACAGCCGCAAAGGTTCTCCAATCAGGATTTTATTGGCCAACTCTCTTTAAGGATGCCCACAAGTTTGCAATCAAGTGTGACAGATGTCAACGCGTAGGGAACATTGCAAAATGGCAGCAGATGCCATTAAACACCATTTTGGAAGTGGAAATCTTCGATGTTTGGGGTATTGACTTCATGGGTCCATTTCCTTCATCCTTCAATAACAAATATATTTTACTTGCAGTGGATTACGTATCAAAATGGGTGGAAGCAGTTGCTTTGCCAACGAACAATGCCAATGTGGTATTAAAGTTTCTCCTAAAGAACATTTTTACAAGGTTTGTTGGAACACCTAGAGCAATCATAAGCGACGGGGGTACTCATTTTTACAATAAGTACTTCCAATCCCTTCTCACTAAGTATGGAGTTACACACAAGGTCGCTATAGCATATCATCCACAAACAAGCGGCCAAGCTGAGGTTTCCAACAAAGAAGTAAAAAGAATCTTGGAGAAAATAGTGAATCCAAGTAGCAAAGATTGGGCGAAGAAGTTGGACGATGCGTTGTGGGCATACAGAACTGCCTACAAAACACCGATTGGGATGTCCCCTTATAAGCTCATCTACGAAAAAGCATGTCATTTACCAGTGGAGTTAGAGCATAATGCTTATTGGGCAATTCGAAAGTTGAATTTTGATATGAATGTCGCAAGTGAGAAAAGACTGCTTCAACTGAGTGACATGGACGAATTTCGTCTCTAATCATATGAAAATGCCAGGCTATACAAAGAAAAGATTAAACGATGACATGATAATAAAATCACTGAGCGAAGATTTGAATAGGGTCAAAAGGTGTTACTGTTCAACTCTAGACTTAAGCTTTTCCTTGGAAAATTGAAATCAAGGTGGTCTGGTTCGTTCGTTGTTGCCAAGGTGTTTCCACATGGAGCTGTTGAGCTAGAAATGGATTCCAAGCAAACATTCAAGGTCAATGGTTAGAGAATAAAGCATTATTGGGGTGATGAGGTGAACCGTTAACGAACCTCAATCAGCCTTACAGACCCAGAATAAATCAGGAAGTAGTCAGGCTGGAAGACTCAAAAGCAAGCGCTTGTTGGGAGGTAACCCAATCATCGTTCATAATTTATCGCTTTTAGTATTTGCAATTTTTATTTTTTATTTTTTTATAATTACTGCATTCATTTAGTCGAATTCTAGGATTTTAGAATTGCTTAGTATATGATTTTATGTGGACCATGCTAATACTTGTCAAATTTCATGTCAGGCGTGTAAACATAAGAATTAAGGGAGAAAAATGTTGGAGGAAATTTTTTTCAGAAAAAATTGGCCAGCGCTGCTTGCTCTATGAATCAAGCATTTTCAGAGCTACCGACGCTAATACCTACTGTTTTGGGCGCTGCCAACGCTGACTCAGGGTAATTTCCAGAGCCGCCGGCGCTGAGGTCTGTTGCCAGTTTTTAAAAACCTCGTCCAACCAGCTCTTTCACACCAATACATGCCCCTATTTTTCACACCCGTCCCCCAACAATTAACCGACGTCCCAACCTCTATTCCTCTTCACATTTAAGTCGATTCACGGACATCTAAAGGCTCATATCACCTCTCAACATCATCGTCCACGAATCCATTCGGCTGTTTTCACACCCTTGCTACGATTCGTTTACTGAGCAAGACAATTCAAGGTTTTTCATCCCCACCCACGTTTCCAAGTAAGTGCTTCGGCCAAATCATACTTGACTCGATTAAGGATGTATTTGTGCCGAGTTTAGTGTGCTTAGTCAAGTTTATTGGTGCGAGTTTATTGCCATACGATGTGTGTTGCGTAGTTCCTCTTCTTGGTGTCTCGGTGGATTAACTGTTAGGTTGGGTTGGGACATCTGGGTTGTGGTTCTTTGGTGTAAGCTTTTGGGTCCTGATTTCGTAGCAAAGAAACCCCTAGTGGGTGGTGTAATTCGGTTTGGGGGAGGCCTTGTTCAGGGGATACCTATACAGTGCACACTAAGTGTTCGACAGTTTGCCTCAACGACAACTGAGTTTGATTTTGGCATACTTTTGAAGGTTTTTTGGGGGTACTTAGGTCTAGCTATTGCCAATATGTCTTCTAAGCATCCACGGTCCGAGGGATCACGTTCCAAGTCGTCAAAGAAATATGATCAAACGCAGTTCATTAGTGCCGAAGCTGCAGCAAAATTTCATGCGTGGGATAATCGAACCGTGATTCCGGAACGGGGATTACGGCCCCATATAAGGCTAGATGGTAACCTAGTAACTATGATTGCCGAAAAAGGATGGCGTTCGTTTACAGAGCAGCCTGCAGTAGCTGTGGTTCCCATTGTGAAAGAATTTTACGCGAATCTACAGGAACACAACTCTCATGAAGTTCTTGTCCGCGGGCAAACAATTGTATTCGTTATCTTTGAAATTAATAACTTCCTTAACCTACCAGATTATGCGATTAATGAGGGGTATTCAAAGTATGTTAGCGATACTCCGGACTATGACGAGATAATCGCTACATTATGCAAACCGGCAACATGATAGAAGTTAAGGGAAAGTGGAGCAATGACATTTTCCCATTCTACACCCAGTCGGTACGGCAAGGCATGGTATGCGTTTATTTGTGCACGGTTAATGCCTACATGCCATGTGAGTGACGTGACAAAGGAATGAGCTACTCTGTTGTATGGTATAGTAACGAGCATGAACGTTAATGTTTGGCGTGTCATTCACGATTTTGTGTTGCGAGCTTGGAAAGGGGCTACAACGGGCGGATTCCCTCATCCCTCACTCATATGTGCTTTGTGTCACTTAGCAGGGGTGACTTAGACTAATAATGAAGAGGTGGCCCTACCATTTCCTATCATTGATCATGCTTTAATAATGCGCTATATAGTATGGGACGGGGGCGAGTCTCATCCGAGTGGGCTGGGTTATATCTTGGTTCCTCCATCTCCACCACCTGCAGCCACTGACTAGTCAACCTCTATGGATTCCTTATCGCGAAAATTTGATCACAGATTTATGCAGTTGGAAATACGACTAAACCAACAGCATGAGGATCTCGGTCGGTAACACAACTGTCTTGCTACGGGTCAAGCGGAGATATATTCATATATTGTCAATTCCAATAGAGCATTGACCGACATGTTTGCCGCACTGAATCCAAATGCTCCACATGTCCATTTCCCGGTACCACCGGCATTATCCCAATATCCACCATCTGACCCAGTTGCTGCGGAGGACGACGATGAGGATGGTGGTGATAGTGTGGAAGTCGATCGTGAAAATTAATATCAGGGGAGTTCTCCATCCTCATTTTTTTTCGCATTTCTATATTTTTCGCATGAGGACATAGCTCAATCGGAGTTTGGGGGCGGGTTTTGTTCTTCTACTTAGTTGCATTGGTTGCATATTTCATTTAGATTCGAGTTCATTGTGTCAGTTAAAAAAAAATATTTATCATTTAGCATTTAGTTCATTGCATTCATATATCATGAAAAATTAAAAAAATCGCATTTAGGGACACTTGAGCAACAAATGAATATATGAAAGTCAAGGAAGGTCGATGATGAAAAGTTGATCAATTGTCTAATTAATTTAGTGAGACAGATAAGGATTGCTAAGTTAAAGATTTTAACTGTTGCTAGTGTTGTCAAGTTTGAGACCCTTTGTTATTGCGCACATTCAATATATTGAATTGGTTAGGTTTTGGTTCAGTTACGAATTCGGTGTTTGTTAAGGATATAGAAAACTTCTATCACTTGTTGAAAAAAAAATTATAATGGAATTAAATAACTGCTTCGATGTCTGTCTGAAATGTAATGAAAAGAAAACATGAAGAAAGTTAGACATATATGAGCAGATCTTGGCTAGTCTATTTTTGTGGCCTCTATTGCTCGAACGAGTAAGCCCTTAGGAGTGTCTCTACACTCAGTGCCCCTAAAACCTACTGGGTTGGGAGTCACTGGTGGAAATTTCGCTACATGGATAATTTTGAAAAGCCTAAGAAGGACATTGCACATGTTAAGATAATAATATAAGGGATGGAGCGTAAGACGCACTCGTAAAATAAATAAGATACATAGAAAAAATGTGAAAACAAGTGTACGAGAAGGGTAATAAAATATTTTGTAGAGCACTGATATTCCTGAATTAGATTGAGATTTTAATTGGTTTGATATATTGAAGTCACACACACACGAAAGGGTCAAGAGTGAGATGAAATTGGTGATATGTTAGATTTTCGACTGTTCAAGAATTTAAAATCTTACTAAAAAAATTAGTTAAGGATCTTAGAGGCTGAATTTTTATGGATTATGTTGGTTTGTTGCTCGACATAATAGTTATTATGCATTTGCATTCATGTAGATCGATTAGTAGGTTGTGTTTATTTTTCTTTCTTGTGTTTGGCTTGAAGACAAGCAAAGTCTTGAGTTTGGGGGTATTTGATGAGTAGGTTTTATACCTATGATTCATATATGTTTAGGCTTATTATTTGGTTATCTTTAAGTCTTTTTAGTGCATTTTATTCGCATTTATGCTCATTTTCTGCAGCAAGGTGAAAAGGGGGCAAAACAGGCATGTTTGGGGCTTAAATGGCAATTTTATAATTTTTGGAAAAGGGGCCAGAGCTGGCAACGCTAGAATAGTACTAAGGTGAGAGCTGGTAGCGTTGAGTCGCAGATTTTTAACGGGCAGTTTCGCGATTTATTGAAGATTCTGGTTTCCTAATCAAGTTTGGACGCTGAAAACCCTACTTAGGGATGACTAGTATATATATGGAGGCGTGGGCTGTACAAAGAACCAGACGGAAGATAAGAGGGAGCCTCCATTCACGTGAATTGAATAGCATCAGAAGATTAAGATTGAAGAACAAGAGAGCCTATAGAGTTTTATTCTTCTCCTCTCCTCATCTCCTTAACTTGAACTTTTGAATATTAATTTTATCTACGATGATGATTTTCTATTTGGCTATGATGAACTAATCGTTCAATTATGATTTCAATGGAACCTTTTGATTTATGATAATTAATTCATGCTTATTTTCAGTTATTGATTCTATTTGAGTTGTTCATTATGCCTCGTGCTTGATTTATTAATTGTGTGCGCAACAGTTAATCTGATATCTTAGATGGAATTGGGAAATTAATCTAAGATTTGATCTGGGTATAATAACATATGAACTTGTTGATTCTTTTTACGAGAATAGCATAATAATGCCTAGGATGAAAATATTTATGTGTCATATGTAATGTGGTGGAGAGTTTGTTCTAACGAGTCTAGTTAGTTTATATTGCACGAATAGTAGCAAGGTAATTGGATTAGATCTTTTTATTAATTATTAAACAAAGTTAATAAATAGATGGGCAATCTCCGTTAACAACTCATGAGAATCAATCAATTGGAAATAGGGTGAAGAGATTATTGTAATCAATTGGGGAAGTTGTAATCCTAGTCTTTTAAATATCTGATAATTAGTTCTTAATAACTAGCTTCCAACTTACTATTTTCATAATTAAAATTGGTGACCTTTTAAATTAGATTAATTTGTTATTTGCGTGATAATCAGAATAATTGTTATCTGTTTCCTATGGGTTCGACATCCTTTTTACTTCTATATTACTTGATTGACCGTGTATACTTACGTGAATTGAGTATAGTAAGGTTACTCTAAGTATTAGTAAAGCCAAAAAGGCTGCAAGAATTTCTCAAGTAAGTTTTTTATCTGATAATAATATTTGTAAAAACTCTTATTTCACATGGTGTTCACAAATTTTCTTTTGTAAGACTCTTCATTTAAAAGTTTTTTTTTGAAAAGCTTCATTTGAAAGATTTATTTAAAATATTATTTCAAAATTTATATTATATAAACACTTTTGATAGTTCATAATATACGAGTTATTTGTACATCATAAAATTTATATGTGGTAATGACTAATCAAATTATAAATATAATTATAGGTTGATCAATTTTACAGAAAATAGTACTCGGTCAAGTGATAAGGTAAATGATATTATTTTCTTTCATACTTTTAAACTTACTATGGTAAGTATTGTTCGGTAAAATTTTTGAAATGATTAATAATTTGTGCTTCATTTAATATCTTTTTTACGTGAACCTTCCTATTTTACCTGATCCTTGCTATTGAACTTTAACCGTTATTTTTGAACTATAGATCTTAAATATCATTCTTGAATTTGACTCCACATTATATTGACAATTTGAACATTATTTGAATATGCACAAAGTAAACTTTGTAAACCTCTACTTGCTCATCCTATTATTCTCTTTCTTTTGTTCATCATTTATATCACTGGTATCCATACTAATCATCAAGAATCAAATTGTTGTAAATATCTGTGGCTTAGTTCACAGATGATAGGATAAAGGCAATATAATGGTGATTTATCTTTTAGGACACGTGGTGAATATTCTCTTTGGCTTGAGGCAAAGTAAAACTGTTGTTTGGCATGATCATGACCAGTATTGTTTCAAATGATAAAGGTTGATGATAATTTTTTTGAAAAAGAGAAGTTAGTAAACATCATGATCTACATGATTCTCCAAATGGTTGTTATTTTGCTGCAGTCGTTGATCTAAACTTTGTTCAAGAACTTAACTGCTGTTTTTATTTTGAAACTTGTTGTTAATTTATTTCTATCAAAAACTCATTATTGCTGAAGACTATTGATAATTTATTTATCATTATCTTAGTCATGATAATCTTTACTGGGCTATTTGAGCTCACCATTTCTTTTTTTATTCCATTAATCTTCAATAAGAGATGAGAGAGTAGCTAGGTTTAGTCGGGGGATGGAGTAAAGGTCCATGTGATAGTTGTAATAGTCTTTACACATTGTAAAATAGTGTGACAATAATAATGAAAACTTAGTTGTGTATTATTTGAGTACTATATTATTGTATGTTGTACTGTATTTTAATAGTTCTTGTGTATTTTGACGACTCAAGTTTGGGTTGTGTGGGCTCGAATTTGGGGGTGCCACACTGAAAGATTTTCTATGACGTTGTGGGCGATCTAGAATAGGCGTAACAACATCAAGCATAGTGAAGGTTCTATTCTGATTCAGCAAATGGTTTCACAAGTTCAAGAGAGGCTACAAGAATTTACACTTAACACCTTGTTCACTAAGTTTCTTGGACTAAAAACCACGACTAGGTGGGAACCACCAATAATCCGAGATGAGTTTGTGCAGGTGATGGTCTCCCTATCTCAACAAGTTTCTCTGTCGTTCACAGCCATTGAAGTTAAAGCACTGGCAGTCCGGCGTGCACCTGATCTAGCTCTCGAAAAGGTTTTCTCTAAAGTTACTTTGAAAGACGACTCTTAGGTCTTGATAAATGCTCTATAATCACAGCAGATGTCTTTTGCTCACTTTGGCCACATAGTAGCAAATATCAAATACTTAGCTTCCCTGTTTTATGAATGTAATTTTACTTTTGTGCGTAAACAAGAAAATAATGTGGCTCACTCACTTGTGAGACGTGCTGCTTCATCTAATCAACTACAAGTCTGGATGGAAGAAGTACTATTAAATGTAGTCTATGTTCTTATGGCTGATTTTAGTAGCCATTTTGATTAATAAAAATTACTCCAGTGATTCTAAAAAGAAATAAAAGTAAATATCAAATTAACTCAAATTATAATATATAATATTTATTATAACTCCAATAATTAAATAACTTCATAACATAAACCAAAGTATAATAATCCAAACAAAAAATCTAAACCATTTAGAATAAAAAGGAGCTCTCATAACATTTTATAGTAGAAAATATAGGTACTAAAAATATTGATTCCATTAAACAAAAAATTAATAATACATTTATTGAATTTTATGAACAATATAAGTCTGTATATTCTACATCTACATGTGCACCATCCCATGCCCCTTCATCTTCAATGTATGCATCATTATTAAAATCATTATAAAAAAAACCAAAAACTTTAACACACACAAGAAGTTTGAACGAACTTGGTTTATATTGTAATACTGATTTTAGAAGTCCTATAACTGACCAAGAATTTGAAAATTTTGATATACTTGCATTTTGGAAAAAGCATAACTAATAATTTCCTACATTGGCTGCGATGGCTCATGATTTACTAACTATCCAAGCTAGTATCGTAACTTCAAAATTTTATTTTTCTTTGTCTAATAGGGTACTAGATGAAAAAAGAAGTCAACTTAGCCCAGAATCGTTGGAGACATGCATATGCTATATAGATTATCTTGTCGAACAAATAAGAGTACAAGACGTAATAAATGATCAAGATAGCTCGGAAGATCTCGAAGTTAGAGCAAGAACTGCCGAAAGTGCACATGTAACGCCCCAGGAATCCCCTTACTAGCCACGGGTGACCCTCGATCGTTAACGAACAACCTTCTCCTTACTAACCACAATATAATATAATACAATGCGGCAAAAAAACTCAATAAATTTAAACTTTTATAATATTTTCTTAAACTTTGTCTCAGAATCGAAATCTTTACATTGATCTTACAAACTCAGATCATTTATAATTCATGACCTAGTGTATTACAATTATTGTGAGTATAAAAAAGCTCACACTTCAACAATAAGTCACTATGACTATATGTTGATTGCTTTAACTAATCGAGTTTACAAATATTAGCACTCATCTTAATATATAATTATTTCTCACTACCGTTGAAAGGTTTTTTAATCGAGAATAATACAAAGCATTGATTATCTCAAAATGTTACATTAAGAGATTTAAATAATTCTAGCGACAAACTTTTATAACCAAATATAATTTCAATCATTTCCTTTACGACTACCGGGATCTTCAGGTTCCTCGGACTTTGCTGAAAATATTTGATTATAGCAAGAGTGAACACGACAGCTCAACAAGTCTAACCGTTTTCACATAACACATAGATCACATTTTAAATCATACTTCATGCTCTATGCTACGCATTTCATATAGACATTATGCTTATTGTGCTTTGCATTTATACAATTACTTCATGTTTACAATGCATCTCAATATTTCTAAGTTATATAAATTATATAACACATTTCAACTCACAGCATCAATTGTATATCAGTTATTCACATCATATGACTGTATAAAGACATATTAAAAAATCAATCCGCACATACAAGAAGTGCACACATAATAGTTTATACATATAACAACAAGTTTATAAGAACATCACATAGTACTGAAAAACTTGCTTGATATGTGTGTTGACTTACGCTATTACCCTGCATCTGCGTCCATCATTAACGCTCACACAATTCACATTACTTCATTTGAAAGACCAAATTTGATTTTCTTTCAATTAGTAATACACATAGGAATTTATTTATCATTCTTAAATAAATTGACTCGACAACACATAGTTCCCTATTTACTAACTCATAAATTATACGACAATATTATCACCCTTGGATAATATTTTAATTACTGACCAGTATTATTAATAATATCTCATTCAATTACAAACATTATTAAGTATTGAACAACATCTTAATTGGTTATTAATGTTATTAAGCCCTTAATAATATTTACCCAATTATCAACATTATTAATCATTTAATAATATTTCATCACTTGCTATTATCATTAAATATTTAATAATAATTTACTCATTTAGTAATATTTAAATACTTAAACAATTAAATGTAAATTATCTAATCACTTTATCATTTTCTTAATTCCTTCACTCTATTTATTTAATATTAATTAAATAAATAAATAATTTAATTAACTTTACTTGTTATTTATCATTATATAAACAATTATCTTTTAACCTTATTTCCTTTTAATTATTATTTAATATCATTTAAATAATAATTAATTAATTATCCTCATTTTCCTTTAATTATTATGTAATATTATTTAAAAAATAATTAATTAATTAACCCCGTTTATTATTTAATATTAATTAAATAACAAATAATCATATTATTCACTTCACCTCCCTTTAATTATTATTTACTATCATTTAAATAAAAATTAAATAATTAATTATTCTTATTTATTAAATAATAAACAATTACCTTATTAACTGTAACTTCATTTAATTATTATTTAATATCCTTTGAATAATAATTAGATAACAAATCACCATTATTTATTATTTAATATTAATTAAATAATAAATAATTATTTTATTAACTTCATATACTCATTTACTTTATTTTTTATTTAGCATTTAAATAATAAATAATTAATTAAATTCTTTCTAATTACTCTATTTACTATTTAATATCAGTTAAATAATAAATAATTACCTTTATGTATCATTTAATTAAAATTGAATAATATATTATTATTTTATTCTAGTATCCTAGTTTTTCTTAAGTCCTTTTTATTTATTAAAAATATATAATTGACTTATTATTTTTATATCTCTTTTATATGCATATTATATTTCATTTCATACTCAAAATAATTTTCTTTTAATTTTTCAACTTCATTTACTATTTTCAAATAGTCCATTTCTAGCCAAAAATTGTATAAATTTTTAAAAATTGATTTTTTTTATCATAAAATCATGAAATTTATATGGGATCTTCCTTCCATCATGTAATACACCTAGTTAAAATTTCATAAGGTTTGGAGTTATACATTTCAAGTTATAACCGTTATTCTCTTTTAAAACCTAAATAAACGCTAGGTCATAACTCACTTATCTGGGGTCGGATGAAGCTCATTTTTGGACAATGGCTTCTTTATACCATATAATATCATGTATGAAAAGGAAGAAATTTTTAGAATAATATAAGTGGCCAAAACAGGCCGTGAAAATTTATGAACATAATGTTTTTAGGTATTTTCCAACAATGGACTGTTTTACGAGAAAAATCACCATAAATAGCTTTTTTAATATTTTTTAGTTGTTCCACTTGAAAAATATTTGTATCTTATAGATCTACCACCCAAAATTGATGGATCATGAATACAACTTACGAAACGTGAACAGTAAAACCGGGAAGCGGCTATTCCATTTTGGGTTTTTTGGTAAAAATCGATTTCATGCTTTTGATCAAGTTTTCAAACATAAAAGCATAAAAATACCTATGTTAAACCCATTAAACCCTAGATCTATTAATCTAGCATGGATGTAAGCATATAGAGTTTTGAAAATAATTTTCTACCATATAAATGCATTTTTGACCATCAAAATCACTTAAAACATACAAAAACACAAATATTAAATGGAGGATAGGATTTTGAACACTTTTTAATCTTGTGATAGCTTTCTTCCTTCTAGGAAGAAATGAAACCAAACTTGGATGATCCACATTGATATCCTCTTTGATGATCTAGGGTTTATCTTCCTCTTTGCTTACTAACTCTCTTTCTTTCTTTCTCTTAAGTATTTTCTCTCTAGCTTTCTTTCTCTCAACTTCTCTCTTTTTCTCTAAAGAGCTTCTCTGTCTAAACTCTTGCAACTTTTGAAAAAATGAAGTATTCTAGTGATCAAAGATATGTATTATTAATTTAAGTTTCATCTTTCAATAAGTATACTTACAACTTCTATATCCTTACAAATCTTTTTTCTAAGCTTACATTGAGATTTCCTAGCAATACATGACCAATCAATTAAGCCATTTAGGAGATTACATGGGTCCCATTGGACTCCCTACATTATCCCTCAATTTGGATTTATTTTTAGGTAGTAACATTGACCAAGAAATTGACTTTCACTTAATGCACCACTTGGGCTCTAGTTTGGGCTACTAATTTAATTTCACTTGGGCTCAATTAATCAAATCAATGGGTTACCAACATAACTTAAAAATTAAATCAAGCATTGTGATAGTTTAATTAAATTACACAATTCACATAATATTGTCAACAAGTCCATTACTAATTTAATTACTTGGCTTGTTTAATTAAATAATTGGGTTAATCTACTAGTAATTTATTTATTTACTTAGATTATTAATTAATTCACATAAAACTTAACACATTGGGCTCATTTAGTAAATAACTTTATTTAATCACATAATCCAATTAGACTCGCTAGTTACCAAGTTAATTGAATTATTTATTAGTTTACTAACTTATCAATTTATTGATATTAAATTCCTTAGGTTAGTCTATTAATTTAAATTAATCAACTAATTGAACTCCTCTTTAGTTTAATCGCACAAATAATCACTTCATGATTATTTATCTCCCACTAATTAACTAATGTATGGTCAATTCTTTACATTTTCATTCGGCCTCTAATTAATTTAGGTTGGCCCAACTAATACCAACTACACAAATTTGGCCATAGACTTTTCTCTGGGCTCGTAATTTATTTCAAGTTGGACTACTAATTCAATTCATTTATGGCTTCCAACAATTTATTCATTTGGACTCTTTCATTCAATTTGTTTGGACTTAATTATATTAATTGAATGGGCTACTAGTTAGTCCATTTAAGTCATCCACACTTGGGCTCATTTACATGCCACTTTGGGCTACTAGTTTAATTCACTTTGAACTTAATTCAATAACTTCTTTGGACTAATTTTATAATCCAATTAGACTTGCTATTTTCCCTCATTAGGCTTGTCACATTACCATTTATCATGACATTTACGTTAACTAGTTGAACTTATATAATTCTCTTTTGTCAAATAATTTATTGAGTTTTAAAAGTATTATATTACCTTACGCTTAATATACCTCCAAGTATACAAAATAATAACATTCTAGGTTTTAAAATTTAAAAACCTATATTTACACACTTTTAAATCCTAATACAAAGATTAAGGTAAAAAAAAAAATGTTTACTTATTTTCTACACCTTTTACTTTTTCAAATCTCGGTTTTAAACTTCAGCATTTATTTTATCATCTAAAATCTTATTTAAAAGTCTTATCAAATATTTGGGATATTATAGCACGTCCATGAATATTGAAGATATTTTTTTTTTGAAGATTTGAAGCTATATCTTTTGCAGATTTGAAGATAAATTTTTTAAACTTTTGAAGACAAATATTTTTTGAAGATTTAAACTTGAAGACATTTTTTAAATATTTGAAGACATATTTATAATTTTATTCTTGTAATGTTATTTTAATGAGAGATGTTAATCATGTTTTGTTCATCGCATATAAACAATTACTACTACTTTATTATTTTAATTAAAATGCTTCCAATGTTAAGCTTTGTTTAAAATATTTTTTTTTTTGTAAATGGCAGTTATAATTTAAGTTATCGTTTCAGAGGAAGTTTAAAAAATCTTAAATGTGGTCTAGTTTCGGAATCATCGATATTAGTGAGTACCAACACTAAGACCCTTATAAATCTGGTCAGAAGACCAAACTAATTTATGGTCAACATTGATGTGCTGAATGTATGGACTATATTTATTAATTAATAAATATCCCATATCAATAAATAAGGTTTCTTAATTGTCATAATAAAATAAAAAAATAAAAGTATTTTGTATATAAATTGTATATAATATATTACTTATCAATAAAAATGTGTAAAATATTCAATTATAAATTCTGTTTTTTATACTGTATATACATAACTTTTTATATATAATTTATAATCATAACATTATTTTAAAATAAAAAGGTTTCATCTTTATGTATTTGTAAACCCATAAGCTAAACTAGCTAATTTGTTCTAGAACAAAGACAATTATTTTAGTTATTGTTACTACATTATAACACTAGATGTCCATATGGGCAGGGCCCAGGGGACTTACTAAAATTTGTTCTATTTGTAATAATAATAATAATAATTGTTGTTGTTGTTGTTGTTGTTGTTGTTGTTGTTGTTGTTGTTGTTGTTGTTGTTGTTGTTGTTGTTGTTGTTGTTATTATTATTATTATTATTATTATTATTATTAGTATTAGTATTATTATTATTATTATTATAATATACTAATCTTGGTATATTTTATAGTCCTAACTTCTAACTCCTAATCACACATATCAAGAACAAGAAGTAAAAAGCATATGCTTGGTTGCTCTTCAATCCTCAAGTAAATAAAGTGATAAACATTAAAGAATAAGCCACTGTCGTAGAACGTCTCTCTAGATAAGTTTTGTCATGCTTATATGGGTCTATGATTATAATGGGATTACTCATATTCATTGGATTAAGCTAGTTTCGATCACAACTTTTTGTTAATAAACAGGCAACAACCATGGAATCTGCAAATGGAAGAGAAGAATCGTTTGTGTGTATTGTTCCATTACTCACTAACAAATTTGTTACTACTAGAGTCGATCACCATAGTCTCTAATTAGGTAAATCTGAACCCAAAATATGTGTGTGTGTGTGTGTGTGTGTGTGTGTGTGTGAGTGTGTGTGTGTGATATTATATATATACTAGGGATAACCCATGCCTGAAGGCACGATACAACTAATATAACAGTTGAGTATTGTATCTAATATTTTTAGATTGAAAAATCTAAAACTGTTGTGGACTCTCAGTTCCATAATAGAACTGAGAGTCCAACCATTAATACAAAAAGATTGATACTCAATCCAGTCATAGTTTCTTTTTTAGGCAAACATTAGTGTGCTACTCATTTCCAACTTAAAATTAGTTCTTGGCAGGTTTGAGCAATTAATTGATTGATGATAGCGGGCTCAAATTTGTATAATATAGTATTTTTGGGTATCTTACACACCTTTCCTTTATTGATAAAACGGAATGAGAAGTTTGACAACATTTATTTGCCTCTAGTATCTCTAACCATCGATCAATATGATCCATGAACAGTATTTCCTATGAAAAAAGGATAGTACTGCAAGGCATTTGGTGGGATCCAATGAGGGGGGAAAAAGATGTTAAAATCTAAAAGAAATGCTTTTACATATATACCCAAAAGTATAAAATGAGCCCTCTAAGTCCAAACAAAAAAGTATTATTATAACAGCAACTAAATCGTATCACCATAAAAAAAATTTCTCTATATTTTTTTCTTGAAATTGGACAAAAGATTATCATACCATGAGTTAGAGCCTACTACAATAGTTGTAACGACCCCAAAATTCGACCCACTTTATTCCCTTAAGTCTTATATTTAATAAACACTATTTTTATTTATGTTCAAATTTCGGTCCGTTAATAAATCTTTCATCACCTAAATCGATCCATTATTTAATTTCAAAATCATCAATTCCTAAATTTTCGATATAAATTTTTCTTTTTCTTGATTTAATCATTGTATTAAAATATTTGGATATTTAAAATCCTTACATCTCGATCCTAGTCCCTGGATCGCAACCTTAACCTTTATCTTTTCTTTTACTAGTGTCAAACAGCTCAACATTCACAATTTAGTATTGTTCATATCCATACAATTTTCTTTGTTTCATAATTCATAATTCATAATTCATAATAATTTCTATCCTGACCATCATCATGAACAATCACAATTCATAATTTAACATTACTCGCTCTATCCAGATCCAACATATATGTACATACAAAATAGCACCATAAACTTAACAATATTATTCACATTATGTTATTGAAATATAACAATAAAGTTCACAACCTTCTGTGATTATCCGTCTTTATATCATTTGATATTTTTGAAATTCATTTATTTCCTGCAAAATGTTTATTAAGCAAGTAATGAGCACAACGGCTCAGCAAGTTCAACGGTTATATTTCACGTAGCACATACCTTATCATGCTTGGTGTGTGTCATACATCATGTGTTTGTGTTTCTACTATAGCAATATATCTCATATATATACATATCGTTGCACAAAATACACATTGTGGTCATATTAATCACGTAACACATAATTTGTATGCAGTTAAAACAAAAATTACATATTATAACATTCCAACATTTAACATAAAAGGGACTGAAGAACTTGCCTGGCTTGTTGAATTAATTAATAAATATCCATTCTGTACAGCTTCTCGTACAGCCTATGATCATAAAATAATCAAATAATAATTACTTAACTCCTTATAATATTAATTTAATTAATTAATATCATCTTTAGGCCAATTATTAATTTATATGGCCTATTATATTAACCTCGTTCCTTAAAATATTTGTTTAACTTAATATCCAATACCTCTAATACGGACAACCCGGCTCATCGAATAAAATTTAGCATTTTCGGTTGTCCGAATTTACATTTATTCATTTTTCAACTTTTAAACTTAATGGATTAATATTTAAATATTAATCCCCCATATCTAATATTTTTACAAAAATATTAAATTTAATGCCCAAGCATCATTTCTATATTTTTAGTATTTTTCTATAATTTTCTATGATTTTTAAATAATTTTTAAACATTTATTTCAATTAAAATCATTTCTGGGGGCATTTTAGTAATTTTCGCGCCCTTAGGGACAAAATCGGAATTTCCGAAAAAGCCCAGGGGCATATTTGTAATTTCCGCGGCCTTGGGACACGCTGGTCATTTTCTTAAAAGTTCAGGGGTACGTGCGTCATTTTATAGGGCCAGGACACGGTCGGTATTTTCTTAAAAGGTCAGGGGCAAAACCGTCATTGCACCGCGTGACGACTGCCGCGCATTGCGCGCGGCGTCCCCCCTGCCAGCCAAACGACGTCATTTGCTGGGTCGGTTCCGAAATTCTGGCCGCGCATGGCGCGGCCCCTTTTTGCCCCCCCATACGCCGTCGTTTTAACGCGAACGACTGAAAAAAAATTGGCCGCCGCGCAATGCGCGTGCGGCCATTTTTTCCTTCTTCTTCAGCTTCCTTTGGCAGTAACCCAAAAAGAAAATAAAACACCATTTTTGTTCACAATTTCTCAACATAATTACTTCCAAAAATCATAACATTCATACATATTCATCCAAAAATTATTTGAAATCATTATTCTATTTATTTTCTATTTTTCCACAAAATTAATTTAATATCATAATTACCAAAATAAAGCATAAAAATTTAATTATACCTTCTTTGAAGCTTAAAACTCCCTCTAAAAGGCACCAAAATTGCTTTTTTCCCCTCTTGGTGGTAGCATGGTGGTCGGGTGGTGGTGGTTTCGGCGGTGGTCATGGAGGAGAAGAAAGAAGGTTTGTCTTTGTTTGCTTTCTTTTTTTTTTTCTTTTTTTTTTCTCTTTTTCCTCTCTAACATGCATATATCTATATATATATCTAATATGTGTAAATTGTTTTTAATCATTTATGCCAAGTCCACCGCCTTAACATGCCCAACAACTTGTCTCTCGAATTTTCCATGCATAATTAATTATTTAAATACATTACGTAATTATTTCGTGTAATAAATATTTTATATAATATATATAAAATATTTATTTTAATTCATCAAAAATCATATCATAATTTATAAATAATATTAACACCCTTTTTGGGTATTTTACTTGACAAATTTTGTACACGCATAATACCATGCATGTAATTATTTGAGGTAATTTATACCTCCAAAAATCATAAAATAATTCATAGGACATATAAAAATTATTTTTCATAATTTTCTACTTCTTTACTTGGACAACATGTTACATTAACATGTTCACATTTCTGAAATATTATTTTTCATAAAAGTTGTAATAATTCCATTATACATAAATATAATTTTTAATAACTTAAAACATTCATTTTTCTTATTTATTATTCAATTTCTTTAATATTCATATTAATTTCTTTATATATAAATTATATAATTTAATATTGTATAACTTATATAATTACATTCTCCTTTTAAATAATTTCTTAATTTCCTCCAACTTTATTCCATTTAATCACCTTATATAAATTACATAATTATTCTTATATAATTTATATAATTATTATTTTCTTCGTACCTTATTTTAATTTCCTTATATACATTATATAGTTTATTATTATATAATTTATATAATTACTTTTCTTTCTCAATTAATTTCTAAATTTCCACCATAAATCTTAATTAAATCTAAAATCAATAATTACAATTTTATTAACTTCCTCATTCGCCTTTTATTTAAATTTGGATTAATTTATTTATTAATCCCTTAATTCTCATAATTGATGAAATTTATAATTTTATCAATTAAACATAACATGCATATATAAATGTATATATATATATATAAATATATACATATCTAACTCCTGCATTTCACATTACCACATAGCCTTAATTAAATTAATAATTTCTGTATTTTTATAATAATTTAATTGTACAATTTATTGTACAATTACCTGAAATTCTTTTATTCTTCATAAATTGTTTCCAATCAATTTATTTACTTTTTAATTATTTTAAAATCAACACAAATTATCACTACCTCTGTACAAATTTAATTTATCAATTAAATCATATCACATACCTTAAATCACATAATATAATAATTAATTTAACAACCTTGATAATTTAATCAATTAATTCTCATTTGATATTATTAAAGAAAATCCTGAAAATTCGGATCCTCACAATAGTTGCTCGCGATATAGCTCGCAAAAACACTAAAGAGATGACACGTAATTGTCCGTGCCTGAGGCACGACGAAGATTAAAATTCCAAAAATACTATATTACCTAAAGACTTTTTGCAACTTAAAATAATTTACAAATCAATTAGAATGAATCTGAATCGTCCCTGTGTTTTCCCACTCAAATCAATTTACATGTAAAAACATAACGACTGCAATACCCGAAAAACAGGAAAAGAGCGTCAACACTAAAAGGGTGACCCGTGTTGTTTACATGCAATTTTTATTTATTCATTTATTATTATAATTATTATTGTCATTTTTATTACTATTATTATTATTATAATTATTATTATTATTATTATTATTATTATTATTATTATTATTATTATTATTATTATTATTATTATTATTATTATTATTATTATTACTACTACTACTATTACTACTACTACTACTACTACTATTATTATTATTATTGCTATTACTATTTTTTCTATCATTATTATTTAAATTATTATAATTATTATTATCATTACTATTTCTATTAGTATTATTATTATTATTATTATTATTATTATTATTATTATTATTATTATTACTACTACTACTACTACTACTACTACTACTACTACTACTACTACTACTATTATTATTATTACATTTATTATATTAATTATTATTATTATTAGTATTGTCATTATTACTATTATTATTATTATTATTATTATTATTATTATTATTATTATTATTATTATTATTATTATTATTATTATTATTATTATTAGTTGTGAATTTGATTTGGGAGGGAAATACGAGTGTATAGATTTTTGGAAAAAAATGTTGAATTTAGGGGTAAAATGAGTGATAGATTGGTGATTGTTGGATGTTGAAGCCCTAAATGATTTTAGACTGTTGGATGTTAAAGCCTAAATTAATTTGAGGTTGTTGGATGTTAAAACCTTGAGATTTGTGTCGTTCTATATTATTATTATTATTATTATTATTATTATTATTATTATTATTATTATTATATATATAGGGTAAAAATGCTTTAATGATTTTGAATATGACTTACAGTGATTGTTGAGAGAAGGAAGTGAGAGTATGGAGAGGAAGATAAAGAAAGAAACAACCAGGATTATGCTGAGATTTATGTTTCAAAGTAGAGAAAGGGATATGCGTGATATTTTGCCTGGCCCAAGGCCTCAACATGCCAGAGTTTCTTTGGGAAGCCCTACTCGTCTTGGTTAGGGGGCTCAAAAGTCGAGGCCTGTCTTGGCTTGGTCAAAGGCCAAATCCTGGCAGGCCCAGGCCGGACTAGACCAGGTAGGCCTAATATGCATGACTACTGCTAGCTATCACCAAGGCATACACACACTTTTCCAAGTTCAGGTATCGTATCTATGCATCCGTGAGTGCATGACTGACATAATAAGACGGTCGCTACACGCATTCCTCTTGAACCAATAACCGCCCCCACAGCTAACGAACTCATCGTCAAATACTAATAGAGGGGTTCTTTCAATAAAGGTTTTTACAACAAAGGAGCTGAAAATAAATACCTCTTGATTCCTTGAAAAGCATTCTCACACTCCAACGTCCATTGAAAGGTCTTCTCGTTCTTCGTACCCTTCAGCGTATCAAAGAATGGAAGACATTGTTCTGCTGACTTGGACATGAATCGCCGAAGAGCCACCACTCGACTTGTTAACCTCTGCAAATCCTTAAAGTTATGCAGTAATTTCAATGCTAGTATGGCCTAGATCTTTTTTAGATTGGCCTCAATTCCCCTTTTACTTACCAAATAACCAAGAAAGTTGCTAGATCCGAGACCGAACATACACTTTGTAGGATTAAGTCTCATATTATAATGCCTAACCATCTAAAATCACTCCTCTAAATCCTGCAGATGATCATGAACCCTTGTGCTTTTGACAATCATGTCATCCATATACAACTCCATATTTGTTTTGATCTACTTTTGAAAGACTTTGCTCATCATTCTCTGGTATGTGGCTCCTGCATTAATTAACCTGAACGTCATCTTATTATAAGCATAGATCGCCATGTAAGTGATGAAGACAGTCTTCGATATATTCTCATTCGCCAACAAAATCTGAGGAAGTGGATAAAAATCCTCCTTTGCCAACAAAGTCTTCGATGCATCCAGAAAGCTGAGGATGTCATTCCCCGAAGTCGCATCAATCAGTTGGTCGTTATGAGGAAGTGGTTAAAAATCTTTCAGACACGTTTTATTGAGGTCTGTATAATTGATACAAACCCTCCACTTCCTATTCTGTTTCATGACTAGAACCACGTTCGCCAACCACTCTGGGTATTCTATCTCCTTAATAACTTCGGCATCCAAAAGCTTTGTAACCTAGTCATCGATAATTTTTTGGCATTCAGGAGTGAAGATTTGATGCTTCTGATGAACTAGTTTCCTATCAAGATCAACCGATAGCCTGTGGAGAGCCACACCTTCTGCTATTCCTGGCATATCGTGAGGTTTCCAAGTGAAGATATTCATGTATGATCGTAATAAATCCACCAATCCATTCTTAACTGTATCTTGTACTCTGACACTTATTTGTACTGTCTTTGCTGAGTTGTCCAGTATCAACTCCTCATCTTCAGTCTCTTTGGCAGGCAGTGCCAGTGACTCTGTAACTCCTTCAGTAAAAGGCTCGACATCCACCATCATAATCTATTTATGTTTACTGGTTACCACCGCAGACGATGTAAGTGTATTCTGATAAGACCTCCTTGCTATGTCCAGGTCACCCTTAACCTCCCCAACCCTGTTGGGTGTTGGAAACTTCATCTTGAAGTATGAGTTCAACGTGGCGTACAACATGCAGTGCAGACAACTTGAACAAAAAAATAATTTCAACTTAATCTGCATTTGTTGTGGAGTCACCTCGAAGACCACTAAAAGCTCTACATTCCTAACCATATGCACTGCCTCATTACTAAAACTGTACAGAGGCGACTCCTATCCAACCTCCATATTTACACTCCCTAGATCCATTCTCTAGTAGGCATGGCTATAGAGCACATCCATTGAAGATCCATTATCACTTATGATCCACTTCATATCAACCGGGTCTACTTGTGTTATTATAACCATAGCTCCCTCGTGTGGTTCGACTGCTTCAGGAGGATAATCCTTATCTATGAAGGAGATAACTATATTTGAAAAAGGTCGATCCTGTCTTTGAACCTAATCTGATACTGCGATAATAGCTGTATTGTTTCTCTTTTTTTTCCCAAACTGCCTCTTCAATTTCCCCGTTGTAATAACATCAATAACCCAATGAGGCCGAACCTCCTACTTAGTTTCCAAATCCTCCGTCTAAACCCAATTATGTACTGGTGCCTCCCGCCTAACTATATATTGGATCAATTTTCCATCCTGGACCTTCTCTCGAAAATGTCTTTCAATCTATTACACATCTCTGTTGGATGTCACGCATGCCGATGGTACAGACAATATGAGTTCTTCCTCGACTGATGTGATCCTAATGGCTTTGGCTCAGCCGCAGGTGTGTTCCTAATTGCCACAAAAAATTTCACTTGATCTGTGTTTAATGGAGTATACACCTTATTTTCCACCTGAGGATGAAAGGATGGTCTGTTGGCAACAGGTTGTTATCCTTCCTTCGATCTAATTAAATCCTATACATTCACCTTATTATCTCCATTTTTGTTATTGTTGTGTCAGTCATTCCCCCTGTTACCTGGCTGCATACTCACCATCGCCTCATCAATTACAATGAATTTCTCAGCCCTTTCATATGCGTCTGAAAAGGTCCTTTGGAGGGTTGAACATGAAATCTTTCATTAGCTTCTTATTCTGCCCTATGACCAATCCCGCTGTGAAGAATCTCAATGCATTTGTCATGATCAAATCAGTGATTGTTGTAATGTTCAGAACTTCGAAGAATATTATAATCCAACTTTATATAAATAAATAGAGATTGAATTATACTTTAAATGTGCTATGGAATTTTTGTATATCTTTATTTTTGTGTTTCGTTTCAAGAATCCAACTTAAACAATTATTAGAAAAATAAAAGTTATTTTTTGAGAAAATCTAAAAATTGGAAAAATCATTATAACTTAAACCCTAAATTAGGTTTAAAACCTAAACTAGGGTTGAACCCTAAAGTCCAAACACTAAACCCTAGAAATGTACTATTCACAAATACGTGTATAAGTACACAAATTATACGAATAAAATACAGAAATAATACGTTAATAATACGAAAACTATATGCTATAAATACGAAAAACTCAACTATAAATAGTAATAGTCAATTATGGCAACTAATATGCTTAATCTAAATTAAGACTAAACTAATACACTTAATTAAAATTAAGTCCAATCCAAGTAAAAATTAATTGGTGAATTAAGAAACTAATTTACCAAATAAGTTGCTAGTTTATTTAATGACCAAACTAACCTTGAAATCAAAGTGAAAATGACCAAAATACCCTAATGTACTAGTCATTTGGTAGGCTTGATATTTATTAAGCAGGGTGAGTCATTTTTGGTGATGATGGACTAAATTGAATGACCATTAATGCCATGAAGTGGCCACCCATCTAGGGGGAATTGTGATGATTTCATCTAGATATCTAGGGGCATTAAAGTGTAATTAACCTAGGTACTAAAGTGCAAATGACCAAACCTTGCTTGCCTATAAATAGAGAACTCTCCTTTCATTAATTTCCATCATTTTCTAAAGCTAATTTTAAGCATTAAAGTTATAATCACAGTTTATATTGAGAGAGTTTGAGTTTAATATTTGAAGCCTTGCAAAAATATTGTCAAGCTAGCATTTAAAAAGGTACATCTCTAGTTTTTTATTCTTTTCAATTTATATTTAGTTAATTCAATCAATTTATAAGTAGTTATAATGTTTAATTTTCTTTTACCGACAAGTTCAAGAACATAAGTCGTAGCCATGTACGATTTTTTGTTCTCCGTGTTCCTTATGACTTAAGCAAGCCGTTGTTATGTCAATTTTCATTTCATATTTTAGAACTAAAGCTCAATGAATGCAAGTCGTAGCCATGTACGATTTTTCGTTCTCCGTGTTCTTCATGTATTCTTGAGCAATAGTTACAAACTATTAAAATCAAGTATACAAGTCGTTATAATGACCAAATTATTTTATATATAAATGTTATAATCATTTATGCAAGTAGTTATAATGCTCAAATTATTTCAAGTATAAAAGCAAAAGCTTAAGAACATATGTCGTTACCATGTAGAGTTTTTCGTTCTCCGCGTTCTTCGTGTATTCTTGAGCAAAAGTTATAAATCATTATATATGAAGGTTTATGATTTTATTATTTATATGTTATTAAGTGTTATTTATTGTTAAAATATCACATCTTAGCAAACTAATGCTTAGGGTATCATGTTTTATCAATTAGATCAAAGAAATAATGAAATAATTTTGTGCAGTCACCTTTAAGCTAAAACCTGTGCAAATATGTATAGAATTTCAGACTTTGGTCTAAATATAAATTGTATATACAGAAGTTATGAACGCGTGAAATTTTGAACGACTCAAAAATGTTCTAAAACGAATAAGTTATAGACGTTTAACTGAGTCGGGTTTGACAATAAACATGTTGTCCACTTTTTAAAAGTGCCTTAAAAATGAGTTTTGGAGTTAACAAAATTTTCAAATAAAACCACCTATGGAAATAGTCAAAAACATTTATTAAGAAATAAAATTTGATAAACGAACATTCGGGTACGTGTAAACAATTATGTAGGCATTTAACGTTTTATCGGGAAAACCCTAAATTGCTTCGAGACAAGTTTTCTATCCTTAACTTTTGTTTACTTGATTTTTATGTGATTTATACATCTTGGACAAACAACATGTTGTAAATCTTTGATATAAGAGTTATTGCTTCTTGTTTCGGCATAACTTAAAAAATGAAATGCTCATTCGTGATATATTTCAAACCATACTTTATTTTATCAAACCAAGTTATCTTGGGGTGATCCTGATATGTGGAGTAAATTGAGATGAACGAATATGTATCATTATTCATGATTTGTCCATTGTAGTGTATGTTATGCATAACATATGATGTCGTTAGGTTGATCTCCTTTCTATATCCATTGTAAATGGTTCTAAGTCGAAATGCAAAGAATAATTCAAAGTCTAACCACCATTCAGTCTTGCTATGTTATAACATTTATAATATCAATTGTTGTGCTATGAATCCTTATAATGCATATCGGTATAAGTTCACTTATATGCTATGTGTTAGACTTGTTGAGCTTTTATATGCTCACCCTTGCAAATAAACCTAAATTACAGACAAACTTGAGAGCTTCAGCTCTAAGAAGAAGAAAGGAAAGAAGAAATGTGTAGATTAGTTTACATGCTTTATTAAATTGTTTGTCCTTTTGTTTTAAAGTCTTGATGACTTATGTAATATGAACAAGCAAACCGAGTAACCGACTCTATATCAATATATATCAAGTTTCATCACATATTCTTGTCGTGTCTTTACTTTGATAAAAACTTAGAATTGTTAAACTTAACATAATATTGATAATGATCTATTTATCTGGATAAGGATTGGTAAATGACTTGTGAGTACTGTAAGCATCCTAGACGGGACTACTCGATGTTAACTGGTTAAATTCATCGTTAGGCTCCTCGGACCCAGGTACAAACTTATTATTACTATTCTGAATGTCATATAAGTAGGATTATTGACATGAAGAGATATCACTATAACCAAATGTATTTTGAGTGAGGGTTTTAACTAGTTAGGTATGTTCTGTACGAAAAAAGAATTTTGTATCGGATAAAGATATAAATATTTGTCACGGATAAAGATGCAAACATTTATCACAGACGAAGATACAAACATTCACCGCGAGATTCTCTGTTCCCAAAAATTATCCTAATGATTTAATACCGTGAATCTTGGAATATGTAAAGTTATAGAATATCTAAATCTTAAGGTTAAAATGTTATGAATGAGTATTAAGTCCCTGACATTGATTACAAGGACTTGGTATGAAATAATGAAAGATTTTTGGGAATTAAGATGATAACTTTGTTTATGAATAAAGAAAATCATCTATAAATCTAATGATTTAGCATTTATAATGAGCAACAGGTCAACTGTATTAAGTATAGTGATTTGGGGGCATCACAATTGTCCCTACTGCATCTCAGAATCTCTACACGTATTGACTCAATGACTCCCCTGGCTTCTGCTTAATCTACATTAGGGAAGCCGTGAGTTTTCCTATATTTTCGTTGCTCTCGAACCACTCGTGAAATTTGTCAGATAGCTTATTCCATGAATTGATACAATTTGGGGTTAAAGACATCATCCACTATTTATCTCCCTTCTTCAAAGTGGTGATGAAGATCTGACACATCCCTACTTCTAAATGATTTTAATACCTCATCACACGCTCATAGGAGTGCCTGCTATCATAAGTGTCCCTTGTACCATCATATACCTCCAATGGTGACAACTTCTTATTTGGGTCAGCCTTTTCCTGATCAATTGCTGAAGAAAAATGAGACTTCGAATTCAAAGGTTACAAAGTAACCACCAGAGTCACCACAATCCTCTGCTCCAATTCTACAATTCTTTGTAAGATGCGCTCGGGAATAGGCACTTGTGTAACCTCCTGATGCTTTTCCCGACCATGATCCATCCTTAAGCCAACTTGATTCCTTCTATCAATTAGAGATCTGGTCCATCTCCGATAATATCAACTATGTGAGTCGGGTTGCTTTATATCTTCGTATTAGTACTGGCCTGATCGGCTAGGTTGCTTCATATCACCCTGAGGACGGTACCGGCTTGATGAACCGGTTTGCCTTGTTTCCATGGTATCGCCCGATCCGAAGCAGTCTTTGTGGAGTTACCTCACGTACTCTTCCTTCAATTATTTAACACATCACAACATCGTCTCTTTTCATAATCCTTTTTTTCCCTCTTATATCTCTTTAAGATCTTCTGTTAAATCTTTCACTATATTTCCTTTAAATTCTTCTTTCATATCTCCTTAAGAGTTCATTTCATAATCCTTTCACATAATCTCTTGCATATCTTTAACTTCCTCCATTCATTGTTTTATCAATTAAAACTATATTTGAGTTTATTTCTTTCGATTTCATTCTTTTCGCTACGGTTATAGCCTAAGGTACTCTCACCTAAGGTTTATAGCCTATCAGCTCTGATACTAATTGTAACGCCCCTAAAATCCCTGAACTCGCTATAGCGGACCTTGTGCATTAATGTACAATCTCTTTCATAATATCTACAACATTCATCAACAATATAATTAATAGAAACTCGTTTATTCAAAACTTTACAACATTCATTCGTTCCAGAATCGTAATCTTTATAATTTTCTGTTACCTCTTAAAATCATATACATTATATATGATTTATTGTAAGACATTAATTATGAGTATATCATGAACTCACAATTCCACACAAAATCGTTCTTCGTATAATTCCAGTATCTCTTGAAATCTTACCAATACATAATATAACTTAATGCAACAGTTTTACAATTATCAAACTATATACAATTCAGAAGAAAAAAAAAATAACTTAGATAATCTTCTACTCGTTAGCATTTTCTGTGCCCTTACCTTTACTAGTCCCTCCAGACTTTTCAGGTTTAGCTAATAATATTTAATTAAGCAAGAGTGAGAAATCATATTGCTCAACAAGTCTAACAGATATCACATAATATGTTGTACATTTTATACATGTTTTCATCTTTTATACATACTTCACATTTATCATACTTCATATTTTAGACATACTCATATCGCACAAAGTTCACATTTCATACATGCAACATACTTCTTCCTACTTCATATTTCTCCATTTATAAAGATAATATAACTCACAGTTCTCAAGTTATAAAGTTCACATAGAACAATTAACTTCATTCATCAACTGAATATCAACAGTTTAATCTCACATCGTTGCATAGAGTGCACAATAAAAACAAATTTGCAAGAATTTCACATCATACTGAAAAACTTGCACATAGTACAAACATGTTTTGAAAACTTGTCAGGACATGATATGTCGTTTTTAAACATGTTACTACCCTCTTTCATAAGGTTACCTACAATATCCTTCAGGATTTATTCAGATAACTTACATATTCACTATTATGTCACATCGCTGGTAAATAACCATAACTTAAGCCAATAATTTATTATTTAACCGTAAATTCAATTAATCGCTACATTACATCATAATTATACTATTAATATAAAAATGATAATTTTATCCTTACTTAGTCTTATCCATCCATTTTTATCCCGTATAAGTCAGAAAAATTATCTTATATAATTTTTCGGTTTATCTTTCTTAATTTCATTAACTCCATTTATTTATTTAAAAAAATACTTAAATACCTTATTATTTTTCTTCCTTTTGGCCATGCTTAGATAATATTATATCACACATAAGATATTTGTTTCTTAAGTTTTTAGCATTAATTACTATTTTTAAAAGGCCCATTTATGCTCAAAATGGTATCATTTTTCATAAATCCAGTGTTTAACCAAAAATCACGAAATTTAAACTGTAACTTCCTCATATTAGTGTACATCTCCAATAAAAATTTCAACCTCATCGGAGTTACAAAACTCCAAATTTATCCATTTTGATTTTTCAAACCTAAATTTTCGATCGACCATAACTCACTCATCCGAAGTTGGATTGAGCTCATTTTCGGACTGGAATTTTGCTACACTGTATACTTCAGAATTCAAGAGGGCTTAATTTTTAAAGTAAGTTAACTGACCCAAAACAGTGGCCAAAATTTTGGAAAGATTACATTTTTGAAAGTTCTGCAGTTGGACTGTTTTGGTAGAAAAATCACCATAAATCGCCATTAACATATTTTTCGTTCGTTCCATTTGCATCGGTTAGAAAACTCATAGATCTAACATCTATAACTTACGGATCTCAAAGATAGATAATCCATAGTGAGCTATAAGTGTTTGAAATTTAGTTTTATGTAAGGGTTTTTCGAAAACCATTATTTCCTACATGCAACCACTTAGCTTACATTTTCATGCAACAAAATACACGTTGTCCATAAAAACTCCATCATAATCATCCTTATACCTTCGAATTCACCTTAACCCTCAACACATAGAACTCCCACAACCAACCATGCATGAACTTCAATCTATAAACAAAATAAATTACTAGAGATTAGAAGTACTTTTCAACCGTAATGAGACTTGAAGAATGATCTTCTACTACTCCTTGATGAATGCTTTCATGCTATATCTTTATCTTAAACTTCTTTTCTATACCAAGAGGAAAGAAAAATATCGCAAAAACTCTCCTTCTCAATTGCTCACAAGCTAGTCTCTCTCTACACTTGGTGAAGAAAAGAAAATGAAATGAAATGAATTTTAGTATTTTTCCACTAACTTCCTAATACTTGCATGCTAGCCTATACATATACACATATGTATATATTTCTTCCACGCCAATATAAGATTAACCAATGATATTCCAATAAGTCTAAGGTTGGTGACAAGTAAACTTAATCCCACATTGCATTGTTTCTAGCATTGTTTCTTAAAATTGTGGGTTGTGGATTTCAGCAGATTTTAAGTTTATACCATGTAAGTCCCAACAAGTAAATTAAAAGGATGGAAATTAAAGACTCTTAGCAGGTTTTTGAAAAGAAAAAAAAAGAATAGGAATTGTAATTATGTAGTTTATTAAAATTAGGAGTTTTGTATAGAATTTTAATTCCTATTAGGGTTAGAAAATTTTTACTCCTTTAAATAATGTATTCTAGGGTAGAAATAATAACTTTTTTGTTCGGGCGGCGGCTAGAACTCAAGTATGGGGATCTAGTACAAATCACAATCAACACCAATGGAGGCGGAGGACTGAAGAAGTGGCTCTGGAACTCAAATTTGGGGATCTAACTCTTTTTCTTTACTCTTATTTTTCATGGATGTTGATTAGTATTTGAAAAAAGTTTGATTTATTTGTTATGAATTAAACTTTCAATTATCATTTTATTATTCTGTAATTAGTTAGTCTATTTGTGAATAGTAATTTAAATAAAATTTGGCTTGATATGAAAGTGATATTTGAAAAAAAAATATTAGATATAAATTTTTGTGGGTTCGACACTCTTCATATCATTATATTACTTGTTGATAATGTATACTAGCACTTAAATGTTAATTATTAAATTACACAACCATTCTACTTGAACCTTATCGGAATCCGTTTTTGTCCTTCAACAATGTTTTAGTCGAAATACAGGAGTGGGAACGTGATAGCATCTGTGATCAGACTTCCAGACCCCACCGTCCTATTTTCATCAGTCTTGAGGGACCAACACGTACTAAAAAGACCTTTTAGGACAAGTATCTTGGCCCACACAATTATTATGCCAGACATCTAGACATGGAAAAGCACAATAATGATGCCTTTTATAATGTAATAGACGACGTGACCCCTAAGTATTTAAAGCACTCTGTTATTTTATTTTCATATATTTCATTGTCAGGTTTTTTAAACGAGTCTTTATTAATAATGAAGGCTCATAATACGAGAAAGAGGAATATAAATCCATTGACTCCTCAAAAATATGGGCTTAAGAGGAAAATAAACGTATCTATCAATAGAGGCGCTCCAAAATGGAGGTGCAGAAAGTGAATATTTAGGAGGACTTGTTCTACTCCCTTTCAGTACAAGGGAATTTTAGATGAGACATTTGATCTTGCGTTGGGTATTGTTAACGATGTCCTATCTTGTGACTATTTTCAATTGCTTAGATTGGGTTAGGGACTAGGAGAAAGACATGAACATAAGGTTAAGCCGTACTTTATTAATCTATATTGTGTTATAATTTTTGTAGGGGATGTTAGTAGTAGTACAAGATTAACGGCATCAGCAGATTTAGGAATGACAGAACAACCTGATGCCAGAGGCGTTGGTGTGGGTTGTTTATATGTTGTGATGGATAGAGAACCAAGTAATGTTGTTAAACCTAGTTTTGATGATTTATTTGTAAAATGAGAGGTTGAACATGCATCATAGTTGGCAATCCATATTAGGCCAGATGTAATCAATAGAACGATTCAGTGTTCTATACCGTGAATCATTCTAGTTTACTAGTATACCAATTGGTGTGTTGATTTGGTTGAGGAACTGATGTCGAAAATCTTTTATTTTGGGTTTGAAATTTTGCTCTAAATTGGAGCAAACGGTGGAGATGAGGACTCCCATCTTCATCGATTTTAGAATAAATGCATATGTAGTATAGTTTAATTTAGAAATCTAATTTGGATAATAGATCTAAACATTCTTCTCTGGTTATTGGGAAAAGGTTCGTAGTAAGTACTTGTTATAGATCAAAAAGGGGCAAACATCATCACTATCATCCAATACAAGATTAAACGGTCGAGATTAGAATTAGAAAAATGTCATTCCTCTACTAATAGTAGCGGACGTTCAAAAATATTATACCCAACAGCTACTAATAGTACTAGCAAACATAGATCAGAAAGCCTAACCTCACAGTTACATCCAATTCTTGTACTGATTAGGAGACCTGCTATAAAATGGAGTTTGTTTTCTAGAGTTTAAGGTTTAGAGTTTAGGGTTTAATATATAGGGTTTAAGGTTTAATTTTTAGGGTTTAGTTTTTAGGGTTTTGGATTTATTATCTAGAGTTTAAATTAGTTTCTTGGATTTTTTAGGCTTTAGAGTTTAGTTTTTAGTGTTTAGGTTTTATTATTTAAGGTTCTGATCAGCGTCCACTATTTTTTGTAGCGGGTGGATTTAATATTTTTTACCACCCACTACTAACAGTAGCGGATGACATATTTTGAGTTATAATCTGAGTCATTGATGGTTAGAATAGATGTTATTGATGATGTGTACCTGAGAAATACTGCTATAGATCACGTGTGTGTGTGTGTGTGTGTGTGTGTGTGTGTGTGTGTGTGTGTGTGTGTGTGTATGTATGTATGTATTGTTGGAGTTTACTTTTTTAAACTCAAACTGTCATTCTTTTTTACTTTGTGCTGAGTCATCTTAGTTTGAATAAGTCTGTAACCATTTGCAGATTTTTAGGTAGTTTGTTTGTTGAGTCAAGTAGTGCCATAAAAAATGAGTTTGTGAGTATTTTCTTTAGGCTAAAGTTAAGGATTAGTTGGAGAAATTCTAAGGTGACTGTAAGAGTCTTTATTCACTTATATATATGTGTAGTACTTGCTGTTTTTTGTAGTTCAGATTTGTTAAAAAAAACTTTCTTTCTTCCAAGTAATTATTTCTGCTACTATTTCATTTTTGATCCTGTGGTGGAATTTAAAAAGTCTAACTTTTACTTTCCTACATTTGGTATCAGAGCTAGAATATCCAGTGGTCTTGTTGGTCTAAGTTCTTTTTCTTAAGATTGCTTGTAAGCATCCAACGATGAACGGGATTCAACCTCAGCTTCCGAGGTTTAACGGAAAACACTTTGATCAATGGTGTATCCAGATGAAGGCGTTGTTCGGTTTTCAAGAGCTATCCGAGATTGTTGAACTTGGATATGCAGAACCAGTGGATCAAGAGGCAGCAGCAGCACTTACTCAAGTCCAGAAGGACAATTTGAGTAACAATAGGAAGAATGACAAGAAGGCCTTATTCTTTCTCTACCAAGCTGTATATGAGGTCGTCTTTGAAAAGATCTCAAGTGCAACTACGGCTAAGGAGGCATGGGAGATGCTTCAGAAATCCTACAAAGGTGATGAGAAGGTGAAGAGTGTAAGGCTGCAAACCTTAAGAGGAGAATTCGAATCTCTTAAAATGAAAGATTCTGAATCTATATCTGACTATTTTTCCCGTGTTCAATCTGTTATCAATCAATTGCGGGTTAACGGTGAAAAAAAGGAAGATTTACGTGTTATTGAAAAGATCATGAGGTCCTTGACAGGTCGTTTTGATTATGTTGTTGCTGCAATTAAAGAAGGAAGGGATCTTTCAACCATGACAATTGAAGGTCTGATGGAGTCATTATGTGCTCACGAGTACCGAATGAATCAGAGGTCAGCCGAGCCTATTGAGCAAGCTTTTAAAAGCAAGGTGACTCTGTCCAACAAAAGCAGTTCCAGTGGTGGTCAAGGATCAACACAAGATAAGGATGGTAAAAGTACGAGCCACAAAATTGGTGCCCCCTCTCAGAAAAGTAAATCTGGTCAGCAAACTTCTGGTAATAGAAGGTATGATAAGTCCGAAATTCAGTGTTTTCGTTGCAAGAATTATGGGCATTATCGATCATAATGTAGAGTTAAATTACCTAAAGTTAACTATGAATGTGCTAACTATGTTGAAGCTGACATACAAGAAAAAGAAACCTTGTTGTTAGCTTGCAGTGCTTCAGAAGAAGAACACTTCGACAAGTGGTATCTTGATACTGGATGCAGTAATCACATGTGTGGCAAGAAGGAGCTATTTTCTTGTTTAGACAAATCGGTGCGAGGGGAAGTGAATTTTGGAAACAAAGCCAAAGTTCCGATTTTGGGAAAAGGTAAGGTTCTCATACGATTGAAAGATGGCTCTCATGAACATATCTCTGATGTTTTGTATGTTCTTAGTTTACACTGGAATTTATTGAGTATGGGCCAACTCTCTGAAAAGGGACTTAAAATCATCATTGATGATGGGGTTTGCACTATTAAAAATCAGAAAAAGGAACTCATTGCTAAGGTTAAGATGACTAAAAATTGCATGTTTCCTTTACCTCTTCAAACTTATCTGATCTGGGCTTTTAGTGCTATT
This sequence comes from Hedera helix, assembly GCA_947179155.2. NCBI lineage: Eukaryota > Viridiplantae > Streptophyta > Magnoliopsida > Apiales > Araliaceae > Hedera > Hedera helix. The sequence goes on from OX359280.1 coordinate 45,425,857, forward strand.
GTTATGGATTCTAACTGGATGTGGCATTTCCGTTTTGGTCATCTGAATTTTAATGGATTAAGGTTGTTGGCAAAAAAGGAAATGGTTACAGGGCTGCCTTTGTTGGGGGATTTTAATCAATTGTGTGAAGGTTGTATTCTTGGCAAGCTGCACAGGGACTTTTTTCCTGTAGGAAAGTCACGTAGAGCACAACAACCATTGGATCTTGTGCACTCAGATATTTGCGGACCAATGGAGACTATATCTCATGGAGGTAATCGTTATTTTCTTACTTTCATTGATGATTACAGTAGGCGAACTTGGGTTTATTTTTTAAAGCAAAAATCTGAAACTTTTGAGAAATTTAAGGAGTTCAAAGTCTACGTGGAAAAACAAAGTGGTTGGAGTTTAGAGATGCTTCGTACGGATAGAGGAGGAGAGTACACCTCTAATGAGTTTTATGTGCTTTGTAAAAATCATGGAATCAAGCATCAACTCACGGTTAGCTATTCACCGCAACAGAATGGGGTGGCCGAGAGGAAGAACCGAACAATTGTTGAAATGGCACGTAGCATGTTAAAAGGAAAAAACTTACCCAAAGTGTTTTGGGAAGAAGCTGTGTCTTGTGTTGTTTATATTTTGAACAGGTGTCCTACAAAGAGTGTTCTGGATATGACACCTGAGGAGGCTTGGAGTAGCTACAAACCAGATGTTGGAGC